>CM067348.1:40767903-40825403 GCA_034190875.2 Urechis unicinctus | reverse complement strand
CGCCTATGGATTAGCTGTGATGGGTCAAGGTGTGGCTATGCTAGCTGCATTGCCGTTTATGGGTAAGTTGCTTATAATGGACGTCAATGATGTCATTAATTTATTTGATTTATTATTTCTACTCTAATTGTGATGTCATCGTTATCTTAGTCAACATCAGTCAACCGAATCCAGATGAGTGATCAAAATCCCTATCATCATCATCATCATCATCATCATCATCATCATCATCATCATCATCATCATCATCATCATCATCATCATCATCTGCACCAACATCCCTGCTTTAGCTATCATCAACATCACCACTGTAGTAATTGAGAAGTAAAAAAAATATATTTTTAGTGTCACATACATATACATGTTTTTTTCACTAAAGGGTCTAACAGTATGACTGAATATTTACCATGAAAATGACTAATAAGAGTCTTATCTTTTCCAATTTCTACTTAATGATGTCTATCTGCCTGTGCATATTTTGACATAATATCCACCGTTTTAATATTTTCGTAATTTTGTCTCTGTAGGTTTCCTGCGCCAGATTACTGGTTCATGGTCAGTGTCGTTTTGGGTCTGCGCAGCAGCTTTCTTCATAGCAGCTCTGTGTGGTTTATTTGAGCGGCTAGTGTCTAGATACAACGACAAGAGTGGTCTACAAACAGATGATAAGTTATAACAATCAACCATTATTCATAAAAGTAAGGCTCTGATGACGTAAACAGGTTAATGATGATCGTTGTTTTTCTGCATGAGGTACAATAAATTTTCTGTATTCATAAGCATTTGTTGATTATTTTCATATGAAGGTGTTTATTTCTATATATAAGTCAATACTTTCGTCACTTATGAGTATTTGTCCTATTCTTTATAGGCTGCTGGATGGTAGAGGCCAATGCAACATTTTCTACATTTTTCTATTTTCTATTCAAAATGAATGAGAGTTAAATATGCATTTTACGGCAATTTATATTTTGCTTTTTTTTTATGTTGTGATTGTGATCCTTTCATGTTACTGGGAAAAGAACAGCATCGATTATTTTTCAATATAGACTCATTGAAAACGGCCTACGATCGGTGTTTGCTATTGTTCAATCTCCGTCCGCTTTCAGCTTTCGGTCTATTATCCACCGTCAGACATATTTGGTTCATATTTTCCGGTCACGATATTTGTAAGCAACTTTTCCAAGCTGAACTGTGGGCAAACATATTTACTTTCTTCAATCCATTCAAATACGACCTACTTAAAACATCAATTTTACGCGCCCCTATATTGCCTTAGTCAAGGTCCCCTAGCCTGTTGGCTGCGGGCTCTGTTTACATGTTAATGATATTCATTTGTCTCGTCAACAAGCGTAGCATTGATCTACATTTGCAAAATCGTCACCCCTATATACGTCTCCAGCCCCTATTGTGCTACAATCTGTGAATTAAGTGGTAGTCCACCAACCAATACATGGACAGTATATATTGATAGTCAACGCGTCGGAGTCTTCCTCTCAGGATACTTATTCCCCTAAGTTGATGTATCACAGTCAACGATGAGTCGTTTATTTCGGAAATCTAATAATGGGCCGAAGGTGACACAACCTCTCCTTAGTCAGGTAAACAAAAAACACTTAATCATTGATTGTAACTTAATATTCCAACTAAATTATGATACTTTGGATGTAAGCTTAAGTAATCAGGTTTAATTCATTCATCAAGCGCTCTGTTAGTGGTGTCCGTCTTCCGAGCAATTAGCAGCTGTACAGGAAAGCGCTCGGCAACCTGACACCAGGAAAAGAGCCCTATTATAGATACCTGACAGACTAAGCCATCCGATGTTGCATCGCTGAGTACCATTTTAGTGCAGAATATTATGCAAACCAGAACTTCATCCAAGTTCAATATTTGAAAACAAATAAAAAAAGATGAGAAACGCCATTTTTTGGTCCAGTTGTAGGCTGTGAACAAATGAATATTTTGCGTAGGCAGTCGTTGTGAAATTCAAGCTCCACTCAAAATATGAGTGATATTCAGTAGGTTTAGTATTACGCTGGAATAAGTCCAATAGGAACTAATGATATACGAAATGATCACGAAGGAACTGAATTGAACACGCAAAAGGTTAAATACTGTAACAATACCATCATTTAACTGACAAAATGAATTTTACTGCTTCGTATGTCATTGAGAAAACCGCGGTCTCTCAAAGCAGGAAATCTGACCGGATTGATATATACATCAACAGTATCGTTTCATCGCATACAGCGGAACCTCACTTGGGACTGAGCCGAAGTGATAGCTTAAACAGGGTGGTCGTCTAAGTGGGGGTCCATCTTACATGTAAAGTATAGCGGATTCCACAAAGCAGGACTGAGTCGTAATAGCGGGGTGGTCGCCTTAGTGAGGTGGTCGTTGAGGTTCCGTCTATTAATGTTCTCCGACTTGTGTTGATAGTTGCCGGTTTCACACTCTGGCTGCCACACAGGCAAGAAATCTAACGACCAGAAATCATCTAACAAGTCGTTCGAAGATGCTTGCTGGCAATCAGACAAGGTGCCACTACTATTACCAAACAGTCGTGTTCCTGTGGATCGAGGATGGGCGTGGGTCGTTGTATTAGGTGAATCATATTTCCCTTTATTACGAACTAGAGTTGCAAGACTACGAAGTAATGTGGCAGAGAGCCATCCGAAAAAGTATCTAATGATAAGTATTGATTCTGCGATGAGATTAAATACACCGATATTCCCGATGATTGCACCTTTTGTCATTATCATGTTTCGTGCATATAAATAGGTAAACAAGTAATTTAGAGTAACAGTTTCCAGAAGAACACGGCATAGGATTCCAAAAGCTCATGCCCAGATATGGTCTGCACGTATACATAAGAACAAGTACAAATAGTATTGACGCTTGTTTATTTTAACGCTGTTTATGTTCTCCAGATTGTAATAAGTAACTTCTGTTTTGTCGACAGCATATTTCATGGATAAACATTCTATATGCATGCTGTTGAATTGGTTGTTAACGGCTGAAATATATAAAATAACACGTGAGAACTATCAGCGTAGATGACTGTATGGCTGGTTTATCTTTGTAACCAGTGAATTGATGAAGATGTTTGTTTTGTTGACAGCTTCGTTTACGGTCAATTTTCTTAATCTTGGAGCGATCAAGTCATTTGGTGTGCTCTTTGTGGAGTTCAGTGACAAATATAACGCGTCCCCCGATGCCGCTACCTCTATTACAGCTCTATACGGATTTCTGGCTTTGTTTCTAGGTGAATAATAACTTATCTTAATGCATTAGAAACTAATGTATGAGGCTTTACTCCCGGGTACGTGTATTGATGTGGATTTATATTAAAAAAAATATGTTGTTTCTGCTTAATTTTCCGCTGTACCTAGTCAGACTTTTTCACTTAGGCAACTCCAACAAAATATAACCGTTGAATAATTGTTTCAGGTCCATTCGCCACTGCACTTGGTAAGAGATTCTCCAACAGAGCTGTGGTCATCGTGGGAGGTCTGCTAGTGTTTCTGGGATACGTCCTCAGCGCGTTCGTTGTTTATCTTCCCCATCTGTACATCACGTATGGGTTAATAGCAGGTAAGTCATAGCACCAGTTAGATATTGTAATATGTCTTAAATATACGATTGATTGTTTTAAAAACTAATGTTCTACTCATGTAACCACTTTTAGGAGACGTGATAGAGAATTGATTGGACGATAAACTGTTTATGAATTTTCAAAGGAGTCTGGTTACTGAAAACTTGTAACAAGCTTCAAAAATAGTCATACACATTGGAAGTCAACCTAATTATTCGTTAAAATAACACTGGACATACTTAATGAGAGAAATGAAATACAACGATCAATATTCTGAACTTTTTAATTAGAGTTCCGCATCGTTATCAACACTGCAGCTGTCAATAGAACATGATCACATAATAGTGGACATTCAAACTCTCTTTGCTAAATGAAGTTTCGATAGCATTTGAAGGCACTTACAATCGCGTCCTTCTAACTCTATTTCAGTATTGTTATTTTAAACTTTGCACTATTTTGGGTGTTTACAGGGACTGGCGTAGGCTTGAGTTTTGCCCCAAGCGTGGTCATCCTCGGAGATTACTTCCGTGCTCGGCTTTCCGTCGCTAATGGTCTGGCTGTTGCTGGGAGCGGAGTGGGAAGCTTCATTATACCACCTCTTTACCAATATCTTATCGATACCTATGAACTTAAAGGAGCACTGCTTATCTTCGGTGCCTTGACGTTGAATATTTGTGTGGCCGGTTTAGCGATGACACCAAAAGAATTCTATAACTACTCCACTAAACGTCATGTGAAGGATGAACTTACAACCGAAACAGCCCTTCACAATGGCGACAAGAGCATTCAGTTGAGCTCCTTTTCAGGTTCTCGATCTCAAAGTATACACGTCATTCATAAAGAAAACAGAGCAGGACCAAGTATATTTCGGCGCATATACTTGTGTATTTGTTTCCTCCCTGCTGATGACGACGGACACCGAAAACCGCTCTTTGATTGGACGATACTGAAGTCCCCATTATACTATGTGTATGCCGTTGCTATGATGTTTGCCGCTATGGCGTACCCCAGTGTCTTCGTAATAGTGCCCCCGTTCGCAGTGGAAAAAGGCGTCAGCAGAACCTCGGCTGCATTTCTCGTGTCTTGCATCGGCTTAGCTGATTTAACCGGACGCATAGGCTTTGGTTTTCTCACGGACTACAACCTTATCCCGAAGAAATATGTCTTCTTTGGCAGTTACATTATCTGTAGTGTGAGTTGTATGTTATTTCCGTTCGCGGATCAGCTTGGCTGGATGGTCGCTGTCGGAGTGGTTTTCGGATTGTTTGGTGGAACCTATGTTGCGCTAAACGCTGTGATGTTAACAGAAGCTCTGGGAGTTGACAAGTTGGCAAGTGCTTATGGTTTTGCTACGTTGAATAATGGCGTTGCACTCCTTATTGCAATGCCATTAATGGGTGAGTTTTCTGTTGATATATGCTATTGCAGTTGTAGGCTGCAAAGTCATGATGATGATGATCATGATGATGATCATGATGATGATCACCATCTTGATCATGACCACCATCATTATCGCAGTTATTACCATTTTCTTCATTATTATCGGTATAATAATTATTAAAAATACTGTCGTTATCATCGCCATATCATAATAGAACATATTCATTGCAATCGCTGGCATTGTCTTCGTTATTATAAAATAATCGTTCTCATTGATATCACCGTCAACATCATTCATTAATGTATGCATTATCATCATCATTCCAACAAATATCATCACCATCATCAAGTCCACGAATATCATCGTCATCATCTTTACAGGGATACACTTTGCCATCTACATCATCACAAATAACAACATCGTCATTTTCATATAACAGCCATAATAACGTCATCAATATAACGATAGTCCGATCTAGTATCGAAATCATTTTCACTTTCCATCGCTTTATACCAATGATTTTATCAGTGGAAATAATTGATGTGAATTTCATTGTGTATATTTCTGTCCCTGTAGGTGTCCTGCGTGAGGCAACGGGATCGTGGGCAGCATCGTTTTGGGCTTGTGCAGTCGCTTTCTTGTTAGCCAGTCTCTGTGGCTTATTCGAACCTATAGCATCTAGACACAGCAGCCGTACAAAATACACGGAATAACCTTACCATTGAAGCTGGAGTGACACCGCGGCTTCTCATTGCTTTTATGATGGAGTGCTATTCGACGCCTTTGTGGCGGTTTAGCCTTTGGGGACCTTAATAAATATGTTCAAAGGTACAATTTGTACGTATTCGTGATTCTATATTTCAAAGTAAACTGGTGTTAATCTTGTATAAGAACAAATCAGTACGTTCGCGTTATGAATCCGATCTCGTCATGACGCCGAATAAAACAGTATTTTATTACCGCAAACGGCCTTGAAAAACTGTTAAGAATTGTTCGGCTACAGAGTGTTTATTCATTAGCGAATATCGTGGAGGGCCTCTTTAAGACTCGAGTGCCCTCTTATACCCGTTGTTCCGTCTCGTCCTTGTAGATTACATGAATTCGGATCCATGGTCTAGGTTTTTAAAAAAAACAAGGAAAATTATTCTTAAAGGTAACACCTATATTTATCTTCATATCTATATAAATGCGATAAGATAACTGATTACGCAACTTTTAATAAGATAAAAGGCGACAAGAAGCCATTGGTAAATTGTACTCAGATCAGAGCTCCATAAATTGACGATATTTATGTGTTAATAAGTATCTCTGGCGAGAAGTCGTTCAACAAACTCAGACACCTGCTGGGTTCAATATGGATATGATAAGACACACAACCATCGTCTGTTGTCTCCGTCCCTTTTCGGTCTATTATCCACCGTCGTACATATTTGGTTCATAATTTCCGGTCACTATATTTGAAAGCAACTTTTCCAAGATGAACTGTGGGCAAACACATTTACTTTCTTCAACCCATTCGAATACGCCCTACTTAAAACATCAATTTGCTCGTTTTCCATACCGAGGGATTTTAAACTGCCATTCTTCCCAAATATTCCCAGCAAACTATTTGTGTTTCTAAAAGCACACGCCACCAGCATCACCATCCCCCGCGACGATCTGTGCCAAGTGAGCGATGGGGCTTATAGGCTTTGTTATGATTGACAGCTTAGGCCAGGCTCCCCCTGTGGAGTAGAACCATATGTCATAATGTGGCGGTCTAAAGTCATAACGTCAAAAGTGATTGTTTTGACCCCCGCCATGCTAAGTGACGAGTGTAAAGTTCTTTGATGTTGCCGACCCCTTTCAAGTTTAGAAATAGTTGTCGAGGGACAGTCTAATTTATGTACAAACCGTTGTAATCCGGTATACCACCTCCCTCCTGTAGTTAATGTTATGCATGTATGTTAATGTTCTTGGCCGAATAGAAGGCCATTTAAGTTTAAGTCCCCTTATATGTCATCTCCTGTGTTGTGTTAATCGCTTGTATATATGTTAATGTCGTGGCCATTCAAGTTTAAGGTGGTTCGCCATACATAATAAGCATGTAGCTTAGTGAATTCATGATAAATTAATGAGGCGTCCGACCATTTGGTCACACACCAAACGAAATGGTATGTAAAGACCTCACCAAGTGAGGACAATAATCATTCGGAAATCCAGAGAGACCAACAAACCGCGTTGTCGTTATTCATTACCTACTATCTCTCTGGTGCGGAGTACAGCAGTAGTGTGAAGTCTAATTCAGGGACTACACTCTGTGAAACCGAATACGCTGAATTTCTTTTTGCTAGTGCTTATCCAATCTAGGGTATGTTCATAACAGACTCTATCCAGCCCGGATGCACGTGACTCAACTCAAGGTCACTCAGCCGCAGCCGACCAAAAGAGAGCAGAAGCTTCCACACTCGCTTTATATGCGCCCCTATATCGCTACGTTTCAGAATATTTCATCACCCCTATGTGTATCGCCAGCCCCTATTGTGCTACAAGCTGTGAATTAAGTGGTAGTCCACCAACCAATACATGGAGAGTAGATAGTGATAGTCAACGTGTCGGAGTCTTCATCTCAGGATACTTATTCCCCTAAGTTGATGTATCACAGTCAACGATGAGTCTTTTATTTCGGAAATCTAACAATGGGCTGAAGTTAACACATCCTCTCCTTAGTCAGGTAAACAAAAACACTTAATCATTGATTGTAACATAACAGAATATTCCAACTAAATTATGATACTTTGGATGTAAGCTTGAAGTAATCAGGTTTAATTTATTCATCAAGCGTTCCGTTAGTGATGTCCGTCTTCCGAGCAATTAGCAGCTGTACAG
The DNA here is from genome assembly GCA_034190875.2 of Urechis unicinctus. NCBI lineage: Eukaryota > Metazoa > Annelida > Polychaeta > Xenopneusta > Urechidae > Urechis > Urechis unicinctus. Next base: position 40,817,559 of record CM067348.1, on the reverse strand, counting down.
GAAAGCGCTCGGCAACCTGACACCAGGAAAAGAGCCCTATTATGGATACCTGACAGACTAAGCCATTCGATGTTGCATCGCTGAGTACCATTTTAGTGCAGAATATTATGCAAACCAGAACTTCATCCAAGTTCAATATTTGAAAACAAATAAAAAAAGATGAGAAACGCCATTTTTTGGTCCAGTTGTAGGCTGTGAACAAATGAATATTTTGCGTAGGCAGTCGTTGTGAAATTCAAGCTCCACTCAAAATATGAGTGATATTCAGCATTACGCTGGATTAAGTTCAATAGGAACTAATGATATACAAACTGATCACGAAGGAACTGAATTGACACGCAAATGGTTTAATACTGTACCATCATTAAACTGACAAAATGAATTTTAACGCTGCGAATGTCATTGAGAAAACCCCGGTCTCTCAAAGCAGGAAATCTGACCGGATGATATATACATCAACGGCTTCGTTTCATCGCATACAGCGGAACCTCACTTGGGACTGAGCCGAAGTGATAGCTTAAGCAGGGGTGGTCGTCTCTAAGTGGGGGTCCATCTTACATGTAAAGTATAGCGGATTTCCACAAAGCAGGCCTGAGTCGTAATAGCGGGGTGGTCGCCTTAGTGAGGTGGTCGTTGAGGTTCCGTCTATTAATGTTCTCCGACTTGTGTTGATAGTTGCCGGTTTCACACTCTGGCTGCCACACAGGCAAGAAATCTAACGACCAGAAATCATCTAACAAGTCGTTCGAAGATGTTTGCTGGCAATCAGATAAGGTGCCACTACTATTACCAAACAGTCGTGTTCCTGTGGATCGAGGATGGGCGTGGGTCGTTGTATTAGGTGAATCATATTTACCTCTATTACGAACTAGGGTTGCAGAAGTACACGGCATAGGATTCCAAAAGCTCATGCCCAGATATGGTCTGCACGTATACATAAGAACAAGTACAAATAGTATTGATGCTTGTTTATTTTTAAAAAGTTTATGCTCTCCAGATTGTAATAAGTATATTCTGTTTTGTCGACAGCATATTTCATGGATAAAAATTCTATATGCATGCTGTTGAATTGGTTGTTTAACGGCTGAAATATATAAAATAACACGTGAGAACTATCAGCGTAGATGACTGTATGGCTGGTTTATCTTTGTAACCAGTGAATTGATGAAGATGTTTGTTTTGTTGACAGCTTCGTTTACGGTCAATTTTCTTAATCTTGGAGCGATCAAGTCATTTGGTGTGCTCTTTGTGGAGTTCAGTGACAAATATAACGCGTCCCCCCCCGATGCCGCTACCTCTATCACAGCTCTATACGGATTTCTGGCTCTGTTTCTAAGTGAATAATTACTTAACCTAATGCATTAAAACCTAATGCATCAGTCTTTACTTCCGGTTATTGGATTAATGTGGATTTATTTAAAATTATTACGTTGTTTCTGCTTAATTTTCCGCTGTAGCTAATCCGATTTTTTCACTTAGGCAACTGCACCAAAATATAACTGTTGAATAATTGTTTCAGGTCCATTCGCCACTGCACTTGGTAAGAGATTCTCCAACAGATCTGTGGTCATCGTGGGAGGTCTGCTAGTGTTTCTGGGATACGTCCTCAGCGCGTTCGTTGTTTATCTTCCCCATCTGTACATCACGTTTGGGTTTATAGCAGGTAAGTCATAGCACCAGTTAGATATTGTAATATGTGTTCAATATGCCATTGATTGTATTAAAACTAATGTTCTACTCATGTAACCACTTTTAGGATTTAAGGAGACGTAATAAAGAATTATTGAACGATAAACTGTTTAAGAATTTTCAAAGGAGTTGGGATACTGAAAACATTAGTAGTTTGCTTTAATTTCAGCAAACAATGTTAAGCAAAGAAAACATTGGTGTGCTTGAAAGTGCACTTCATTAAAAGATCATCTAAATTCGGCCGTTGAAAAAAACACTGACAAATTCTCCACTACTTTAGGAAATGATATCCGTAAATTCAAGTCCAGTCAATGATCTGGCTATAGATATAGCGTTTGTTATTGCCTATTACTAAGTTGTGACTGTACAGTTCAAATAGTACACATGGCATCTAAAGCTTCAAACGACCTGATGGGAGTGATGCTCATGGAAATAGATTGAATTGCATACTTTTATGAAGGTGTTGAAATGCGTTTTTTTATGTCGCAAATGTCAAAATATTTTTGTTTTTTTTCAATAGAACAAAATGTACCAATCGAGCCCATTTGCACAAAAAAAGACCACAATTAAGAATGGCATGAAATCGCGTAATTTAAGGTGGTGATTTACTGTGCATTATTATTCAACACTTTCGTTTAGACGCCGCCAATGTCTATAAATCATCGATGATTCGAGGTTCGCAATATCAAGAATATGCTAACATCGAGCAGTTCGTGATACGTGACCATATATCTATCCATACGTGACCATATATCTCAAGTTATTCAACTGAAAACCCTTTATTCTTTGAATAATTTTGACTTAAACACGATATTCTAATCTAGTTAAATATCAGTCCTGGGTCAAGTAATATAATCGTTGAAATTGCCTCCATTCAATTTCAGCCTTAAGAATTCAACCCGATGTTGCAGTACTGATTCTTTATTAGACCGTCAACAACTTGGGCTTGTCTGCGTCAAATGGGACAATTAGGCTTTTACTTTCCGTGATTTCCATTATCTTATTTGAGTATCATCTTTCTATTTCTATCAGAACACCACGAAACATTCAATAATCGCACAAATTTCTTCTAACTTCTTTACATTGTTTTCAGACCCTCACTCAAAGCACCTCACCCCAATCATATATTGATACGCCATAAAACGTAAAAAAGTTACTTGCTGGTGACAAGCTTCAAAAATAGTCATACACGTTGGAAGTCAAACTTTTTATTCGTTTAAATAACACTGGACATACTTGATGAGAGAAATGAAATACAACGATCAATATTCGCGTATGTAGCTGTCAATGGAACATGATCAGATATATAGCAGGGATTTAAACTCTCTTTGCTAAATGAAGTTTCGATAGCATTTGAAGGCACTTACAATCGCGTCCTTCTAACTCTATTTCAGTATTGATATTTTAAACTTTGCACTTTTTTTCTTGTCCACAGGTACTGGCGTAGGCTTGAGTTTTACCCCAAGCGTGGTCATCCTCGGAGATTATTTCCGTGCTCGGCGTTCCGTCGCTAATGGTCTGGCTATAGCTGGGAGCGGAGTGGGAAGCTTCATTATACCACCTCTTTACCAATATCTTATCGATACCTATGAACTTAAAGGAACACTGCTCATCTACAGTGCCTTGACGTTGAATATTTGTGTGGCCGGTTTAGCGATGACACCAAAAGAATTCTATAACTACTCCACTAAACGTCATGTGAAGGATGAGCTTACAACCGAAACAGCCCTTCACAATGGCGACAAGAGCATTCAGTTGAGCTCCTTTTCAGGTTCTCGATCTCAAAGTATACACGTCATTCATAAAGAAAACAGAGCAGGACCAAGTATATTTCGGCGCATATACTTGTGTATTTGTTTCCTCCCTGCTGATGACGACGGTCATCGAAAACCGCTCTTTGATTGGACGATACTGAAGTCCCCATTCTACTATGTGTATGCCGTTGCTATGATGTTTGACGCTATGGCGTACCCCAGTGTCTTCGTAATAGTGCCCCCGTTCGCAGTGGAAGAAGGCGTCAGCAGAACTTCGGCTGCATTTCTCGTGTCTTGCATCGGCTTAGCTGATTTAACCGGACGCATAGGCTTTGGTTTTCTCACGGACTACAACCTAATCCCGAAGAAATATGTCTTCTTTGGCAGTTACATTATCTGTAGTGTGAGTTGTATGTTATTTCCGTTCGCGGATCAGCTTGGCTGGATGGTCGCTGTCGGAGTGGTTTTCGGATTGTTTGGTGGAACCTATCTGGCACTAACCGCTGTGATGTTAACAGAAGCTCTGGGAGTTGACTAGTTGGCAAGTGCTTATGGCTTTGCTATAATGAATAATGGCGTTGCACTCCTTATTGCAATGCCATTAATGGGTGAGTTTTCTGTTGATATATACCATTACTTGTTGGTTGCAACATCATCGTCGACACTATTCAGTGCCATTGCCGGCATTCTCTTCGTCATAATGATCATTATTATTATAACCATTTTCATTAATATCATCGTCATCATCATTTCCATCAACTTATTACCATTTTCTTCATTATTATCGTTATAATTATTATTAAAAATACTGTTGTTATCATCGCCATATCATAATAGAACATATTCATTGCAATCGCTGGCATTGTCTTCGTCATTATATCATAATCGTTCTCATTGATATCACCGTCAACATCATTCATTAATGTATGCATTATCATCATCATTCCAACAAGTATCATCATCATCAAGTCCACGAATATCATCGTCATCATCTTTACAGGGATACACTTTGCCATCTACATCATCACAAATAACAACATCGTCATTTTCATATAACAGCCATAATAACGTCATCAATTTAACGACAGTCCGATCTAGAATCGAAATCATTTTCACTTTCCATCGCTTTATACCAATGATTTTATCAGTGGAAATAATTGATGTGAATTTCATTGTGTATATTTCTGTCCCTGTAGGTGTCCTGCGTGAGGCAACGGGATCGTGGGCAGCCTCGTTTTGGGCTTGTGCAGTAGCTTTCTTGTTAGCCAGTCTCTGTGGCTTATTCGAACCTATAGCATCTAGACACAGCAGCCGTACAAAATACACGGAATAACCTTGCCATTGAAGCTGGAGTGACACCGCGGCTTCTCATTGCTTTTATGATGGAGTGCTATTCGACGCCTTTGTGGCGGTTTAGCCTTTGGGGACCTAAATAAATATGTTCAAAGGTACAATTTGTACGTATTCGTGATTCTATATTTCAAAGTAAACTGGTGTTAATCTTGTATAAGAACAAATCAGTACGTTCGCGTTATGAATCCGATCTCGTCATGACGCCGAATAAAACAGTATTTTATTACCGCAAACGGCCTTGAAAAACTGTTAAGAATTGTTCGGCTACAGAGTGTTTTTTATTCATTAGCGAATATCGTGGAGGGCCTCTTTAAGACTCGAGTGCCATCTTATACCCGTTGTTCCGTCTCGTCCTTGTAGATTACATGAATTCGGATCCATGGTCTAGGTTTTTAAAAAAAACAAGGAAAATTATTCTTAAAGGTAACACCTATATTTATCTTCATATCTATATAAATGCGATAAGATAACTGATTACGCAACTTTTAATAAGATAAAAGGCGACAAGAAGCCATTGGTAAATTGTACTCAGATCAGAGCTCCATAAATTGACGATATTTATGTGTTAATAAGTATCTCTGGCGAGAAGTCGTTCAACAAACTCAGATACCTGCTGGGTTCAATATGGATATGATAAGACACACAACCATCGTCTGTTGTCTCCGTCCCTTTTCGGTCTATTATCCACCGTCGTACATATTTGGTTCATAATTTCCGGTCACTATATTTGAAAGCAACTTTTCCAAGATGAACTGTGGGCAAACACATTTACTTTCTTTCAATCCATTCGAATACGCCCTACTTAAAACATCAATTTGCTCGTTTTCCATACCGAGGGATTTTAAACTGCCATTCTTCCCAAATATTCCCAGCAAACTATTTGTGTTTCTAAAAGCACACGCCACCAGCATCACCATCCCCCGCGACGATCTGTGCCAAGTGAGCGATGGGGCTTATAGGCTTTGTTATGATTGACAGCTTAGGCCAGGCTCCCCCTGTGGAGTAGAACCATATGTCATAATGTGGCGGTCTAAAGTCATAACGTCAAAAGTGATTGTTTTGACCCCCGCCATGCTAAGTGACGAGTGTAAAGTTCTTTGATGTTGCCGACCCCTTTCAAGTTTAGAAATAGTTGTCGAGGGACAGTCTAATTTATGTACAAACCGTTGTAATCCGGTATACCACCTCCCTCCTGTAGTTAATGTTATGCATGTATGTTAATGTTCTTGGCCGAATAGAAGGCCATTTAAGTTTAAGTCCCCCAATATGTCATCTCCTGTGTTGTGTTAATCGCATGTATATATGTTAATGTCGTGGCCAACTGAAAGGCCATTCAAGTTTAAGGTGGTTCGCCATACATAATAAGCATGTAGCTTAGTGAATTCATGATAAATTAATGAGGCGTCCGACCATTTGGTCACACACCAAACGAAATGGTATGTAAAGACCTCACCAAGTGAGGACAATAATCATTCGGAAATCCAGAGAGACCAACAAACCGCGTTGTCGTTATTCATTACCTACTATCTCTCTGGTGCGGAGTACAGCAGTAGTGTGAAGTCTAATTCAGGGACTACACTCTGTGAAACCGAATACGCTGAATTTCTTTTTGCTAGTGCTTATCCAATCTAGGGTATGTTCATAACAGACTCTATCCAGCCCGGATGCACGTGACTCAACTCAAGGTCACTCAGCCGCAGCCGACCAAAAGAGAGCAGAAGCTTCCACACTCGCTTTATATGCGCCCCTATATCGCTACGTTTCAGAATATTTCATCACCCCTATGTGCATCGCCAGCCCCTATTGTGCTACAAGCTGTGAATTAAGTGGTAGTCCACCAACCAATACATGGAGAGTAGATAGTGATAGTCAACGTGTCGGAGTCTTCATCTCAGGATACTTATTCCCCTAAGTTGATGTATCACAGTCAACGATGAGTCTTTTATTTCGGAAATCTAACAATGGGCCGAAGTTAACACATCCTCTCCTTAGTCAGGTAAACAAAAACACTTAATCATTGATTGTAACATAACAGAATATTCCAACTAAATTATGATACTTTGGATGTAAGCTTGAAGTAATCAGGTTTAATTTATTCATCAAGCGTTCCGTTAGTGATGTCCGTCTTCCGAGCAATTAGCAGCTGTACAGGAAAGCGCTCGGCAACCTGACACCAGGAAAAGAGCCCTATTATGGATACCTGACAGACTAAGCCATTCGATGTTGCATCGCTGAGTACCATTTTAGTGCAGAATATTATGCAAACCAGAACTTCATCCAAGTTCAATATTTGAAAACAAATAAAAAAAGATGAGAAACGCCATTTTTTGGTCCAGTTGTAGGCTGTGAACAAATGAATATTTTGCGTAGGCAGTCGTTGTGAAATTCAAGCTCCACTCAAAATATGAGTGATATTCAGCATTACGCTGGATTAAGTTCAATAGGAACTAATGATATACAAACTGATCACGAAGGAACTGAATTGACACGCGAATGGTTTAATACTGTACCATCATTAAACTGACAAAATGAATTTTAACGCTGCGAATGTCATTGAGAAAACCCCGGTCTCTCAAAGCAGTAAATCTGACCGGATGATATATACATCAACGGCTTCGTTTCATCGCATACAGCGGAACCTCACTTGGGACTGAGCCGAAGTGATAGCTTAAGCAGGGTGGTCGTCTCTAAGTGGGGGTCCATCTTACATGTAAAGTATAGCGGATTCCACAAAGCAGGCCTGAGTCGTAATAGCGGGGTGGTCGCCTTAGTGAGGTGGTCGTTGAGGTTCCGTCTATTAATGTTCTCCGACTTGTGTTGATAGTTGCCGGTTTCACACTCTGGCTGCCACACAGGCAAGAAATCTAACGACCAGAAATCATCTAACAAGTCGTTCGAAGATGTTTGCTGGCAATCAGATAAGGTGCCACTACTATTACCAAACAGTCGTGTTCCTGTGGATCGAGGATGGGCGTGGGTCGTTGTATTAGGTGAATCATATTTACCTCTATTACGAACTAGGGTTGCAGAAGTACACGGCATAGGATTCCAAAAGCTCATGCCCAGATATGGTCTGCACGTATACATAAGAACAAGTACAAATAGTATTGATGCTTGTTTATTTTTAAAAAGTTTATGCTCTCCAGATTGTAATAAGTATATTCTGTTTTGTCGACAGCATATTTCATGGATAAAAATTCTATATGCATGCTGTTGAATTGGTTGTTAACGGCTGAAATATATAAAATAACACGTGAGAACTATCAGCGTAGATGACTGTATGGCTGGTTTATCTTTGTAACCAGTGAATTGATGAAGATGTTTGTTTTGTTGACAGCTTCGTTTACGGTCAATTTTCTTAATCTTGGAGCGATCAAGTCATTTGGTGTGCTCTTTGTGGAGTTCAGTGACAAATATAACGCGTCCCCCGATGCCGCTACCTCTATCACAGCTCTATACGGATTTCTGGCTCTGTTTCTAAGTCAATAATTACTTAACCTAATGCATTAAAACCTAATGCATCAGTCTTTACTTCCGGTTATTGGATTAATGTGGATTTATTTAAAATTATTACGTTGTTTCTGCTTAATTTTCCGCTGTAGCTAATCCGATTTTTTCACTTAGGCAACTGCACCAAAATATAACTGTTGAATAATTGTTTCAGGTCCATTCGCCACTGCACTTGGTAAGAGATTCTCCAACAGATCTGTGGTCATCGTGGGAGGTCTGCTAGTGTTTCTGGGATACGTCCTCAGCGCGTTTGTTGTTTATCTTCCCCATCTGTACATCACGTTTGGGTTTATAGCAGGTAAGTCATAGCACCAGTTAGATATTGTAATATGTGTTCAATATGCCATTGATTGTATTAAAACTAATGTTCTACTCATGTAACCACTTTTAGGATTTAAGGAGACGTAATAAAGAATTATTGAACGATAAACTGTTTAAGAATTTTCAAAGGAGTTGGGATACTGAAAACATTAGTAGTTTGCTTTAATTTCAGCAAACAATGTTAAGCAAAGAAAACATTGGTGTGCTTGAAAGTGCACTTCATTAAAAGATCATCTAAATTCGGCCGTTGAAAAAACACTGACAAATTCTCCACTACTTTAGGAAATGATATCCGTAAATTCAAGTCCAGTCAATGATCTGGCTATAGATATAGCGTTTGTTATTGCCTATTACTAAGTTGTGACTGTACAGTTCAAATAGTACACATGGCATACACTATTAGACATCTAAAGCTTCAAACGACCTGATGGGAGTGATGCTCATGGAAATAGATTGAATTGCATACTTTTATGAAGGTGTTGAAATGCGTTTTTTTATGTCGCAAATGTCAAAATTTTTTGTTTTTTTCAATAGAACAAATGTACCAATCGAGCCCATTTGCACAAAAAAAGACCACAATTAAGAATGGCATGAAATCGCGTAATTTAAGGTGGTGATTTACTGTGCATTATTATTCAACACTTTCGTTTAGACGCCGCCAATGTCTATAAATCATCGATGATTCGAGGTTCGCAATATCAAGAATATGCTAACATCGAGCAGTTCGTGATACGTGACCATATATCTATCCATACGTGACCATATATCTCAAGTTATTCAACTGAAAACCCTTTATTCTTTGAATAATTTTGACTTAAACACGATATTCTAATCTAGTTAAATATCAGTCCTGGGTCAAGTAATATAATCGTTGAAATTGCCTCCATTCAATTTCAGCCTTAAGAATTCAACCCGATGTTGCAGTACTGATTCTTTATTAGACCGTCAACAACTTGGGCTTGTCTGCGTCAAATGGGACAATTAGGCTTTTACTTTCCGTGATTTCCATTATCTTATTTGAGTATCATCTTTCTATTTCTATCAGAACACCACGAAACATTCAATAATCGCACAAATTTCTTCTAACTTCTTTACATTGTTTTCAGACCCTCACTCAAAGCATCTCACCCCAATCATATATTGATACGCCATAAAACGTAAAAAAGTTACTTGCTGGTGACAAGCTTCAAAAATAGTCATACACGTTGGAAGTCAAACTTTTTATTCGTTTAAATAACACTGGACATACTTGATGAGAGAAATGAAATACAACGATCAATATTCGCGTATGTAGCTGTCAATGGAACATGATCAGATATATAGTAGGGATTTAAACTCTCTGTGCTAAATGAAGTTTCGATAGCATTTGAAGGCACTTACAATCGCGTCCTTCTAACTCTATTTCAGTATTGATATTTTAAACTTTGCACTTTTTTTCTTGTCCACAGGTACTGGCGTAGGCTTGAGTTTTACCCCAAGCGTGGTCATCCTCGGAGATTATTTCCGTGCTCGGCGTTCCGTCGCTAATGGTCTGGCTATAGCTGGGAGCGGAGTGGGAAGCTTCATTATACCACCTCTTTACCAATATCTTATCGATACCTATGAACTTAAAGGAACACTGCTCATCTACAGTGCCTTGACGTTGAATATTTGTGTGGCCGGTTTAGCGATGACACCAAAAGAATTCTATAACTACTCCACTAAACGTCATGTGAAGGATGAGCTTACAACCGAAACAGCCCTTCACAATGGCGACAAGAGCATTCAGTTGAGCTCCTTTTCAGGTTCTCGATCTCAAAGTATACACGTCATTCATAAAGAAAACAGAGCAGGACCAAGTATATTTCGGCGCATATACTTGTGTAGTTGTTTCCTCCCTGCTGATGACGACGGTCATCGAAAACCGCTCTTTGATTGGACGATACTGAAGTCCCCATTATACTATGTGTATGCCGTTGCTATGATGTTTGACGCTATGGCGTACCCCAGTGTCTTCGTAATAGTGCCCCCGTTCGCAGTGGAAGAAGGCGTCAGCAGAACTTCGGCTGCATTTCTCGTGTCTTGCATCGGCTTAGCTGATTTAACCGGACGCATAGGCTTTGGTTTTCTCACGGACTACAACCTTATCCCGAAGAAATATGTCTTCTTTGGCAGTTACATTATCTGTAGTGTGAGTTGTATGTTATTTCCGTTCGCGGATCAGCTTGGCTGGATGGTCGCTGTCGGAGTGGTTTTCGGATTGTTTGGTGGAACCTATGTTGCGCTAAACGCTGTGATGTTAACAGAAGCTCTGGGAGTTGACAAGTTGGCAAGTGCTTATGGTTTTGCTGTGATGAGTCAAGGTGTTGCACTCCTTATTGCAATGCCATTAATGGGTGAGTTATCTGTTGATATATACCATTACTTGTTGGTTGCAACATCATCGTCGACACTATTCAGTGCCATTGCCGGCATTCTCTTCGTCATAATGATCATTATTATTATAACCATTTTCATTAATATCATCGTCATCATCATTTCCATCAACTTATTACCATTTTCTTCATTATTATCGTTATAATTATTATTAAAAATACTGTTGTTATCATCGCCATATCATAATAGAACATATTCATTGCAATAGCTGGCATTGTCTTCGTCATTATATCATAATCGTTCTCATTGATATCACCGTCAACATCATTCATTAATGTATGCATTATCATCATCATTCCAACAAGTATCACCATCATCAAGTCCACGAATATCATCGTCATCATCTTTACAGGGATACACTTTGCCATCTACATCATCACAAATAACAACATCGTCATTTTCATATAACAGCCATAATAACGTCATCAATTTAACGATAGTCCCATCTAGTATCGAAATCATTTTCACTTTCCATCGCTTTATACCAATGATTTTATCAGTGGAAATAATTGATGTGAATTTCATTGTGTATATTTCTGTCCCTGTAGGTGTCCTGCGTGAGGCGACGGGATCGTGGGCAGCCTCGTTTTGGGCTTGTGCAGTAGCTTTCTTGTTAGCCAGTCTCTGTGGCTTATTCGAACCTATAGCATCTAGACACAGCAGCCGCACAAAATACACGGAATAACCTTACCATTGAAGCTGGAGTGACACTGCGGCTTCTCATTGCTTTTATGATTGAGTGCTATTCGAAGCCTTTGTGGCGGTTTATCCTTTGGGGACCTTAATAAATGTGTTCAAAGGTACCATTTGTACGTATTCGTGATTCAAAGTAAATTGGCGTCAATCTTGCATAAGCACAAATCAGTACGTATGCGTTATGAATCCGATCTCGTCATGACGCCGAATAAAACTTTTTTATTATCGTAAACGGCCTTGAATAACTGCTAAACATTGTTCTGCTAAAGAGTGTTTATTTATTAGCGAATATCGTGGAGGGCCTTCTTATACCCGTTGTTCCGTCTCGTCCTTGAATTCGGATCCATGGTCTAGGTTTTTAAAAAACAAGGAAAGTTTTTCTTATAGGTAACACCTATATTTATCTTCATATCTATATAAATGCGATAAGATAACTGATTACGCAGTTTTAAATAAGATAAAAGGCGACAAGAAGCCATTGGTAAATTGTACTCAGATCAGAGCCCCATAAATTGACGATACTTATGTGTTAGTATCTTTGGCGAGAAGTCGTTCAACAAACTCAGATACCTGCTGGGTTCAATATGGATATGATAAGACACACAACCTCCTTCTGTTGTTCAATCTCCGTCCCTTTTCGGTCTATCATCCACCGTCGGACATATTTGGTTCATAATTTCCAGTCACGATATTTGAAAGCAACTTTTCCAAGGTGAACTGTGGGCAAATTCATTTACTTTCTTCAATCCATTCGAATACGCCCTACTTAAAACATCAATTTTCTCGTTTTCCATACCGAGTGATTTTAAATTGCCATTCTTCCCAAATATTCCCAGCAAACTATTTTTGTTTCTAAAAACACACGCCACCAGCTCCACCACCCCCCACGACGATCTGTGCTAAGTGAGCGATGGGGCTTAGAGGCTCTGTTATGATTGACAGCTTAGGCCAGGCTCCCCCTGTGGAGTAGAACCATATGTCATAATGTGGCGGTCTAAAGTCATAACGGGTCATATTAGTGAGTCATCCCAACATAAACACAAAATATAGGATCGAGCAAACGATTACAACTCACCTTTCAATAAGTTAATTGTTTCATCCGCTAAGCTTTGCATTTTGCTTCTTCAGCTCTATTTTTAACTGCTGTATGGTCAGATGGCCGTACTTATCCATAAGTGATGATTTTTTCCAAGGATATCAACGATATAACTCAAAAGGTTTCGATCAAAAATAACGTAGAACTCAATCTTCTATGCAAACCGTGTGTATTAGACTCATTTCCGTTCCGTTCTTGTCTGATGTAAGTTTATCCCTTTTCCTGATAGCGATGAAAAATAATCCAGCGTCCGCCAACTATTCCATTTTTGATTAACCAATATATGTACTTGTTTTGTTCGTCGGGTAAGGTAAAATAATCTTCCAAGTCTTGAAATAAATACCGCATGGTTAATCCGGGCACTGATATTCCATCCTTCAACATATCTATACCTCTCTCACTGTAAAAGACTATTTTTTATGGCTTCCAGAAAAGGTTCGAAGTCTAAATTATTTAGATATATTAAACTGTCTTTAAAAGTCTGCATTTGACCTGCTTCCCACGCTTCTTGACATTCAGCATATTGGTCAGCTGTAATGTTCTCTGGTTTTAACGCACTGTAAAAAGCGAGGTAATTCTGTATTGCTCAACGATTGAGTGTCACCCATTCATACAGGAAATATCCCTTTTTCTGCTCACACTGAAAAGGTATTTGAGGTATATATATCTAGGTGCAATAAAGTTAATGATATCCAAAAACCGTACATGATCCGTCTCAATGCACAAGAATGAGTTATTTCGTTTGATGGTATACTTGAGTAATGTTGCCGGTAAGTCCTCAGATTAATTTTCACACCATTGATGTCATAATGTGATGAGTTGAATCTGACTAAGGGTAATATGTGTAAATAGTTGTCAAATTTGCTCTGTAATTTCTGCAATGGGTGTTCTCTCTTAGCGGCCAGGAACTATATCGATTTTCTCTTGTAACTGGCTTAGGGTAGCTTCGTATTCACCAAGCATCAGTAGATAGGCTGCGTTTGATATATCGTCGTTGTACATCATCATCCTGTCAGTCAATGTTTGCGCGTTTCCTTCCGTTACAAAGCATTTTGGTTCTGTGTAATCTGGTACATTGCTGCATACACTCACTGATAACAGCACGTGTTTTTGGTCCCAGGTGACTTTGGGTGAATTGACAGGTTCCTTCTTTGAAATAACATAGAAAATCATAGGTGGCTCTGTAAGGGTAAATACAGTCTTCTAATTCTATTCCTTTGTCCCGTAACGCTTCAAAGATAGTGGGCGGCAAATGAAAAACACCACCTGGGTACTTGTATTTCGTTTACACAGTACGTATGTAGTACATATATGGCGGAACACACACACGTAACAACAACTGTAATTCATCCATGACGTACACCTGTTTATTCTATAATTCAGGTATACACGGCTTGTAACAAGTTTGTATCGCTCATCAGTCTTCTGCTTTTGCTCGCATCAGAGAAAAGTTCGAGTTAACTTTTCCCAGCCATGTTAAATGATCAAATGAGACCACCCTCTTGTGTTTATATTCACCCGTTTATTGGTCAGTGACATGAGGTATTACTTAGCTGTCGCGTTTTCTTGCAAAGGTCAGCAAAATGATGGTGTAATATCTGAGGAGATCGTGAAATCACACAGAGTTGATATACGCTTGAATATACCACCTCATTACCTCGGATAGAGGAAGTTAATAGCCACTTACGAACCCCTTTCAAAGAGACCACCTAAAATCACTATAGAAATAAATATAACATCTTCAACATTCGTAGTCCTTTTCACTAGACACCTCACTGTACCTGTTTCAAATGAATAGGAATTTCTCCACCTCATTAACCCATTCAAAGCTATGTCTTCAACATAATTGCCTACATCATCCCCGGTCAAAACCCATGCTTCAAAAGGTACGTACTCCTAATACACGTGTTGTGGGGCAGTTTGGGTTGGACCGTTATCCTGACATACGGCTATTCTGTGGGGCCCTTGACACTTGTAGCAACTGTGGGTGTTTGAAAGAAACACAGTTTGTTGCTGCATTGTTCAAAGCGATGAAAATCCTAGAAAGTACCTGGACAAAAGAGCTGTTGTTGTTGTCCAATACACTCTGCGTCGAAAGGCCAGGAGGTCAATGGCCTGGCCACAACGTAATGTAGCGCGAAATGCGAAGCCACTGTGTACAGCATGAGGTCCACATTAGACAAGGGTCAAACTGTTATGATCACCGGAAATTCTATTCACAGTGGGGCTTTGGAATTATTTTTACCACTGTTTGTGTAGCCCATCAGGAGCAGGACTATCACTATTTTGCAGCCATCCAAAGGCAACTATAAAGAAGACATACAGCAGTTAAGGGCTTTTCAATAGTTGTTTTTCACCATAAATAGTCTATGAAACCAGAAATTTATATTTGAAAACAAAGGATACTTTACATTTACAATCTGTCATAATTGTTATGATTAATTGGCAATATCATATGTAGACCATGAAGACTCTAGAACATATGGTGATAGAATACTTTAAAGGCCTGTGTGTTGAAAGAAATATTTTTGCATTAATTTCATTGTTCTTTGTGGCATTTGCTGCTTATGCCTTTGTTCATATTCATAAATCATGATGGCAAACAATTTGTGAACATAGATCTGACAACAGGCCAATTCACTGCAGAACAGTAAGATCATCCTGGGAAAAATCTCTGGGGATCGAATCCGCGTTGAGGGCAATTAAGGAATTCAGGATTTTGGAAACTGAAGTAAAAGTTGCAATTCTTAATTGCTATGATAACATTTTCAAAGCATGCGCATTCCTTGTCAACTTCAAACGACCTATCTTGGACCTTCCATTATAACCTTTGTACAAATAGTTACACGTGTATATATCCATATTATTTGTCCATCGGCATTATTGTGGCTGGATCACACTCCCAACCTGTATAGTGTTATTGTGATACGACCTGATGACTAAATGACATTTTTTTTGTAAAAAGGTATAGCAATTCATTCTTCTCTATTCATTTTTAAACTTAAATATCTGCATTCACGCTGTTGTTATAAGTATTTCATGCGTATATATTTATGCTTCTAGTACTGAACATTTTGACAAGCCCAGCTGTTGTTTGTGTATTACATTAAAACACAATATAAATGAGATTTTTACAATTAAGCTGTAATATATACAAAGTAATCACTGGTTAATTATTCTTATCACAGTTAATAAATCCTTTGCAACCAGCAACAGATAAGCTAAATCATACTGTAATAGGTAACGATTCATAGATTACAAGCCTATATAACAAATTACAACTTGTAAAGATATTAACATGACAATCTTATGACACACCTATTACACACGTTTAGTACATTATCTTGTGCCATACTAATTGCACGTACATTAAACCAACCAGTGTCGCAACAAATCACATAATAATTCATACTATACATAACTTGTCACAACAAAGCGTTATTTCATAAACTAATAAAACACAAATACATTGTAATAACAAACTCATCCCATCAAACACACTTCAATAAACTTGTCACATCTGAACGATTGTTCAGCAGCATATGTATATTTATAGTTATATGACTATATACATTTATATATAGATAAAAATAGATAAAATAGATATAAATATAACGATGTATATATAGTTATAGATATATAAATGTAAATATATGCATATATAAATATACAAGATAATGTATATAGATCAATATATATCTATATATACACACGCATTTATATATAGGTATGTAAATATATATAAAAATATAGATGTAAATATAAATAATTATATATATATATATATATATATATATATATATATATATATATATATATATGTGTGTGTGTGTGTGTGTGTGTGTGTGTGTGCATGTATATATATATATATATATATATCTGTATTTTTTTATTATATATTTGTGCAAGGGTATATAGATATATATGTATGCGTGTGTGTGTGTGTGTGTGCATGAGTATATATGTATATATATATGTACATATATATATTTATATATATACATATATAATATATATATATATATGTATATATACATATTTATATATCTATATATATGTTTTTGTATGAATATATATATATTTATATATATATATATATTTACATTTATATGTATGTATATATATAAATATATATATATAAATATATATACATATATATATATATATATGTGTGTGTGTATGTGTGTGTGTGCGTGTGTGTGTGTGTGTGCTTGTGTGTGTTTATGTGTGTGCGTGTTGATATGTGTGTGTATTCATGAGAACGTGCGTGCGCGCGCGCGTGTGTGCGTGTGTATAGTCCAGACATAATGAGTCCATCAAATGGTGATAATGCCTGACATAATGCCACATATCTTATCAACTCAATCAATATATGGATATCAAATTGGGGAGAACCGTTGCATGTGGCCTTATTTTAGGGTTCATAAGGGCTATGTGTCTTATCATATCCATATAGAACCCAGCAGGTATCTAAGATTGTTGAACGACTTCTCTTATTTTTGACACATAAGTATTGTCAATTTATGGGGCTCCGATCTTAGTACAATTATCTAATGGCTTCCAGTTGCCTTCCTATCTAAAGTTGCGTAATGAGTTATATTATAGCATTTATATAGATATGAATCAAATATAGCTGTTACATTTAGGAATAACTTGTTTTTTTTGTAAACCTAGACCATGGAGCCGAATTCATGTCATCTCCAGGGATGAGACGGAACAACGGGTTTTAGAAGGCACTTGAGTCTTAAAGAGGCCCTCCACGATATTCGCTAATAAATAAACACTCTGTAGCCGAACAATTTTTAACAGCTTGTCCAAGGCCGTTTGTGATAATAAAATACTGTTTTATTCGGCGTCATGACGAGATCGGATTCATAACGCGAACGTACTGATTTGTTCTTATACAAGATTAACACCAATTTACTTTGAAATATAGAATCACGAATACGTACAAATTGTACCTTTGAACATATTTATTTAGGTCCCCAAAGGATAAACCGCCACAAAAGCACTCCATCATAAAATCAATGAGAAGCCGCAGTGTCCCTCCAGCTTCAATGGTAAGGTTATTCCATCTAATGTGCACGGCTGCTGTGTCTAGATGCTATAGGTTCGAATAAGCCACAGAGACTGGCTAACAAGAAAGCGACTGCACAAGCCCAAAACGATGCTGCCCACGATCCCGTTGCCTCACGCAGGACACCTACAGTGACAGAAATATACACAATGAAATTTACATCTATTAATTCCACTGATGAAATCATTGGTATAAAGCGATGGAAAGTGAAAATGATTTCGATACTAGATGGGACTATCGTTAAATTGATGACGTTATTATGGCTGTTATATGAAAATGAAGATGTTGTTATTTGTGATGATGTAGATGGCAAAGTGTATCCCTGCAAAGATTATGATGATGATATTTGTGGAAATGATGATACATATGACATTCGTGGACATGATGATGATGATACATGATGATCATCATGATCATCATGTATCATCATCATCATGTCCACGAATGTTATAGGTATCATGATGATGATCATCATGATGATGATCATCATCATGATGATGATCATGATGATGATGATGATGATAACTTTGCAGCCAACAACTGCAATGGTATATATCAACAGAAAACTCACCCATTAATGGCATTGCAATAAGGAGTGCAACGCCATTATTCATTATAGCAAAGCCATAAGCACTTGCCAACTTGTCAACTCCCAGAGCTTCTATAAACATCACAGCGTTTAGTGCCAGATATGTTCCACCAAACAATCCGAAAACCACTCCGACAGCGACCATCGAGCCAATCTGATCCGCGAACGGAAACACCAAACAACTCACACTACAAATAAGAAAGCTGCCAAAGAAGACATATTTCTTCGGGATTAGGTTGTAGTCCGTGAGAAAACCGAGACCCACGCGTCCGGTTAAATCAGCTAAGCCGATGCAAGACACGAGAAATGCAGCCGAAGTTTTGCTGACGCCTTCTTCCACTGCGAACGGGGGCACTATTATGAACATACTGGGGTACGCCATAGCGGCAAACATCATAGCAACAGCATACACATAGTATATTGGGGACTTCAGTATCGTCCAATCAAAGAGCGGTTTTCGGTGTCCGTCGTCATCAGCAGGGAGGAAACAAATACACAAGTATATGCGCCGAAATATACTTGGTCCTGACCTGCTTTCCTTCTGAATGACGTTTATACTTTGAGCGCGAGAATCTGAAGAGGAGCTCAACTGAATGCTCTTGTCGCCATTGAAAAGGGAAGCTTCGATTTCAAATTCATCCACCAAAGGACGTTTAGTGGAGTAGTTATAGAATTCTTTTGGGGTCATCGCTAAACCGGCCACGCAAATATTCAAGGTCAAGGCACCGAAGATAAGCAGTGCTCCTTTAAGTTCATAGGTATCAATAAGATATTGGTAAAGAGGTGGTATAATGAAGCTTCCCACTCCGCTCCCAGCTATAGCCAGACCATTAGCGACGGAACGCCGAGCACTGAAGTAATCTCCGAGGATGACCACGCTTGGGGCAAAACACAAACCTTCGCCAGTACCTGTGGACACCCAAAAAAGTGCATAGTTTAAAAATAACAAAACGGAAATAAAAGGACACTTTTACATTACTTGGCACAGGACTGGTATGTAACTACATTAGACTATCATATAAAGTCAGCATTGTACAAAGAATACCGAGTTTTCAGTGAAAAAACTTAAGCATGCATCCAACATATTGACAAAATGGTACCGCATTGGATAGATTTATCGTCACGTGTCAAAAAATACTTGGCGTTAGCCGTTCCTTGAAATTGTGACCCCCAAATCATCTTTTATTTATAGAAATCGGCGACTAGAAAAAGGCCAAACGAAAGCGTTGAAAAATAATGCACAACAAATCATTACCATATATTTCGCGGTGTCATACCACACTTAATTACGTTCTTTTTTGAGTGAAATGGCTCGATTTGTGATTAATTTTTCCATTTGAAATATCCTAATCTTGATAATTTACTGATTTTTGGGACTTACAAAACGCCTTCCTAGATCGTTTATACAAAATATGCAAACGAGTAGCGAACGTGCGGAAAAACTACGCATGAGCAATCTAATCTACGTCCATTATCATCACTCCCATCAGGCCGTTTGAAGCTACGGATGTTTAATATTGTATGCCATGTGTAATATTTGATCGGTTCTTTATGCCTCGTAACAGCTATGCGATGGACAATAACAAACGCTATATAGCCAGGTCATTGACTAGACTTGAATTTACGGATATCATTTCCAAAAATAGTGGGCAACCCGTAAGTGGCCGAATTTTGATGATTTTTTAATGAGCCGCACCTTGAAGCACTACAATGTTTTCTTTGCTTAACATTGTATACTCAATTTAAAGCAAACTTCTAATATTTTCAGTATCCTGAAAATTCAAAAACAGTTTATCGTCCAATTTATTCTATGTTAGGTCTCCTTAAATACGAAAAGTGGTTAAATAAGTAAAAACATTAGTTATAACAAAAATCAATAGCAAATCTAAGACATACATGACAATATTTAATTGGTGCTACGACTTACCTGTTATTAATCCAAACGAGATGTAAAGATGGGGAAGATAAACAACGTACGCACTGAGGACGTATCCCAGAAACACTAGTAGACCACCCACGATGATCACAGCTCTGTTGGAGAATCTCTTACCAAGTGCAGTGGCGAATGGAGCTGAAACAATTATTCAACGGTTATATTTTGTTGAAAAATCGGACTCGGTCCAGCGGAAAATTAAGCAGAAACATCATAATTTGTTTATATATAAATCCACATTAACACACGTACCTTATTTTAATGCATTAAGATAAGAAATTATTCACCTAGAAACAGAGCCAGAAATCCGTTCAGAGCTGTGATAGTGGTAGCGGCATCGGGGGACGCGTTATATTTGTCACTGAACTCCACAAAGAGCACACCAAATGACTTGATCGCTCCAAGATTAAGAAAACTGACCGTAAATGAAGCTGTCAACAAAACAAACATCTTCACTGGTTACAAAGATAAACCAGCCATACAGTCATCTACGCTGATAGTTCTCACGTGTTATTTTATGTATTGCAGCCGTTAACAACCAATTCAACATCATGCATATAAAATGTCCATCCATGAAATATGCTGTCAACAATTAAGAATAATTACTTATAGCAATCTGGAGAACTTAACCGGTAGTATAGAAAGTAGCGGTACTGGTCCACCGTGACTTATTCATACGACACGTCAAATGATGCTCTATACAGAAATTTGATTTTGGCTCCCTGCTCACTTTTGTTGTTTTTAGGGTGACCTTGACTCAAGAAAAAATGGAAAATGATGGTAGCCCCCAACAGAGCCCGCTTTTCAGATGTACCCAAGGAATGATGGAAGCCCTGACCAAATTTGCGCTGACTCAAAGCGGAATCGGGCTCTGTTGGGGGCTACCATCATTTTCCATTTGCTCTCGGGTGACCATAACTGGGCATGACCTTTCGGAATCCTATGAAGTGTGCTTTAGGAAACCTCTACTCTATATAAGCCATTTAAATGCATGGAATATAGTGATGACAAAAGGTGCAATCATCAGGAATTTCGGTGTATTCAATCACATCGCACAATCAATCCTTATCATTAGATACTTTTTCGGATGTCTTATGAAAATGGGCTCCCTAAAATTGGCATCATGAAGTGTGATTAAATATTTTCTATTGCCAAGAATGGTTTGATATCTGATTGTAACATTACTCTAAACCTCGCAGTCTTGTAACCCTTGGTAAATATGACTCACCTGATACAATGACCCACGCCCATCCTCGATCCACAGGTACCCGACTGTTTGGTTCCAGTGGTGGTACCTTGCTTGAATCAAGGGAAACATCTTCTAACGACTGGTTTAATGATTTCTGGTCGTGAGCGTTGCTGTCTGTGTGGTAGTCAGAGTGTGAATCCGGCAACTATCAACACAAGTCGGAGAACATTTAGAGACTGCGACCTCAACGACCACCTCACTAAGGCGACCACCCCGCTATTACGACTCAGTCTCGCTTTTTGGAATACTAGTCACTTTAATCATGGCATTGTTACTAAATAAAACCTTTAGCGTTGCCTTCGTGATAATTTTGCATAGCATTACCTGTAGTTCGTAATTAATTTATTCCAGCATAATACTTTCCCAACTGAATATCACTCATATTTTGAGTGGAGCTTGAATTTCACTACGACTCCCAACGCAAAATATTCATTTGACATACAGGCTTTTGGCCAACAGCCTACAACGGAAACAATACATTGCGTTTCTCATCTTGTTTCATTTACATCCAAAGTATCATAATTTAGTTTGAATATTCTGTAACGTTATAATCATTGATTAAGTGTGTTTGTTTACCTGACTAAGGAGAGGTTGTGTCACCTTCGGCACATTGTTAGATTTCCGAAATAAACGACTCATCGTTGACTGTGATACATCAACTTAGGGGAATAAATATCCTGAGAGGAAGACTCCGACGCGTTGACTATCAATATCTACTGTCCATGTATTGGTTGGTGGACTACCAATTAATTCACAGCTTGTAGCACAATAGGGTTTGGAGGCGTATATAGGGGTGACGAATTATTCTGTAGGCAATGGGGCGATATAGGGGTGCATATAAAGCGAATGTGGAAGCTTCTGTTCTCGGTCGGTTCAGTCCAGTTAGTTGCGGCTCAGTAATCTTGAGGTGAGTCACGTGCATCCGGGCTGGATAGAGCCTCTATGCACCATCGCTCACTTGGCAAAGACAAGGGTCGCGAACCCCAGCCGCATGCTCGGTAAACCAAGACGAACTACTGCATCGCATGTGGATGAATTTTTAAAGGCTTTTTTCTCCAGCTGTGATAATTTTATAAATACCACTCATCGATTTTATAAAAAGAATACACAGGTTATTGATGAATTAATAGCAAGAGAATATGTTTGAGTAGAGTTTAGTGTACCACTGGACGCAAAGAACAGCAGTGTTTGAAGTACGCTGTCGAGATATTACTGACTGTGTTAGTTATGTCCCAGGGATGACTGAAAAGAGCAACTGTTGTTAACGGACGGCTGTCTACAACGGAGAATAGAACGAACGCTAAACACGATTTAAGTTTCTTGCGACCAACGACTGGAATGAGTTTTGATATCTCTCCGGCGATGATGTTGTAGAAAGAGACGTACGCCTAGGAACGATTTGTTTACTGCTTAGGAGAGACTAGTATCCAACGGTCAGTGGCCGACAAAAGCTCTCAAGAAATTTGAATGCTAAAGAATAGTGTGCGGGCTGGATTTGATTTGGGGTCGGTATTTACAGTGACAAATAAGGTATCTGTGAATAACCAATAACTTGTATGCATGGAATGTGGGCATGCTCGGCGTTTATATATGTCCCGCATGCCACAAGCAAGCGCGTCGTATTCAGTTCCGCGAAAGAAAAGGGCATTCCGCTATTATCAGCAATATGGAAATTAGGGAGTAGATCAGCCTGTTCTTGCGAAGTCGACGTTCCGTTTAGATTATCTACTTTGTCACTATGAATTATCACGCACTGAGTGAGAATATCGCTGAAGGCGTACCAAGATTTCAATGAATCAGCCTTACAGCGCGAAAATTTTAATTAAACGGTTAAAATAATTGAATAGGGGAGTTGATGCCCGGGGGGGGGGCACTTAAGTGTATAGAGGTAGTATATGTGCCGCGCGACGGGGTATGTTTTTTCGGCCTCTCGACTTGTACGACGGGTTTTTGGGCCTCATACTTGTAGGACGGGGTATGTTTTTCAGCTTCAATCTGTACGACGGGTTATACATTCGCATTATACCTTGTACGACGGGGTATGCATTTGGCCATTTTGACCTTGTACGACGGGTACGGATTTTCGAGGTCCCGCGGCACACCCCTATCCAGAATAAGGCCAAGTGCCCCCCCGGGAGTTGATGGCAGATAGCCGAGTGCAAAGCGGGTGTGTTGATGACGAAATAAATGATTTATGCAACTGCGCTATCAATTAATCAGAACTGTATAGGCTGACATGCTTTTGTTCTGAGCGTATCAGTTATATGAAGTAGGAGAAGAATGTGGCCAGTTTATCGACTCCAAGAGAATCTATGAACATCACTGGTACAAGTACAACATACGAACTCCCAAGCAACTCGTAAATCGTTATATAAGTAAATGCATAATTAGCACATGTAAAAAGTATCATCAAAGTACGTGAGTATTTGTGATCAACAGCACAATATTCTACAGAATTTTCATAACTTAACCCGGGCTCACAAAAATACACAGCATCCACACTATGGTGTCAGAAACTGCTACTTTAGTGATCCAATATCCATCTTTTGATCAATCCGCCTGCATGATGACACTGAACGATAAGATAGGCTTTACGTTATGACATACCTGCTACAAATCCGTACGTGATGTAAAGATGGGGTAGGTATACTACGAAAGCGCTGAGTACATATCCGAGGCTGACCAGAAGGCCGCCAACGATCACCACAGCTCTGTTGGAAAACCTCTGACCCAGGGCAGTTGTAAATGGAGCTGGAACATGATTGAAATTCACAATTTCACATTTAAGATGGAGAACAGAAGAACTAAATCAGTAAGGTACTCGCCCCTCATCCCTGGTAGATGATATTTTAGTCTACGTAGGTAAGCAGCTAGAGATGAGGGGCGTTTTGCGACTCGAGTGCCTGTGCTAATTCCCACACCATTATCTCATGATCAACATTGTAAATATAAACAATTGTAGACTGTGAACATAATGAAGGGATCATAATGGCCCACCTCAAGCACATTTGCTTGCTTCATCAGAAACCACAGACGATTGGTCTTCGAACGCCTGGATCTATGTAATAACAGCAAAATCAACAAATATATATTGCTATATATAGATGCATCCGCTCAGCGAGTTTAAAGCATCAAAAGAGAGAGAATATTTACAGAGACACATAACCATGAATACGTTTAGGAAAGTAACCCAGGCTGCAGCGTCAGGGGAGCCATCATACCTCTCGCTGAACTCGACGAAGAGCACTCCAAATGATTTCGCTGCACCGATGTCAATCAATTGTACCATGAACGAAGCTGCCAGTAACACACACGCGATCTTTTCATTTTACTGAGCAGTCTATCTTAGAAATATGTACAGTTTACACGCATATCTTTTATATATGTTGTAAGTAAATTTAAAAAATCGTTATGACACCTGTTTATTTTATGGACGTAACGATCGCAACTAAATTCCTTATGACCACCCAAGCTCTTTAAATTGTCTCAACTTACCCCAACAAATAGGTTATTTTGGTTATCAATACGCAAAATTAAGAATGTTTGAATTGTACTATGATTTTATTGATAAGCCTATGTGCAGATGGACACTGATAGTAATTATATTGCTCTTAGTAATACACATCCGACTGATGTCATTTAACCCAACGTGAAGTAACAATTTTACCTCAGTGGTTGCCAACTGTTGCGATTGATTATCATACCAACAATTTTATAAAGTGTCAAATGAACGGAACTCCGTGGGTACCTCAACCGTGCTATTTGACACGCCAAAAATATGATAAACCTACCCGGGGTCATTTAAAGAGGAGCAGAGTGGAGATGGTTTTATAGGAATGTGTAGTAAAACTTATTAGTGATATGGAAATATGGATAAAGCCTCGTGTAAATGACTCAATAAACGTCAAAATGAAATGAACCAGGAGAAATATATGAATGTGCTGAGAGAACAAAAAGCGAGTCTCGGTGTGAACTGTGATTTTCGCGTTAACAACAACACAATGCATTCTATACGCAAATTAGAGATGCATTAAGTTACTTTTATCCCAAAAGAATTGTGGGTGTACCGCCGTATAATTGCATCGATCAGGGTGACCTGCTAAATCTTGTGGATCATTTGAGTCTCGCAATGCTTCAGCAAATCTTATCCAACCCTGTGGCTCAAATTGTTTACGTTTCCCTCAACACATCGTTAACTAAATCCGCCACGTTTGTCCTTTAATCGCAGCCCACAATGACTTAAATCGTTTGACACGTGCGTTACCTATTGATGCTAGAAGCGCATCCTGAAATCGACGATCAGTAAGTCACATTACCCAATTGTGTAATTATACCACCGAGTAAGATTAATAACACTAACACGTGTATAACATTTATTTATATTCATTTCGAATTAATAAATATCTTCCTACAAACAAAACCTAACAAAATATATTTCAATCTCTAAGAATTAGAACAAACTGTTCAAGAGAATCTTAAACATTTTTATTTTGCTGGTACTCAGGGTAGGATTGAAGTAGATGATTGGGTTGTCTGCACACAAAGACATATATACTTACAACATATATAAAAGATATACTTGCAAACTGTACATATTTCTGAGATAACGTAAAATGAAAAGATCGCGTGTGTGTTACTGGCAGCTTCGTTCATGGTAAAATTGATTGACATCTGCGAAATCATTTGGAGTTCTCTTCGTCGAGTTCAGCGAGAGGTATGATGGCTACCCTGACGCTGCAGCCTGGGTTACTGCACTAAACGGATTTATGGCTATGTGTCTTGGTAAATATTCTTTCTCTTTTGATGCTTTGTACTCGCTGAGTGGATGCATCTATATAAAACAATATATATTTGTTGATTTTGCTGTTATTACATAGATCCAGGCGTTCGAAGACCAATCGTCTGTGGTTTCTGATGAAGCAAGCAAATGTGCTTGAGGTGGGCTATTATGATCCCTTCATTATGTTCACAGTCTACAATTGTTTATATTTACAATGTTGATCATGAGATAATGGTGTGGGAATTAGCACAGGCACTCTAGTCGCAAAACGCCCCTCATCCCTAGCTGCTTACATACCTAGGCTTAATATATCATCGACCAGGGATGAGGGGCGAGTACCTTACTGATTTGCTTCTTCTGCTCTCCATCTTCAAATGTGAAATTATGAATTTCAATCATGTGCCAGCTCCATTTACAACTGCCCTGGGTCAGAGGTTTTCCAACAGAGCTGTGAAATTCAAACCTTACTCAAAATATGAGTGATATTCAGTTGATAAGATATTGCGCTGAAATAAGTTCATTACGAACTACAGGTAATGCTATGCAAAAATGATCACGAAGGAACTTAATTGACAACGCTAAAGGTTTAATAAAGTGACAATGCCATGATTAAAGTGACTAGTATTCCAAAAAGCGGGACTGAGTCGTAATAGCGGGGTGGTCGCCTTAGTTAGGGGGTCGTTGAGGTTGCACTCTCTAAATGTTCGGAGTCGGGCTCTGTTGGGGATACCATCATTTTTCCCTCGAGTGAAGCTCACCCTAAAAAACAACAAAAGTGAGCAGGGAGCCAAAATCAAAGTCCTGTACAAGCCACCATTTAACGTGTCGTATGAATAAGTCATGGTGGACCAGTACCGCTACTTTCTATACTCCTGATTGCTATAAGTATTTATTCTGAATTGTTTAGAGCATATTTCATGGACGGACATTCTATATGCATGATGTTGAATTGGTTGTTAACGGCTGAAATACATAAAATAACACGTGAGAACTATCAGCGTAGATGACTGTATGGCTGGTTTATCTTTGTAACCAGTGAATTGATGAAGATGTTTGTTTTGTTGACAGCATCATTAAATTTTCTTAATATTGGGGCGATCAAGTCATTTGGTGTACTCTTTGTGGAGCTCAGTTACAAATATAACGCGTCCCCCGATGCCGCTAACATCTATCACAGCTCTATACGGATTTCTGGCTCTGTTTCTAGGTGAATAATTTCTTATCTTAATGCATTAAAATAAGGTACGTGTGTTAATGTGGATTTATATATAAACAAATTATGTTGTTTCTGCTTAATTATCCGCTGTAGGCAACTGCAATAAAATAAAACCGTTGTATAATTGTTTCAGGTCCATTCGCCGCTGCACTTAGTAAGCGATTCTCCAACAGAGCTTTGGTCATCTTGGGGGGACTGCTAGTGTTTTTGGGATACGTCCTCAGCGCGTTCGTTGTTTATCTTCCCCATCTTTACATCACGTTTGGATTGATAGCAGGTAAGTCATAGCACCAATAAGATATTGTCATATATGACTTAAATTTACGAATGATTTTTGTTATAACTAATGTTTCTACTTATTTAATCTCCTTTCAGATTTAAGGAGACCTAACATAGAATAAATTGGACGATAAACTGTTTTAGGATTTTCAAAGGAGTCAGGATACAGAAAACATTAGAAGTTTGCTTTAAATTGAGCATTTAATGTTGGGCAAAGAAAACATTGGAGTGCTTCAACAGATCATCAAAATTCGGCCACAGACGGGTTGCTCACTATTTTGGGAAATGATATTCGTAAATTAAAGTCCATGACTTGGCTATAAATAAAGCGTTTGTTATGGCCCATCGCATAGTTGTTACGGGGCATGAAGAACAGATCAAATATTACACATAGCATACAATATTAGTCAACCGTAGCTTCAAACGGCCTGATGGGAGTGATGATCATGGAAGTAGACTGAATTGCGCATATTTTGTGTAAACGATCTAGGAAGGCTTTTCGTATGTCCCAAAAAACAGTATATTATCAAAGATTTGGTATTCCATATACCAAAAAAAGTCACAAATCGAGCCATTTCACTCAAAAAGAACGCCATTAAGTATGGAATGAAATCTCGTTTTTTAGCCGCCGATTTCCATAAATCATCGCTGATTTAGGGGTCACAACACAATTTCAAGGAAGGGCTAACGCCAAGTATTTCTTGACACGTGTCGATAAATCTATCCAACGCGGTACCATTTTGTCAATATGTTTGATGCAAGTTATTTTACTGAAAACTCGGTATTCTTTGTACAATGCTGATATTCGAATCTAGTTACATACCAGTCCTGCGTCAAGTAATGTAAAGTCTCCTTTCCACTCTATTTCAATATTGTTATTTATAAACTTTGCACTATTTTGGGTGTTTACAGGGACTGGCGTGGGCTTGAGTTATACCCCAAGCGTTGTCATCCTCGGAGATTACTTCCGTACTCGGCTTTCCGTCGCTAATGGTCTGGCTATAGCTGGTAGTGCAGTGGGAAGCTTCATTATACCACCTCTTTACCAATATCTTATCGATAACTATGAACTTAAAGGAGCACTGCTTATCTTCGGTGCCTTGACCTTGAATATTTGCTTGGCCGGTTTAGCGATGACACCAAAAGAATTCTATGACCGCTCCACCAAAGGTCCTTTGGTGGATGAATTTGAAACCTTTTCAGATTCTCGATCTCTAAGTACAAATGTCATTCACGAGGAAAGCAGGGTAGGACCAAGTATATTTCGGCGCATTTACTTGTGTATTTGTTTCCTCCCTGCCAATGACGACGGACACCGAAAACCGCTCTTTGATTGGACGATACTGAAGTCCCCAATATACTATGTGTATGCCGTTGCTATCATGTTTGCCGCTATGGCGTACCCCAGTGTCTTCGTAATAGTGCCCCCGTTCGCAGTGGAAAAAGGCGTCAGCAAAACTTCGGCTGCATTTCTCGTGTCTTGCATCGGCTTAGCTGATTTAACCGGACGCATAGGCTTTGGTTTTCTCACGGACTACAACCTTATACCGAAGAAATATGTCTTCTTTGGCAGTTACATTATCTGTAGTGTGAGTTGTATGTTATTTCCGTTCGCGGATCAGCTTGGCTGGATGGTCGCTGTCGGGGTGGTTTTCGGATTGTTTGCTGGAACCTATCTGGCACTAACCGCTGTGATGTTAACAGAAGCTCTGGGAGTTGACTAGTTGGCAAGTGCTTATGGCTTTGCTATAATGAATAATGGCGTTGCACTCCTTATTGCAATGCCATTAATGGGTGAGTTTTCTGTTGATATATACCATTGCAGTTGTTGGCTGCAAAGTCATGATCATCATCTTGATCATCATCATGATGATGATCATGATTATGATCATGATGATGATCATGATTATGATCATGATGATCATGATTATGATCACCATCTTGATCATGACCATCATCATTATCGCAGTTATTACCATTTTCTTCATTATTATCGGTATAATAATTATTAAAAATATACTGTCGTTATCATCGCCATATCATAATAGAACATATTCATTGCAATCGCTAGCATTGTCTTCGTTATTATAAAATAATCGTTCTCATTGATATCACCGTCAACATCATTCATTAATGTATGCATTATCATCATCATTCCAACAAGTATCATCACCATCATCAAGTCCACGAATATCATCGTCATCATCTTTACAGGGATACACTTTGCCATCTACATCATCACAAATAACAACATCGTCATTTTCATATAACAGCCATAATAACGTCATCAATTTAACGACAGTCCGATCTAGAATCGAAATCATTTTCACTTTCCATCGCTTTATACCAATGATTTTATCAGTGGAAATAATTGATGTGAATTTCATTGTGTATATTTCTGTCCCTGTAGGTGTCCTGCGTGAGGCAACGGGATCGTGGGCAGCCTCGTTTTGGGCTTGTGCAGTAGCTTTCTTGTTAGCCAGTCTCTGTGGCTTATTCGAACCTATAGCATCTAGACACAGCAGCCGCACAAAATACACGGAATAACCTTACCATTGAAGCTGGAGTGACACTGCGGCTTCTCATTGCTTTTATGGTGGAGTGCTATTCGACGCCTTTGTGGCGGTTTAGCCTTTGGGGACCTTAATAAATATGTTCAAAGGTATCATTTGTGCGTATCTGTGATTCTGTTTCAAAGTAAACTGGTGTCAATTTTGTATAAGCACAAATCAGTACGTTCGCGTTATGAATCCGATCTCGTCATGACGCCGAATAAAACAGTATTTTATTACCGCAAACGGCCTTGAACAAACTGCTAAAAATTGTTCTGCTACGGAGTGTTTATTCATTAGCGAATATAGTAGGGGGCCTCGTTAAAACTCGAGTGCCCTCTGACATATATTGACCCGTCTGGTCCCTGGAGACGACAAGGTACGGAATTGTACTCAATGGTCTAGGATTTTTAAAAAAAAGAGAAATTATTTCTTAATGTTAAATATGTGTTTGGCTTTATATCCATATTAGTGCGATACATAACTCATTAGGCAAGTCTAATTAAGATAAAAATCGACAGGAAGCCATTATTTTTCTACAATGGGATTACTATGTACATTATGTACTCAGATGACAGCCCCATAAATTGACGGTACTTATGCATAAATTAGGAGGATAAGATCTATGGCGAGAAGTCGTTCTTAAGTACGGGGTTATATCGAAATAATAAGACCTTTAACAGCTCGTTTAGTGCGCGGCACGCACTTCCACAAAAAAGGCTATGAAACTTAATTTGATAATATCCTAATGGGTAGATATGCTTGGAGCTGCATGCCATAAGGCACGATCTTAATTTTTTGGCACATGACAAATGGTGTTGGAATTCCTAATAGCTTGGAGCTTGTCCGGCATAGGAGCCTACTCACAGCCGCAGTGGTCAGCCATATCATGCCAAATGGTTCGGAGTGAAGAAATTTCCAAGTATATACATATATATATATATTTATATATATATATATATATATATATATATATATATAGATATATATATAGCGGATACTATATATATATATATATATAGATATATATATATATATATATATATATATATATATATATATATATCATATATATATATATATATATATATATATATAGGGCGCAGATCGTTTAGTGCGCGACGCACTTCCTTGAGGAACTCGCATTTTTCACGT
This sequence comes from Urechis unicinctus, assembly GCA_034190875.2. Taxonomy (NCBI): domain Eukaryota; kingdom Metazoa; phylum Annelida; class Polychaeta; order Xenopneusta; family Urechidae; genus Urechis; species Urechis unicinctus. The sequence continues at coordinate 40,785,895 of CM067348.1, read as the reverse complement.
TTTAGTTTCATTCCGTGCTTTCGTAGGCGGTAGAGCACTTCATTCACATTCACAAGATGTTCTTCATCTGTGCGCCCCGTGACGATCAAATCGTCTAAATACGATTTCACCATAGGAATATCTCCAACAACCGACTTCATAGTCCGTAGAAAAATAGCGGGGACTGAGGCTAGACCGAACGACAAGCGTGCATAATGGAACAAGCCTCGGTGCGTGTTCACTGTAGTGAACTTTCGTGCATCTTCCTCCATCTCTAGCGGATGATACGTGTGTGAGGGATCTAGTTTGGAGAAGAGTCTTCCCCCTTGCAGCGATTGCTCTATATCCTCGAAAGTTGGAATCGGATATTGTTCAAGTTGCAAGACCTTGTTGGCAGTAAGTTTGAAATTACCGCAGATGCGGATTTTTCCATCACGTTTTAACTACTACAACTACTCATATGCGAACGGGACCGGACGATGATATCATTTTCAATGGTATGCTGCAAGCGATACATTTTCAAGCAATTCGTCAAGTGATCTGTTTACTTCAGTTCGAGTCGCGTACGGTAGTGGGAAAGCTTTGTAGAATTTCGGCGTGGGATTCTCGATGGGGTAAACTTTAGCTTGAAAGCCACTGAGTTTCTGACCTGGAGGTGTCGAACACTTCCTCTTCCGCGAGAAGAATGTCCTTCAGCCTTGACTCAGCACTGGCATTCAGCGAAAAGACATTTTCTCCGTGTTCTTCTTTGGCAATCGCGGCTTTGACATCGACACCGAGCTTCTGCAACCATATATAGCTAAATTCACTCCTTCACGCGCTATAAGCAGCGTAACGCGGCGGGCTCGTGGCGGTGAGTCGTGTGAAAACTTCGCTTGAACGTGCGTTGCTTAAAGGGCGTCAAACCTAAGGTTGAATATGCCTCTTTAGATACAAGTGACCAGGGGCTGCCTGTGTCCACTTCAAAATCTAATGGTTGGTCATTTACAAGCAATGTCAGCTCATATGGCTTACAGTGGAGCAAGTTGACTCTCGCCGGCTTCATGTGCATTAATAACCCCTTCATCATCATTACTTTCCTGCTCGAAGTAGTTTGATGAAGCTTTTGCTTTGCCGCTTTTTGCTTTGTTCCTAAGGAACTCTTTAACGCGCTCACATTGGGATTTGGTATGACCCGTTTCGTCGCATTTGTGGCACTTTTCGTCTTTTAAAGGACAACTGGTGGGTGGGTGGTCTTGTCCTCCACACATCCAACACTTGCTTGCAGCTTCCTGGCTTTTGAACCGCAGTACAATTTATGACACTTTCGACAGGTAGTGTGTCTGGAGCTTCTCCACACACTCCTTGCATGATGTCTCAGACGGCTTAACCGGTTGTAAAATGGAGCGAAGCACGTGATACGTTTTCGTGCCCATACTGGTGATCAAGACAGCGCGTTGTTTTGCCTGCTCCTCGATATCATTGGTGATAAACCAAGCTTCAAGTATCTCAATCCATTCTTCAAATTTAATTTGGCTCGGGTCAAACGGCGGGACGCTACAGATAACCATGGCAGCCATTTTGGATTGGTATGCAACAATTTAGCGCCACAATCAATACAATGTGAAATAGTAAATGACAGCAAAGAGATGAACACCTTACAACACTGGCATACAGTGCCAAAAAAAACTATACAAACACGAATCAGCACCTGCATATGACACTGAATTGCACTAAAATGTACACACTATTTACCTTAACTGTGACATTACTCAAAGACAAACGCTCTCAGAAAATCTCCAAATTTTTAAAACAGGTTCAAATGTCAGTCACTCCAGGCGGCGGAGAACTTTCTAACTCATAGAAGACGTCTGCAGTTGGTCGATATGGTGATATCAAGGCGGGGTTGTGGTCCGCAGCGTGATCAGACATGTGATTTGGTGATACTGTTGTGGTACTGATCCAGATCAGAATATCCCAAAATCCAATGAGATGTGGCTCTTAACACAGAGTACGCACAAAAAGTCAGTTGACTCACATCCACACGTCGAATCACGGTAGACTGATCCACTTGGAGTTTGATGTGTCAGTGTCCTTATCAGCTCACGACCTTGACAAAAAAGATCTAATTCACAATTTCTGGTCGCTAAAAATGCCAGGAATCTGAAGGTTCTTCACTGTTCTTGGCGTAGAACAATTCTACTTGCATGTAGAATAACTGGTAGAAGTAATTATCCTGTTGTTGGCGTTACAACTCTGCTTAACTCACTTCAAAGTCTATATTCAAAGAATCAGACATCGGGAGACCGCATGGCATTGCGGGCGATAATAGCAGGGACAATCTGCGGGAGGTAAATATTCCCTCTGTAGCTTCCTGTAAGGCTTCGTGACAGAAATTTGCAGGTGGCTACACCTCTTCTTTGGCAATTGAAGTATGTTGCCTAGCATCCTCGTCGCCATTTCTATGTCTACTAGGCCTGCTGAAGCCGCGATACATAAAACACAACTCAAAGGTGGTTACTTGCTAACTACCATTCGTTTTAATTGTCTCAAACCAGCATTGCCATCAACTGGCACACTCATATGTCGCTAAACAGTTGACGTCCCACATATGAATACATTTGATAAATACGATGCTTAAGACCACAACTTTCAACTTTTTCTGAGTAGTACTTTCGTTTTGTCTTCAGTAGTACCTTGTTAACCTTTATACACTTATCCCTGAAGATCTGTCTGTGCACCTCCAGCCCCCTACGCTGCTATTGCCTTTCCAGCTTCCTCTTTTCGTGCTTCTGTTCAAGTAGCCTATCTGAGAACAAGGTGCATGAGGGCGCAATGTGACAGTTCTTCTCTTCAATGGTGCGTGTTTGTTAACCAGACCACAAAGACTTTCATATCTCGCCACCAAGCAGTCTAAAGAGTCTCCAGTTGTCTCATTAAGGTGCATAGAGGCTACGTCCTGCTTCAAGTTGTCAATGTCTATTGCCTTAAACTTTCTGTATGATACCTGTGTTTTCTGCACGGCTGGTTTTGCTGCATTGATGGTTAAAGTGCCTATGACACCAAATTTCCATGATAATTTTTATGAAACCGAATGAAAGACAAAGTTGCATTTACTCTGTTTTTGTGGTTCAATTTCCGAACAAGTCACCCGAACCTAACGTAAATTGAAATATAAAGTAGATTTTTCGGCACCCGCCGCCATTTTCCAAATTTTCGGCCAAATTCCCCAAACTACTGGGTCATTTTTACTCAAATGAATGTGTTATAATGCTATTCTATTCTTAAGTTACCCCCTACCACCCACCTTAATTATCGGCACGATATGGCCCGCCAATAGCGTGGGTTGGTCAAAGTCCTCAAGGGAAATCGAACTCCCGGGGGACTATATAACCTGTCCACGCATATGAATAAACTAGTCAGGAACAAGATTCAGACCGCGAGATTACCAGGGAGCTTCATTGTTGAAATCTAATAAACCAAATAAGCATCTCTACTCCAGGACTAGGGTTATTCCTCTGGCTAGTCCCCACTCCAGCAACTACAGGCAGCAACGAACGAAGGAGCGCACATAAGCGAAGAAATTCTAGTATAAGAAATGACGTTTTCAATTCAGACTGAATTATCAATACAGTTTATACCAGGATAACATTATATTTGTGACTCAATCATCAAATCAATGTATGGATTAAATGTAATATTTATTCAGCACTGTAAAAATGGCTGTCCATGTCCTCACCCTGCGCTGTTATTCTTTGTTGTCGTCCAGCATTTTCATTGAAATGCATAGTTGCAATGATTGATCTGAAATCACGCGAGTGGGTTGTCGGACCCGGCCAATCTGCCCTTGGACGCCGCACTTGTGGTATCCATTGCTTACGCAACTTCTCCTCCCAAGGAAAACTGAATAATCGAACGCTCCCCGAAGAAATGTTCGAACAATTCGCGGCTACGCAGCGTTTTTATATGACTGATCCAGACTAAACAAGATATAAATGCACGGTTGACACATTGGTTTTATGCTAGGTAAAGAAACTCCGGCTCTGAAAGCGCCAGCGCATCTATGTCAGCTGACTTGGACAGCAGAAACTGGGTTCCCCTATATGCGTCATTTCCGGTTGACCTCGGCTCACGCACGAAATGCCGCTTTGCTCTAAAGAACGTTAAATATCTCTATTATTATTCATCGGAGGCCAAAAACTCCAACACCATTCGATCCGCATCGATTTGTTCAGTTTATACTCAAAAATCATATTTTATGTGTCATAGGCACTTTCAAATCACAGCAAAGTGATCACCAGCTGATTCTGATTGCTTACAATTAATGGTTGTGTCACTGTCTTTAATCCTGTGTGGCAAATGATTCACACTGTGGTTTAAGCTTGCATAACGTACCACATGTTATATGTCAAATGACGCATGAATAACGCAGCATCTGCAAATATGATTACAATATTTAGATAAAAGAAGCAAACAATGTGATGTTTAATACGGATTTAAGCAGGCTCAGCTCCTTGGTTTTCAGGAAATGTTACAATACGTAGAACAAAGCAAACATGATTTCTTTTGTTAGTATTGTTTGATATGAGATAGGTAACTTATCACTTACATTATTGATATGAGATAGGTAACTTATCACTTACATTATTGATATAAGATAGGTAACTTATCACTTACATTATTGATATGAGATAGGTAACTTATCACTTACATTATTGATATGAGATAGGTAACTTATCACTTACATTATTGATATGAGATAGGTAACTTATCACTTGCATTACAATTAAGGGATAAGTAACTTGTCACTTACATTACAATTAAGGGATACGTAACTTGTCACTTACATTACAATTAAGGGATAAGTAACTTGTCACTTACAGAACAAATATGATATAAGTAACTTATCACTTACATCGTAGTTAAAGGTAATTAGTGGCTTATGACTTGACTATGACGGTTCTAGAAAATACACACACACTGTAACTCACAGCACCATTGAATCTGTAATTTGCCTCGGTATAGACATGTTAACAATGCGCGATCCGTGACTTTATCCTTCAATTATGGCTCATTAGCTTCAATGCGTTACATGCTGTATTCTGCACTGAACGTGCCATTAGCTCGCATCACTGAACTTCATTGAATCACATTTCAACATTTCAAACACTAATTCACGAAATAAATTTCTGATCATTTAAACTTTGAACGAGTCCTATCCAATGATAATGGTGGCCACACTGCTGACACCCGAATCCTAACACGACCCCCCTTTCTTACTCGTTTGTATAAAAAAACTTCATACATTAATCCTTAGAGAGTTTTTAGAGTACTTGTGATCCATATTTTTCCGTACTGGAATGACCTTCGATTCGATTTATCCCTATTGTGGCTTTTCTAAAAGTTTGAATAAAACCATATCAAGGATGATCAATCAGTGAACTATAATATCAGCCTATATATGAGACTCTCGGTGCCAATCAGGCGACTGCTGACCGGTAAAGAAATCGGACGGTTTCACTTGTACTTCTGCGTCACATGATTCCGCTTTCTTGGGGCGAGCACGTGACCACTTCATGTATGTCACGAGATAATAACAGAGACCGCCAGCAACCATCAACCCCCCGCATGTCCGCAGGGGGACGCTGAATGTCATAGTCGCCTTTGCAAGTACACCTACAATCAGCATAAATTAATTCAAAAATCATCTTAATAACCATTCAAAAATGACCCGGAAAGGCCTCTTTAGTATTACTCGACAAACCACAAACTGTCGCATTGTATAAGGATAATATATATCAATAACATTATGTAGAAACTCAAGTTTACTACGAGAAGAGTTGCTATTATAAAAAGTTGGAACAAAAGTTATGAAAGTGAAAATATTTCCATTCTTATTGCTTTCTGATACAAGGGACAATATACTGACAAAAACAATGAAAAAGTTCAATATGGTGTTTTTTTACTAAACGATGAAAAAGATCAAGAACATTTTGAGACGGATGTTTGCAGCACGAAACCTACTCATGATGGTCGGCATGGGGATTATAGCGAGGCCCATCATTAGGGTGGACAACCCCATCCCGGACGGCAGATTCTCAAGGCCGAACAGATCTACGACAACAACCGCTAGGAGCGCGATGTAGGTTCCTCCCACAAGTCCATAGAGCACTGTGAACGTCATGATGACCGGGAAAATTGGATAGAGCGGCATCAAGATTGTGATAGTGCCGCAGAAAATGAAACTGAAACCGATAATTGCCGGGATTGAGAAAATATGGAGATCAGAGAAAAAACCTCCCGCTATTCGGCCAACAAGGTCTGAAATTCCCATGACAGCGATCACTAAAGCTGCCAAATCATTGCTCTTGAATAGAGCAACCATATACGGGGGCATGAGAAAACACACATTGAGGTAACCGCCTTGTCCAAGTGACACTCCTATAGCCACGAACAAAAACATACAGTTTGACAGCAGCTTCCGATCAAATAGCTTGTGGCAGATCATGCAGCAAATCATGCCTAGCGTAGGTCGAGGGGGTGGACTTTCTGGATCGCCTGTTTCCTTGATTTCGTCGAGTTCGATGGGGTCTTGCATGGGGATATGTTCCAAGGAACTAGTAGTAGAGCTATAAATAAACTGCTCATGATCCTCATCATCCTCCCTCTTTTTTACCTCGTCCTTTCGCGAGTTGTTATTTAGACCCTCTTCGCGTCTGTATTCCGCCATTGCTTTACCGCTGTGGTAGAAATGAGGGGGTCGCAAAAGCAACGCTGCTGGAATGGAATGTAACATCATTCCAGAATATAGAAGAAGACCTCCCGAGAAGCCATATTCTTCGATTGCGGCGTTGAGGAAAATAGGAAGGACGAGTTGGCCTACGCTTCCTCCAGCCACTGCCAGTCCGTTAGCCAGCGAGCGTCTCTTCACGAAATATTGGCCCACTGACACCATGCTAGGTCCGAACAAGAAACCATAACCCATACCTGTAGAGACAAAAGAATACATAATTTTTAACAAATAATTACAAAGATGGCTGCCACAGAGGTTCGAAGCCAGGACAAGAAGAGCGTTGTTTACTTTAGCCTCTTAGCTTAGATCAATCGAAAAATCTTAGTCCAAACCTGCAGAAAAGATTTACATGAATTAACAGAATGGCAACGCAAGAACTTTGTCCATTAGGTATCTGGAGTAATAACCCTGTTACACCGATGTGATCACTGTATACAGGCAACGAGATGTTAAATAGTCTGCATTAAATATCATATTGTGGGGCATCCATTGCACATTTCCCATTCCTTTCAACACACCTAAATCCAAACAGATATAGGAATAAAATCTCACTATTGAAATAGGCGTCAACGCGCTACGAACTTGACGGTAGATAATTCTGTGAACACGAGCACACCTGTTAATTAACACACCTGAGAAGACCGAGGAAGATGATGACGACGTAGATGTTTGGAGCATAGGCCGTGGCGATCATACCAGTAAACATGAAGACAGATCCGAACAGAACCACAACTCTATTGGTTATTACAGCTCCGAACCCATTCCCAAGGGCAGCTGTTCAACCACAAACAAACATCCTCCATAATACTTTATATATAAAATCAAAATTTCACGTCAGAAGTGTCTTTATCATTTCACAGATTTGATACGAGGTGATAGGTACTTAAAGCTAAATACTATAAATTTCATCTTCTGATATGTAATTATCGTAATATTGTTCATGTGTTTTTTAAAGATAAATTTGCCATAAATATATATCATGCCGAGTGATGGCTATGTCTATCTATCAAATGCACATCTTTATTGTGCTATTGTTTGCATATCATCGCTTATCATATGAATGATATTTATCTTTAGAGCTTACCGAATATAGCAAACCCCGCTGCCACAAGACCGATCGCAGCAGATGCTACGCTTGGCTCGGCTTTGAAATGACTAACCAGCTGAACCAACAAGAGGCCCATGGACCTTGTACCTCCGTTCACAAATAAATTACACACAAAAGCGCCTGAAACAAAAATCAGGGCATGCTAACATCATATATTAGTGATTTTCGAATATAGGTGAACTAAAACCAAATTATAATTAGTATAATATGTAGGTTTTTTTAAATTTTGGACTTGTTCATCAATGTTTAAATTATATTGTATTGATTTTAAATATATTATGTATTTCGGGACTTATATAGTAATACTCATCAATCGCCATGATACAGCAGCTGTTATTAATGAACTACCTCACCAAGACAGACCATCCAAGACCAGCCATGATCGATGGGATGAAGCGGTGGTCCAGTGTATCTCTGCATGATGGATCTCTACCAAGACACAAACTGAAATCGTAAAGTTCCTGAAATCAAAATTGTATTATGACTTATAAAAATATCACAATGGCAAAGAAGAAGAACGTGGTTGGGCACAATCCATGCGTTATCGCCCACACGACACTAAACTCGTATCGCCCACACGACACTAAAGTCGTTACGCCCACACGACACTAAAGTCGTATCTCCCACACGTCACTAGGTCATATCGCCCACACCACACTTAAGTCGTATCGTCCACGCGACCCTGAAGTCGTATCTCACAAGACACTAAAGTCGTATCGCCCACACGTCACTAAACTCGTATCGCCCACACGTTACTAAACTCGTATCGCCCACACGTCACTAAACTCGTATCGCCCACACGTCACTAAAGTGGTATTGCCCACATGTCACTAAACTCGTATCGCCCACACGTCACTAAACTCGTATCGCCCACACGACACTAAAGTCGCAGATGAGCACTGATTTGGATGTATATATAGCTATGGCCGGCTTTCATTTGCATCTCTCGTCGTTAAAACACCTCAATACCAATATATCACACAGTATACAGCCATCGTGTTCCTCCAGAAACAAATCGCGGAACTAACCCGTTAGGTCCTTGCATGTATGTTTGTTCCTGAAATGTTCGACAGGATATGAGACGAGACGCTTGACCAGGCATCGTTTGTAGAGTAACCGGGTCTCTAATCAATGATTGATAGACATTAATTAGAGCTTGTTGAACTGTTAAGTATGCAGGATATAGTGCACGTTCACGTGACAAGGAGCGAGACATTGCGATAATTGATATTTCTTGGTGAGTGTTCCGCGGTGAATACATTGAACTCTTGTGTTTAACATGCAGACCAACATGAAGTGCGATGAAGTGGCCTGTACGAACTTAACGTTACGTCTCCTCCAACGTTGATATATCTTGATTGCTAGATTAACATATATTATGATAACCATTTCTAGTGAAAAGAAATCCACATCGAACTACGCTTGTTATCAATGAGGGATCCGTGATAAATGTTTTTAACACTACAATAGATAGTTTGGCTGCACTTCATTGGTTTCCTACCACTTGATCTCTCGTACACCGTAAAGAGATCTTGTATACTTGATAACAAATGTAATCACCATTACTGATCAAATGAGATGAACACTGCATCCTACCTGAGTAACATAGAGGGGTGATTCATTACCTGGTGTCATTGAAAACCTCTCGCGCAACAACACAGTGTTTTACACTGTTAATGGCTTCAGTCAGAGTGGTGTCGGACTTAGCGGGAGCATAGGTCAAATGAGACTTACGGGCTGTCTACGGGCCTCGCAAGGGTCAAGACCCTGCTAGCCCGTACGATTTGTTTAAAGATGGTTGGCCCCGTACGGGTATTGAGTACACAATATATGTATTAAAGCTATTCGATAATACTAAGAATTACAATAACTTAAATATGGCCACTTTTTAAAAAAAAGGCACATTTGTCAGAATTGATTATATTTTAATATATCTAAGAAACGTTAAAAAGTATATGAACAACCCGTAGAACTCCCTCAGCTCGCCCGTAAAGCATGCGACCACAATATTAACTTCCTACGGGCCACACCTGTACGTCTCATGTGATCTAGGCATAACTCTCGTCGACCGACAACACGACAACAGGCATTCTCATCGACCACAGAAGCTCCCTCTAGCGTCTATATTTAATACTGGTCACACGAATTGGACCTCTTTTAAGGTTTTAATGTGCCTTGAGCAGAGGACAAGTACTGATTGCATGGGTACGATCAGCTAACAGGCTACGGAGATTGGCCTCGACCTTTAAATACACACAAGCTCTTATCATGCTTTTGACAAACTTATCCTAAAGTGTAAAGCACTTTAACCTATTAATGTGTTTACAGGTAAACCATGCATACAACAATCAATGATATTCCTACACCGTCCCCAACATACAAGCGACCCAAATATTCTTTATCGCGCAAAGTAAAAATATCCTAGCACTAGTATTGAAACCTAACACTCGTGAAGCGCGTCAAGATGAATATCTATAGTGATCTATTTAAGATGACACGATAACGAGGGTCTACAGTGCTCAATGAATGAAGAGCACTTATTAACTTAGACGATGTGTTGAATTGTAAGACCATTTGTCCTTAATCACATCACGTGACATATCGAGGAGGCGAGAGTTACATAGTGGTCCTTGAAATGCATACTTGCATAGATAATTGAACGGGTAACCAACTTCTTGAAATATTTTCTAAATTATCATTCAGGAATCCCAATCCGAGTGCTTGTATTCTCGCCAAATTTTTTTGTCAATATATATTGATAAATATCCATGGGGACATGGAGATTGTTTGGCGGTTTGTTACGGCCCAAGTTTGGAAGTCAGCATCATATTTCAGGTGCAAGTATCTGTCAGTATAGGAAACTATAAAAACTCCTCTGTCAATACAGGAAACTATATAAACTCCTCTGTCAATATAGGAAACTATGTAAACGCCTATGTCAATACAAGAAACTATATAAACTCCTCTGTCAGTACAAGAAACTATATAAACTCCTCTGTCAGTACAAGAAACTATATAAACTCCTCTGTCAGTACAAGAAACTATAAAAACTCCTCTGTCAATACAGGAAACTATATAAACTCCTCTGTCAATATAGGAAACTATGTAAACGCCTATGTCAATACAAGAAACTATATAAACTCCTCTGTCAGTACAAGAAACTATATAAACTCCTCTGTCAGTACAAGAAACTATATAAACTCCTCTGTCAGTACAAGAAACTATAAAAACTCCTCTGTCAATACAGGAAACTATATAAACTCCTCTGTCAATATAGGAAGCTATGTAAACGCCTATGTCAATACAAGAAACTATATAAACTCCTCTGTCAGTACAAGAAACTATATAAACTCCTATGTCAATATAGGAAACTATATAAGCTCCTCTGTCAATACAGGAAACTATGTACACGCCTCTGTCAGTACAGGAAACAATATAAACGACTCTTTCACAGGAAACATCACACTCAGCTCCTGTGTCCTTGCTTGCACGCGTTGATAACCTCTCAGTGTAGTTAATTACAGGTTGACATCGCGCGTACAGGTGAATATGAATGTCTAGTGTGCGATCAACTTCCGTTCATTTCTCTTGCCTTTGTCTATGCATATCACCAAGCACGCATATATTAGCTGTGATATATTGTTTAAAGGCGATTGCCGCTGATATGTTAGATACATTTGTTAAGAATCGTGTTTGCTGGGCTATTTTCCATTTGTTGGCTCTACGTTTAGATCAGTGGCGTCATCATTTCTGAGCAAGCTGTTGGATAGCAAGGATGTAATGAAGAAATTGTGTGATTGAATAACGTTCCAGTGTAGTATTTATCTGACATGTACTCCTATTGTAACAACATAATGCAGACCCTCTGGAAGCTGAATTGGGATGTTTTGTCTGATTGTATCGGAGTTACTGATGGCTGGTCGAGTGCGCAACGGACGTTATATCTCACCTAATAAAATGGAGTGATAAAGCTTACTATCTGGGTCATTAATCAGCTTAACCCAAAACAATGCAGCTCCTCAGTTGATTAGCACCATCAGCCAAGTGTTCAAATCAGGGTCACGTTTTGGTTCAATACAATTCGTCCAAGTTTATTGTATGAATATCGAAGAGCATCATGGGAATATGCCCTAAATACTCAGCAAGGGATTGTCCATATACACGCGTAAGTATATATATATACATATATACATATATATATATACATATACATATGTATATATATATATATGTATATATATATATATATATATATATATATATATATAAATATATATGTATATATATATATATATTTATATATATGTATATATATATATGTCAATACATACATATATATGTGTTTATATGTATATATATACACATATATATACGTGCGTATATATATAAATATATCTATATATATGTTTATATATATATAGAGATATATTTATGTAGATGCATATATATATATTTATATATATATTATATATATATATATATTAATATATATATATATATATTATAATATATATATATATATATATATATTTGCATATGTTTATTTATTTATATGTATATATATGTTACTATATATATATATACATGTATATATATATGTGTGTGTTTATAAATATATATATATGTATACATATATATATATATATATATACATATGCATATATATATATATATTTATATATATATATATATATATATATATATATATATAGAGAGAGAGAGAGAGAGAGAGAGAGAGAGAGAGAGAGAGAGAGAGAGAGAGAGAGAGAGAGAGAGAGAGAGAGAGAGAGAGAGAGAAAAGGGGAGAAAGAGGAAAGGAGAGAGAGAGAGAAAAAAACAACACAGAATCGCACACACGCACACACTCTAACTAAAGTGCGTTATATAAAGTGTTGCGTTTGATATTGTTGTGGAAAAATGCGGTGTGCGTGGAATTTAAGGCAGTTATTCATTCTAACATTTGAATAACAATTAACAATGAATAGTAAGCTAATTACATATTCATTCAAACGAATTATTGCGTCAAGTTTTATGATGCGTTTTGCTTTGTTTTGCTGCCAACAATTCTCAAATCGTAAAATGGCAACTGGTGTCTGTAAGACAATAGAAAACAACTTGCCTTTTAGTCTGGTTGTGTCGATACTTCAGTGATTTTCAGCTGTCGTCTCGATCGCAACTGATTTGATCCCTTGCCTTGCAGCTTTGATCTCTATTGCAACTTACACAATATTCTGCTTCACAGATTATGCAAAACGGTTACTTCAATGTACTTCATCCTGTGCGTATAAATACCGTATGTCAAGGGGAATAGTTCCTTGAATGATATATGAAAGAGTTGTGATTAGATTATTGACCTTTCACCGTATATTAGTACAAATGTTTTGCCTCAGTCTTATGTAGTTGGATAGTTTGCTGGTTTGTTAGAGAGGTTTCTGTAGAATGGAGGCAAACGTACGACTACATTCATGTGTGGCCTTTGTTCTTGTTAGGTTGGGTGATAATACTCCCCAAGATTATGATTCATCAACGGATGCACTTCAGATAACAAATGATAATTTATCATCTGGCTATATTCACTGATATATATGTCAATCGGTTTTTTAAGCAAGGAGTTGGCTGTGAAGCCATTATTAACATACAGGTGAACTTAGCTTGACGGACAGACCGTCTTCTATAAATAACCCTAGTCGGACGTGAATGTAACGCTTTATTTTCCCCATTAAAATTTATCAATTTCTACCAAAGCAAACCCACAGAAAACAAACCACACAGCTCATAGTGGGTTTACAGCAAGTGTTTTTTAGCAGATTACAGTAAATACGATTTAAGTCAACAGACGCCCTGTGTGTAAAGCAATAGAACAATTCCATCCGATTGGTTTATAAATTGATGTCTCACCTGTATGTCATATGATCAGCATACCTGAACGTCTCTATAGGTTGGCGAGATCAATACAGTAATGTGATTATAAGGCATAAGTGAACTATGCCCGCTATCAAGCCTTGTTTCGCACCATACAAAACTCTGGTGCTGTTTATAGCGTATATATGGCTACACGGCGATAATCCTGTTGAGTTATTGATGATAATAGTAATTTATAGGGACTGAAATGTTATAATGCACTCATGCAGAACCATTGCAGGTCTTCACGGTGGTCGAAACACCGAAGGCGTAGGGATTATTAAATGCTTAACAAGCAGTCAATCTCACTGATATATTGGTTCTAATGAGCAGTACAGTGGCAATGCATTTGTTTTTTGCTCGGACAAAAGAATTACGAACAGCTCTTATGTACTAGTGGATGCAAGGAAATAATTGGAGTCCGTTTTCAGCATGCACATCATGTGCTGCCATGAATTACAATCGTTATGTGACAAAATCGGTAGAAGGACCAAAGAAGCGACAGCTACGTGAAGAGGGCTCACTCGGGCCTCCGCCATAGAAAATATATGAATACTCTACCTGTGACCAGCGAGTTGGTTTGCCATAGCATCTCTCAAAAACCCCGTGGAATTCTCTGAATAATTCGGGGGCGAAACTCGTAGAACAGGGTAGAGATGGTTCTCCTGTAGAGCTGGACATTTCCCTGGTTACAGACGATGCAAAAGAAAAAAAACAGCAGCTTGTCATCATGTATCTGGATGACTTGTCATCATGTATCAGGATGACTTATTATCATGTATCAGGATGATTTGTCATCATGTATCAGGATGACTTGTCATCATGTATCAGGGTGATTTGTCGCTTCATTCAGGCGATAACCTTAATAATATTCTTTAACATTGTCTACTTTTAACTGTAAAGGCTATTATTAACCGTATGGGTTTTTTTGCGGGGGTTATTTACAAATAGTTCATGAACGATGTATATACTTGAGAATATAGGTGTTCAATGGATAAGCTACACAAATGAGTCAGACAGTTATTACTAACTCTCCGACAGTATTTAGCCCTCGATCCCTCCAAAAACTAGATGGGTAGCCATTACAGAACACACTTTATTGAGTTCAATCAATACAAAAATAAAACTTGAAACAGTTCTGCCAGATGGTTCCCAGGAAGGAGAAAGGAAGAGAGATGCGGCTGAGACAGAACAGGTGAGTACAGGTAATCGTAAGGTGGCAAAAAATATATTCATGATAACGAAAAGGAAGAGAGAACAAAATGGGTGGGTACGGAGGGGCAGAAGATTATTCATATTCATAGAGCGAGAGAGTGGGGGGTGGGAGAGAGAGGGGGGAGAGAGAGAAGAAGCGAAAGAGATATGGAGAGAGAGAGAGTTCAACAGGCTAGTTCGTGTTTTACAGGGCCAGTTCGTGTTCTACTGGACCAGTTCGTGTTTTACAGTGCCAGTTCGTGTCTACAGGGCCAGTTCGTGTTTTACAGGCCAGTTCGTGTTTTACAGGCCAGTTCGTGTTTTACAGGGCCAGTACGTGTTCTACAGGCCACTTCGTGTTCTACAGGCCACTTCGTGTTGTACAGGCCAGTTTGTGTTCTTATACCAGCTAGTCCTCTAAAGACCCAATCTTGGTCTTGGTGTTCCAAAGACTAGGTCGTCTACTGAACGCTTAAGACCAGGTTGGGTTTTATGACCATGCCTTCTTCTGAAGACTTGGCTGGTCGTTTTTGAACAACTGTCAGACGGTTACCGTAGTGTAGTGGTATGCTGCTTCGCCTTATGACCCACAGGTTGTGGGTTCGATACCAAGATGTGATATACTCATCGATTCCCCGTGATTCGGATGGCGGTCCCATCTCTGACAGAATACCGTGTAGGACCACCGAGTTAGTGCCAAGTGGGCTCTAGCACTCAAGTGGAGCTGTACAAGCATCACAATCTTCCTCATCCATCACCGTCGTGATATCACCTCGTGGCTGAAAGTGACTTAAATCTTCAATATCAATATTACCATTACCGTTTTAATAACTGTTCCATTTATTGACCTCACCACGTGCTTTATCGTGTGCCTGAATAATCGATTATTTGATTGTACATTTCTCGCATTAGAGCCACACACAGACAGGAGACTGCTACTTGTTGCAGTATAGTAAGATCATCCCAATAAATGCCCGCTAATTGTCGTCATCGTCATCGTTATCCTCAATACCATTAATGTCTATGTAATCATCATCATATATAGCGCCAGCATCATCATCATTATCATCCTAATTTGTTTATTAGATATCATCATGATCATCATCATTGGCGTCATTATGATCCACAGGAATAATCCGCAATTCTTATTTCATCATGGCGTGATAGAAATCGCGAGGCTTTCAACATCATGGTCGTCATTCTCGCAGCTCTCTGAAAACCACACTCTTTATCATCGTGATTTCCTAATTGTCCCAACCATTACGCAACTATCATAACGGTCTACGACCACAACGTATCGTATTGGTGCCTTTGTCAACAGACACTGTCGATACCATTCCATTTGCAGGTATTATCAATATGGCAGCGCCAATTTCCAACGGACAATTGCGCATTATCAGATATACGTAAGAAAGCATTTGTCCTTCTCGTGAATCAGTATAGCCTCATCCATGATGCATAAGTCAGGATGAGACAGGTGCAGTGCGTTTTAAAGGCGCCCAGAAGTGGACTGCATTCAACATATCAGCGCAACGAGATGCACCTGTCATGACCACTTTATACTGAGGCTTATTTTGGTATTTTTAAATTCTATTAATGGATGTTTATTGACCAGCCAAATTTAGTATATGTTTTGGTAGTATGATAATCTCTTTGGTATGTATTTACATGTAATGTAAAATTGGTTGCATTGGTGTATTTCCACGTACATTGAAGGCTGAATGTTACTTACACCCAATTATGTTGAATATTCAAAAATAAGACGGCTGAAACAAATTTCTGGCGAAACGTTTATATTTCATGACATGATAACTATCATGATTTATAAATGATTTAAAGATAAATTTAAATATATTATAACAAATAACAATTAACATTTTCCGATTATTGTTGATATTCAAGTACAAACAATTTTTTAGAGAGAACAGGCGAGGTTAGAAAAAGTTCATCAACGTCATTAATCGTAGTGCTATTTATTTCGCAAAACCCTTATTTGCCTTAACTGTCATATAAGCCGATTGCATATGTAATCCATCCCTGTAGCATATATTACCTGCAGCTACGTGCCCGGCGCTATGACTCAGTCAAAAGAGGAATCCATCTTGTCAATAAAAAGGTGCATGATAGTCGAGATGTGTGCCATACATTTGCGGTTTGGCATTCAAGTCGTCTTCGACATTCGATTCTTGTTTTTCAGAAGGAATTATTTTTCTTGAACCCCTTCACCGCTCTTATCATCCAACTATCAGCTTCCTCGCAGCCAATTCACCGCTCCTCCGATTTAAGGCAAACTCCTGGCGCCAAAGTCAATAATTCCCCGTCATGAGTCAACACCATCAATACAACTTTGCTCGAATTGTGAACAGATTAAATTGATAGTTTATCAAACAGCCAATGGGCATAGCATATATAACAAATACAGTCGAGGGGATTGTAGTTTATAGGAATACAAAACCCATCAACTGGCAGTCCTTACACCACTTCCAAGAATCGTTAATCTTTCCCGATTATTTGAGAATCGGTCTTGATTCCAAACACCCCACTAATCTTCCAAACGTAACTGCTCAGTGCGTGCCATTCTGAAGACCAACTCTCGGTGACGGCATATCTGTGAGTCATGGGTCGAGGAGTGGGTGTGGTCGATTAAGATCACAAAGAGTCCTTGAAATGAAAGAGATAACTCTTGTCATATTCTTTGTCTATTACCTTTCTTGTCATTCTTGATTCGAACTAATCCTTGTTTATTACAAGATCGTATTGATGACAGATGACCACTGGGTCAATTGTTCAAATGTAGTCCAGTGAATTAGCAATATGAGTCCAAATGCCTTTAACTAGTGATTATTGCAAATCCCTCAGAATGGTATATCAGCTAACAGGTAAAAATAATTCCGAATTCCGTATTATATGTAGTGGTTCGCTCCGCGTGAAATTAATTATTCCCCAAGCAACTACTAAAGAATCACTCTTACTAACCATGGCGCGACACCAGTGAATCAATATCTTCGCCGAGGCCGATGAGTCCCCATTATTGACCT
>CM067348.1:40705403-40765403 GCA_034190875.2 Urechis unicinctus | reverse complement strand
AAAATCAGGGGTCGATTCAGAATTTTATGAAATCGTGCGCAGCGAAATATGTAGTGCAGCTGCCTTCCTAGGAAGGTTGTCTCTGCCTTAAAGGGATGGGCTAGCATTCATGGCTGACTAAATAAATTGGGGGATGGGTGGGAGCTGGTGATGGCTGAACTCATACAAATCCCCCCTCCCCCCCCTCCACGCGTACGCACCTGGCTGAATCAACAAGCATCTTGTTGGAATCTTACGAAGCACCAACCCTGATTATGTTAATTAGAGATTACATAAGCAACTAGGCCGTGCTACCAAATAAGGCCCTTACTTCTTGAATTCTATCAAATCATATCAGATCCCGAAACTATCGGATCATATCAGATCCTGATACTATCGGATCATATCAGATCCTGATACTATCGGATCATATCAGATCCTGATACTATCGGATCTAATCAGATCCCGATACTATCGGATCATATCAGATTGTGATATTATCGGAACATATCAGATCCTGATACTATCGGATAGCATCAGATCCTGATACTATTAGATAAACTCTGATCTCTCATCAGCAACCGGCGCTTGTGATATTCAAATGCTTCTCGTTGTTCAGCTGTACACTCACGATTCATGCACCATTCATCCAACATGGCTTCTTAAAGACTGAATCACTATCGTAAAAATCTGAACATTTTATTAAGTACTTCGTACCAACTTCCTTGTGCTATTTTTTTCTTTTATTGAAGCTCGTAATTCGCGACCCAAAGAACCCAAGTTTTTACAGCGAAGTCACTCGGTATGCGCATGACTCATGTGTGTTATATTGTAATGTCGTTGTTATTTGAACGCCTGTGCTCGTTGGGACGGAGGTGGATTATTTACGCTGTCAATACACCGGTTGAAACTCGACCATTCTAACATGTTGAGTTTACCTATGTTTACACAATGACCATATGCACATGGTAAAGAGTTTGATATATAGGTCGCTGGGTTCAAATGACGTCATGACATTTGACTACCTTAGCGAGAGCTCTGCTGTAATGTATCATCCACGCTATGTGGTTATTGAGGCGTTGAGACCAGACAGACCGAGGTACGACCCCCGACCCCCTAGCCCTACAAGACGTCTGCGTAGACGTCTTACCGTTTCTCGAAACAACGCCATTCAATTATTTTTAGATCGATTCAGACAACTACCAAACACCAAACATACACAAGTGATGGAGTTATAGAATGCAATGATGTTTTACGGACAATTTCATCCCATTTATAGTTCGATCAATTTGGGAAGCGGTAAAAAGTCAGAAACACAGCAACATGTTTGTTTACAAGTTCAAAACCACATGCATTGCGCGGGGGGGGGGGGGGCACTTAAGTGTAAAGATATAGTATACATGTGCCGCACGAAGGGGGTGGTTTTTTCAACATCTTGACTTTTACGACGGGTTAGACATACGCATAATACCTTGTACGATGGAGTATACTTTTTCTCATTCTCAACGAGTGCAACGGGTACAGGTTTTCGAGGTCCCGCGACACACCCCTATCCGAGTTAGGGGAAGTGCCCCCCACTTGAGATGCTAAGGCAATGCGGGAAATCGCGAGAATTAATTGTTTCCAAGATGGCAGACATCGTATCGCGATTTGTTAGGAAACGAACTATCGATGCCATTTATTGAAGAATAGCGTCGAGTGGTGGTAAGTTTTTTGGCGCGTAGAGTCTATTTTTTGTAAAGGCTCTTGATATATGTTATTTTCTAGGTACGCAGAGTAGTCCTTCAACCCAAACGAGAAATTGCCGACTGTGTTTGACGAACTCTTCGTAACGGTATAAATTCATGTTACCGTTACACCGGAGCTACCGACCCCCATGAAAGAAAACACTCACTGACGCATGACTCACATTGTTGTGATGTCTTAGATTTCAGTGGTGCTCGTGATTGTATTTTAGCACTGACCCCACAACCACCCTCCACAACACTAGCCTCACAACCACCCTCCCTAGCCCTTACCTCACAACCACTCTCCACAACCATCCTCCCTAACCCTGAACTCACAACCACCCTCCCTAGCCCTTACCTCACAACCACTCTCCACAATCACCCGCCACATCCCTAACCGCACCACCAACCTCCACAGTCCTAACCCCGCAACCTCCCTCTACAATACTAACCTCACAACCTCCCCCCACAGCACAAACTTCACAACCACCCTCACTAGCCCTGAACTCACAACCACCCTCCCTAACCCTGATCTCATTACCTCCCTCCCTAGCCCTAACCTCACAACCACCTTCCACAGCACTAACCTCACAACCAA
The DNA here is from genome assembly GCA_034190875.2 of Urechis unicinctus. Taxonomy (NCBI): domain Eukaryota; kingdom Metazoa; phylum Annelida; class Polychaeta; order Xenopneusta; family Urechidae; genus Urechis; species Urechis unicinctus. The sequence goes on along the minus strand of CM067348.1, from coordinate 40,763,099 downwards.
CCACCATAGCCCCAACTCCGCTTTCTCCTATTTATAAACCACCGCACTCAACAACAGCCGCATATTCGCAGCCAATCGCGTACTGACATATTTATTACATAATCAGGGTGTGCCCGCGTGACGGGACATTTTGTTCCCCTGCTTTGTGTAAGCACTGCATCCGGTCACCGGAATCGATTGGCCCAGCTTCAATATCGTTCACGTTGCCAAAGATACCTGTACACATGAGATTTGTCATCAGCCGTAGACATTGACAAGCACCTCTATATCTGACGTGGATATGGCAATTTCTTAGAAATAATTGATTGCTAGATGGATGAATGTGATTGTGTTTACCTTACCCGGATATGTAAAAACATGATATGTGCAAATGTTCACAAATTCGTCCCCAGACTTCTACCCACCATACCTTAAACTAACAATCAGCCAGAACAGTTGGAACACTAACTACTTCTGAAATCTAAACATATTTTACCTATCTGATTCAGTACAAGATATGCTTTATCGAGTAAGCTAAAAGCTGTGGCTGATTTATCCCGGATATGTCTGAATACGGTTATAAGGAAGTCGATATAGGACAGGAGTTCAACGTGAGTTTGACGCACAATAAGGCACGTACTCGAATATATATATATATATATATATATATATATATATATATATATATATATATATATATATATATATATATATATATATATATATATATATATATATATATATATATATATATATATGTATATATATATGTATATATATATATATATATATATATATATATATATATATATATATACATATATATGCATATATATATAATTATTTTTATATGTATAAATATACATATATATACATATATATATGCATATATATATATGTATATATATATATATATATATATATATATATATATATGTATATATACATATATATATATATTTTATATGTATATATATATATATATATATATATATATATATATATATATATATATATATATATATATATATAGAGAGAGAGAGAGACACACACACACAGAGACAGAGAGACAGAGACAGAGAGACATATATATATATTTGGTCAATCATTTCTCAGAAACCTGTGCACAAGATTCAGGTTAGGATAATTTGTTTGTCAAAGTCTAAAAAGTCTAAAAACCCATTGTGTTGTATAAAAGCATGGAAACACTAAAGTTACACAATCGTGACGAGCTTAATTGTAAGTTAAAGCGATTACATTTATGCACTTTATCAGCGTATTAGGTCACATAGAATATAATACTGCTTCCTTAAATATGTTGTGCCTGTACTATCTGGCCCTTGGGGTATACAATGGCCTTGCTAAGTTAATACCCCGGGATATAAAATCGCTAGCCCAGTATATACCCGAGGTAAGAAACAGTCTAGGCTTCTTAAATCCTTAAACCCAAGGTATACTCTGGGCGTGTTACACCAGGGAATGGCCTCCGGGTTTTGGAGCTCACTAATGGCAGGTTCGCCACCTGACTGGCGATATGATTTGAAAGTGACAGATTAGCCAAGCGCACCATACAGCCTTTATACCAAGGAGCTGCGTCGCTGCCACGTAACGCTTGAATGATAACCCGAGGCCATAATGTCTTCGCCCGTGCAGCTTTGCTTGTACATTTATAAAGATAAGTAATGTGCTGAAGAGCGCGGACCATTAGCTCACAGCTAGCGGTCATCGCCGCTTTGAACTCTTCATTTACAATTTAAGGGACATGTTCGAAATAAGAAAGGGTTATATATAGTGCGATCAGTGTGTGCAGTAAATATAGCGAGATAAATACCTAACCATCTGGAACGTGTCTATAAAGAATTGCTTGGCAAATAATATCTGAGAAGTTGCTGACAATGTAATAAATATAATGAATAACTATCTGATAGAACATTATCAGACCGACAGATAAACGGACGCAGTTCACTAGCGCTGTATGGTATTTACAGTAGCTATTTAAAAAACATATATGGATCACACTATACTCGCGTCTAAATATATATATATATATATATATATATATATATATATATATATATATATATATATATATATATATATATATATATATATATATATATATATATATATATATACCTGGTTTTCTGCTGAATGCGATTTGATATAACAAGAATGGCGGTAACAGGATATAATTATTATATATGTGACTTTTTTCAGGCTGCATAACCCGTGGTTGTGGTCATTTAATTACGACATAAAAGTTACAGAAGAGAGGTACAACTCCGGCAAGCCACTAGTCGTCTGACAAGGTAGTGACGGCAAAATGGTTGACCCCACCGAGAAGAACGGGGATACCGTTTCCGGGTCACAGGTGAAAGCCGTACTTGGTGTAGAGGTGTGTTGTTGTGCTATTTGGTGTTGAAGTCTCAAGTAAGCTTTGTCTAATTAAGACTTTTACAAGGGAGTATTTTGTTGTTACTTGAGGCACCCCTGGATAAGCAGTCTTTTACTATATTTCACCCAAACACGCCCGTTCACACTGCATTGCTAGTTGGTGTTAACAACCTAGTAACAGTCATTCTTGGATGTTAACATAGTTTCGTATTGAGCAGCAAATTTAGGTTGTCATCCTCGTTGGTGAAAGTAGAATTTCCGATTGTTGACAGTGGATAATGCCGCATAACGATATCCACTGAATGTGTCACTTTACAAGCCCTGCTTCATTCTAACATCCCCGTAAAGCTTTCCTGTTTCTCTCTTTAAGTTGCACTAATGCACCATTGTTATTCCATTGTTTCCTAATCTGCCAGAGCAGAAAGTCCCCCCCAGTCCATTAAGGATATTAGACTCTACGGCATCATTTTGAGCCAAAAAAATAATGCTTTTCTAGAAAAAAGATTTGAAGTAGACGAGTGCTGAAAGTCGCGTTCACTGGGTGGAAAACTCTTACAGTTGATGCAATAGTTATTTAGCAGGGAAAGCCAAGTGTAACAATAAAGTTTGTTAGATCTAACAGCAATGGTAGTTATCGATTCTATGTTCCATACACGAAGCTTTCTCTAACGCATAAGTTATACGCACCATAAACACAGCACTAAAGCTTGCCACCTTTGAAGTGCGGTGCGTTGACATGACGTCAACAATGTTTACCCAGAATGTTTGGTGTGATGCTACCATGGTTTCAATATTTGCCTCTGCAGTTACAAGTTGAGCAATGAGAATGTTGGGGCTTTTGGCAAATATTGATCACGTCCCACAAATTGAACTTACTCGTCCAAAAATCGAACGTGCCACGTGTGTACTTGTAAACAAGCTGAGCCGAAATCAACACCTGTAATTAGCCACCCAGCTTGGGTATTTACAGTTGTTGCTATGGAAAAAAATCTGTCCATAGGAATAGGTGAACAGATATGTTTCTTTTCCATGTGGTGTACTATTTATTCCTCCGCACACAATTCCTATATAATTCTCCAAGTGACTGTCTGAATATCCTGTGATGTTATAATGTATGATCCTGTTCTCTTCATAAAGGTTGCTGCGCCTGCTAGTTACGATACGTTAATGGATATATTCGTTGTAAACAACATCTTATTCAACGCGGAATGGGCAACACGACCCACCCACAAATATATATCGAACAGCAACAAATCATATCCAACACAAACAGCAAGCACAAACCGTATATACGTAATACAAGTCAACATATACTCTCTATAATAACTATGTTCCCTAACGATTTAAAGCTTAGAATGAATGATTGTTTTTTTCATCTCAACAGAACAATATCGGTACCCAAGGCTATGCGAACCCGGCCTTTCTGCCGGACTCTGCCCCGGACACGAAGCCGGCCAGTAACGGAGCTGCTGTATCGGGTCATGATGTAAATACGAACAAGAATGTCAATGAAATCCAACAGGCGAAGAGAGACAGGAAACCACTCTTCTTCTGTCAGTTAATCACAGATCATCCGAAAAAGGCATTCGGTGAGTCGAGAGGATACAGCTATTGTAGTTTCAAACTAATCCCAACTGTTAGGCACACAATGGCTTACTTGGGAAGGGGTTGATATTTAATGTCAACAGAAAAGAGGGCATAACTTTGTTGTGTTGTGGTAATTGAAAACAAGTTTGCCGGGTTTTTCTGGGGTAAGGTTCTACCCTCCTCTCTCCCTTGTCCCTGCCCTGGCTAATTAATATTAGGCTCGAATTCGGGCGTAAACGATCTTTCCAGGAACATGTTCAATTTATCATCCTTCCAAAAACTTGTTCATTATTGTTTTCTCTCTGTGTCGCCAGGTTTCACCCTAGCGGGACACATACTGTTTGTCCTCATTACCTTGATTTTGATTCAGGTAGGATACGACATCTTACCCATTACCTTTGATCGTATACCTCTGAGTTTAACAGACGACGCTGATTATCTACGAGCCCTGGCATGGGATGGACGAAATGAAAAGACAGATACCATCCAGAGAGGTCAGGATGAAAATGGAGTTCAGGGCGAGAGAACTGTTGTCTATGATGTTGTGGATCTCTTATTTGAGTCAGTGGGGGGCAATGTTTTTACTAAAGAGAACCTAAAAACCATACAGGAGGTGGAGGAAAATTTCTTCAATGACGACGATTACCAAAAAAAGTTCTGTCAGCTAATTAATGGTTCTTGTGAAGTTCCAAGCTCTGTGATACGATACTTTGATGGGACTTACAAGTCAATTGATCCCATTTTTGATGATCCAGATTTTAACAATATTGTCGAGGTGCTGTATGAAGCTTATACTAACCCTGAAACAGCCCGAAAATTCCGTACCTATCTTGGGATTACTGCCAACATCACCTCATCTCAAGCTATATCAGAGATTACCAGCAGTAAACTATTCGTCGGTTTACCATTGGATGGCTATGACAACGATACTGACCGAGAATCGGAGCAAACAGACGAAATCGACAAATTTATGCGGGATAATTATTTGGGTAAAGGCGAGGACTATTTCGCTAACGGGGCTGGAGCAATGGATTTCATGTTCAACAGTCTTTCGCTGTTATTCGTCACTATAACCCGACAAGTGTTTCTGGACATGGCCCTGGCAATTGGCAGTATGTGTTTTATCGTCATCTTCATCTGTTTCCAAACAGGCTCCGTCTGGGTTGGACTCTTTGCTGTCTTGAGTATTGTCACCTCATTCTTCGGCGCCAATCTTATTTATCGACCAATTTTTGATTATAGATACTTTGGTATCTTCCACGTTTTGGCTTTATTCATAATCTTGGGCATAGGCGCTGATGATGTATTTGTGTTCTTTGATTCATGGAAAGAAACCGCACATCACAAATACAAGTCTCTGGCTCACAGATTATCAGATTGCTACCGGAAGGCTTCATTAGCAATGATGTTTACATCAGTGACAACATTCCTCGCATTCGTTGTCAGCGCAACTTCTCCTTTCCTTGGCATTTATTCCTTTGGTCTCTTTTCAGCGCTCCTCATTTTTGTCAACTACATGTCCGTCATTACTTTCTTCCCTACTGTTGTTGTGACTTATCATTTGTACTGGGAGAAGTACAAATGTTGTTGTTGCTGTCCTAAGGCAACATCAATTGACATAGCTGAAAATCAACAATCGCCTTCGTCTGCTGACAGTGGTGAGAGGAAAAATATTCGTCGTACGTTTCTTCAGAGGACCTTATTATGCAGCTGTGACGCACAAGATAGGAAAATGGTGCATATTGGCTTTCTTCGCAGTATTCTTGGGCGTTTTCATTTACTTTGCAACCGACCTGAAAGTCAACGAAGAACAGGTGAATACATGAACAAAAACTACTTATTCAAGCTGATAAATATAAACTTATGTCATGGTATGCAAACAATGTAATTGCGAACCAAGCACTAGAGTTAAATGAAATGAATGTTAACATATTTGTGGCTGAAAAAGACCATATTTACTAAGGTCATATGATATAAAAACAATGCTTTTGCAAACTAAGCACCATGGTTATTTGAAGTGACCGGCTACGACCCATTTTTGATTATTTACATAGCTCAACAATCGTTTTAGATCAAATTCCTGAAAGAGAGCAGCAACACGGGTCGCTATTTGGACCGAAGAGGTAATGCCTTTTCTACAGGAACTGTGACTCAGATTTTGCTTGTTTGGGGCTTGAAAGAGCAATCTCTGAGCTCATGCCATCACACTGATCCCGATTGTACCGGAGATACGATCTGGGATGAAACATTCAATATGAATTCTGATGCTGCACAGCAGGATCTAATGGTGCGTGTTTGTTTTTGTTTAGATGGTGTTGAATATTGCAAATCAGCGTATGTTTGTTACCTTTAACAGAATATCACGATTGCTTCTACCAACTTAACAAAAAACCGCAACAACTTGCTTCTATATATCACCATTACATTTTTGTGCTCAACAATGCGTGGAACTCTTCGCTTAGTTCCATTCATCGATTAACTGTAAAATATTGCACAGGACTTATGCGCAACCCTGAAGAATCTACCCGATGCCAATATAGAGGAAATGATGATCAGCAGAGATGTAGTGACATTCGAACCGGAAATCTTATGCTTTCTAGACGAAATGCAAATATTCTATCAGGTTTGTGGTCATTTTAAATTTTCACTGATGGAATTGGAATTGAATCAATTTGTATAACGTTACTCGCCATATATAGCGTTTATGGATGTTTATGATGAAAGCTAGAGTGTCTGTCACCAATGTTGGAATTATAGGGAGAAAGCGACGTTTTGGACGGAGGAAGTCGTCGTTATCCTGTGGATACCAACTTCTCCTTACCGCTAAATAAGACTGACAGTGATATTATAATGACAAACAACCCAGATATCTACACAGAATCCCTGCCGAGCAGTTACAGACCATTTGAGGTAGAACATTAATTATAGCTCCTTTACTTAGCAATGCATAATTTGCTCCACAGAAATACGTATTTGATTTTCTTTCGGAAGCAGATATGTCGATATATCCACAGCAATTTGGGCAAAATATAAAAAATATACAACAAACCACTAAAAGCCGCTTTGGTGTCGCCATTTTGTTCCACTCTTAAACCTCTTGTAATTTTTTTGCATTGCTCCGAATACAGTAATTGTCTTTTCCAGTATTGTTATATATCGCTATGTTTAATCAATAGCTTTATTTTTCATTCATTAACTGTATTTGGACAATTACACCGAATGACACCGAATGTGTGCATGGTTATTTTAATGAGTGATATTTGTAGCGTGCGTGCGTTGGCGTTGCGTTTGAACTATGATGTGGGATTGATTGGCAGCTTGCCACCTCTTACTGGATGTACGGTGGCTTCCAACCCAACGCGTGGAGTAACTTTCAAGAGTTCGATGAACTTATTGGAGAAGCACCCCTTAGCTACACAAAGACTGTACCAACTCCTATGAATCGAACTGGTACCTCACATCCCCATTCATTAACATAGATCGAAAAAAAACCTGAAAGTTGTTTTTGCTAGATAACAATGTTTTAATGTGGTGTTCTTTTTAAGGGTTTTCCGTTCCATACAAATATGGAACGAGGATACGATACGCGGCCATCGTTATTAACACGACGTTGGAACAAGACATGGGATACCCTACTGGGCTCCCTGTGAGGGATATCTGGGAGGACTGGATGCAAGAGCAGGTATCTAAAAACGATTACATATGCAGATGAAAATGTTCATAAACTAGCATGCAACTTTATAAAATATCATTGTGATGTGATTTTAGGTTGCAAATATGGATACATCACTCAAAGGAGGATTTCAAACCACACCACCAATTGAGGGCCAAGATCTTTGGCACTGGCTGAAAGTACAAAAGGTGACGCTGCTTATGAAGGTTAAGGTCGATAGAACGATCACCTACTGATCACTTGTTTCAGATAAGCATTGATCCGCATTAGTGTTTCAAAGTGCTCCTCAGGAGCTACATGATGGAAATATTTAAGTTGTTTTACCTTTTCTATACAGCACCAGTCATTGTCCTGGTGACCAGAGCCTGTCCACTCAATTAATCTCACATTTGTAATTGAAATTAGTGTTTTGTGCCTTGATATCACAGAACGCAAGCGTCGCATTAAGATTTGTAAAACATGTTTTCGAAGTGATAAGCGGCAAATTCAACAACTGAGTAGTACATATGAAATATATTACACAAACACTAACAAAAAACTCACTCAGAATTGTTGTTTATATTTCCAAGTATTGCTTTACATCCACAGGAGCTAGTATGGAATGCCGTGCAGGGCATAATCATAGGTTTATGCTGCGCCTTACCCATCCTCGTTTTGGCCACTCATAATGTCGTGACAGGATCGATTGCAACACTGACTATTTGTTTGATCATCACGTGTGTAATTGGCGTTATCCCAATATCTGGTTGGAAACTAGGGGTAAGTAAAGATGTAGTGTAAATACCCAATCACCCGGCATTGCACTTTTAATGGCTTCGTAATGCATGTTATGTATTTTAACTGGCAACTGTCCATGACGCAAAACCGCGTTATTAATTGTGAACAATTATTTAAGAATCATACCCATATTGTGGTTTGAACAAAGTAATAAGTGGTGTAATTTGTTTGTGTGTAATTGTCATTTGTAGCTGCTGGAGTCGTTAAACCTTGTACTAGTTGTCGGTCTGTCCGTCGACTACGTAGTCCACTTGGCCGAAGGCTACAGTCGCTCGCCACACAGTGACCGCAAAGGTCGCCTGCATGACATGTTAGAGGAAGTAGGGATCTCTGTGCTTTCAGGGGCTGTCACTACCCTTGGGGCATCATTGTTTTTACTCTTCGCAGAGATTTTATTTTTCTCTCAATTTGGATTGTTCATGTTCTCAACGATAGGATTATCCATCCTTTTTGCTTTAGGGTTCTTTCCTACAGTGATGGGCATTATTGGCCCACAAAACGAATTCGGCTCGTTGTTGCCACTTTACAGGGCTATTGGTAAGAAATGTTGCAAAAAAGGCAGCGATGGAGATGTTTAAAATGTCTATGATATTCTTAAAAAATGCTACTTTTCTACTGATGGCATTTTATTGTAGCTCTTTTACATAATCCACCTTTTGGTTTTATTCCGTAGAACTCGCATGGCTTTATTCTGCACAACTCAGCGTGCAAATGTTGTTTATTCTTATTTGTGCGGTTTTAATGAACATCTTTTTTATGGTAATATGAATTATTTCAACAGATTTTATATAAATTTCATCTCGATTTAGTGTTATATAGTAGCTGAATGTACATAAATCACTTTCTAAACTATTACCGGTTATTAAAATTTATAGTAATATTTGTTATTTCTATTCGCGAGGGAATTTTGTCATGTGGTACAATTTCTCTCAGGCACTGACGATTGGCCCGATTTACTCCGGTGTAAACAACTGGCATGTTGCTGTTCTTTACATATCTTAGCTACAATGCTCTCTCTCATTTTTATATACAAATTATCTCAGTTAGGTATATTTTACCGTTAACGTTTTATTCAGATGCCTACGTTTGATTTGGTTCTTCTGTTAAAAAAAAGAACAAACAAATTGTTTCCTATTTGAATTGTAATAAATTAATACTTTCATGCTTTATTCATTCTCGGATTGCAATCATAAATTTGCAGATAATTTCATAAAAGTTGTTGGTAGATTTTCAAGTTTGTCATGAATTACTCCTATTATCTATAAACTGTTATGACCCATATAGTGCATGTCACATAGACGTGTTGTTATACATCTAATTATTTTCTGGATTGTGATAATGTTATGTGGGATATGTTGCATTTTGATCAATATGTTGTTTCCATATAGAAGCATCACTAATGTGTCGCACATACGTGCCTTTGGGACCAACTGCGCCATAGCATCACATTTATAGCCGTTTACACTGTGTTTGGAAACTGCTTCCATGCAGATGAGTGACGAATATATGTTTATCAGACAAATACAGTTTAAAGGATTTGAGTTCGAAAGGTGAATGATTCTGGAACTATGAGCCGATTTGTAAGTTCTGATGAACCCATATTTGATGGATGAAAGAAGGAGAGACGTTGTGTATTCTGACTTAGGTAGCACATGGTGGTGCATTTGAAGCACACTTGTCTTTATAATATTGGTGTTATTTATCTGACATTTTCTGCAGTGAGTTAAGAAATATGATGATGATTGAGTGTTGTTGTTGTTGAAGATGATGATGTTGTTGATGATAATGATAATGTCGGTATCATGTTGACAAATATTGTGATGAAAAAAATGTTTGCTAGACTTGAATTATTTGATGTGATCATGATAAAGAAATGAATCTCACTGACTTGCGTTCGATATAACAGATAGTAAAACTATAGATAAGCATTCTATATTTATCATGACACTAACGTTAGAATCATCAAAACATGACATTAATGTTAGAATCATCAAAACATGACACTAACGTTAGAATCATCAAAACATGTCAGGAGTTAAATACTCTGATGAACCCAGATGGACGGAAACTATAACAGTGGTTGGATAACGCTCTGTTTATTCTCGATGCAATTTGTCATTAATTTCCTCGATAAGTTCAATGACGCTAAGACAGGAACCAGCAAACGAAACAACCTGATAGGCACAATGCCAATTTACGACCGTCATCAACCGTGTGCGCGGGCGATAAACTGGTCAATTTAGAATAACTTCACATTCTATGCTGGTTTCATAACTGGAACCGATTTTCTTCATAGGGGACCCGAACCACCTTTCTCTTCGAAATCATCTGGAGTTTAATTTGCACACAAATAACATAGGTTGGGGCGGTGAACACCCCCCAGCCGCATTTTGTGTTGGGAGCCGAGGCATCATACCTGTTACCGAGATAGGATGCCTCCCCAACCCCCTTCGGGCAGGAAGTGGTTGCTTCCGTTTTCCCTCGTGGGTCATGGGCCATCCGTACTCCCTTTGTCTTTTCAATTAGCCTTCGACAAGACAACACCTACGCTAGCCAATCTCAAAGCCCCACCCACCTCTCCCGTTTTTCAATGCCATCCCACCTTTTTCACATACATACTTACCTGTAATTTTCATGTAGCACTTGCTATGGTAACAACATTATCGTATGTCTTATATGTATATCCATATCTTTGCTATTTAGATCATTATCAATTTATTTAAAAATATCCTGCGTTATGTAACCTAGCAGTATGCAGTTATTTTATCTCACAAGCTTATCTAATACCAATATGTTACTTATGATAAATAATCATCACACTTATCTATTAACTGTATTTTATCTGTTATCCGTGCCTAAGTTATCTTGATCCAGGAATTATAATCTTTTATACAGATATCACGTGACCTTGTATATTCCTTGATATCTTATACTTTTAAAGTTTATTTGTAATAAAAATTTATGTTTATCCAATCCGTGTTGGTTACTCGGCTCCCACACAAAATATACTTTCGCGCCATCGATGTTTTCCTCGGGTTCTTGCAAATACGCACACGCTCCATTCCTCAAACTTTTCTCTGCAAATCAAATGCGCGTAGTCACGGCACCAAAATAACTTCAAGCCGTTCATCAATCAGTATTTTGACTTCAGGAACCTGGAGCCTGTGGTTGGATTGTGATGTGCTAAACTATTTGTTGGTTGGTACGAGGACAATCAAACATCGTTCCAGGATGGTAATGTAAAGTGGCCACTGTCACCTGTTTCAAACAATGCGTATTGCATTCTGTGACAGCTGTCATATATGAGCCAGTTGGTTCTCCATATTATGTATCTTATGTTATGTACCTCGGCAGAGTTCCAACTGTCATGGCCGCCGTTGTTATGACATGGTGTCTAGATGAGGATAATTTCTACATAAAATCATAACCCACAGTGGCAGGGTCGCAGAATTTCGATGAAACACGGGAGAATGGACTGTGAATCGATGTGTTGTGAGCGAAACAACATTCCAGCACTTAGCAAGTTGTGGGCGAAAATGTGTGAAAATGGGCAACACGTAGTTCAGGGGCAGCTTCTAAAAACACCAAAACGGTGCTTTAACCTCAACAATACAGTGCAGATCCTTACTAACTCGATGTTAAGCTTAAGTGACTGAACTGAAAGAAGTCGTGAGAGTGATTACTGTGTCTGTGTTGAAGTGGCAGTTGTGGCTTATGCTGTGACTACAGTCTGTGCTAGTATTAGTTAGAGTTGTGTTGATCAGCTGTCAGTTACATGACAGAAAACAATGGTGTGCAGAAACCATCCATGAGTGTGAAGGCCGAAAATCTCCATCGAGAATGGGAGAGATTTAATAAGCACTTCAAATGCTATTGTATAGGATCTATAGCCTCTAATTAGGAAGAAGTCAAAATCGGGTATCTTTTGCTCTTCGTGGGGGAGCGAGGCCGAGAGAAACACGAATGTGCCAATTTAAGCGAAGATGAACGGAAAGTGCTCGCAGAGGTGTTCGAGAACTACGCTGCGCCGAGAAGAAACGCGTTGCGAGCAGGCTGCAAGTTTGACCGGCGCCGCCATGTTCCATCGAAATTGGACACACGCACGAAATCTCCCAAATGGGACTGAAAAAATTGAAGCGCGGCGAAGACTCGACCGTGAACGCATTGTATAGCCGAAAAAACGTGGGGTGTCAAAAAGGGAACAGCCGTACGGACACTGGTGCTGCTAGCGGCACAAAAAGTAGTCATGTGTGCAAAGTATCAAAGCAAACCAATAAATGCTATCAGTGCGGGCTAGTGGGTGAGCGAACGGAATGTCCGGCAGCAAAGGCTAAGTGTGACATATGTGACAAAAAGGGACACTTCAAGATAGTCTGTAGGAAAAGCAGTCTTCACGTTCAGTTAGATAATGAGTCGATTATAAATACCATACCAAGAAAAAAAGTAGTAAAGTTGGGGTATACAGTCGAAAACCTACACGCAAAGTATTGGCAAGCTACACGAAAGACAGGATGAAGCCAGTAGGCACCATCACACTGTTTGTGAGATACAAATCACGTACAGCTAACCTACTCTTCTATGTAGTGAATATTGACCAGGTACCACTACTCTCTGATAAAGCATGCGTGGAGTTGGGGCTCATCAAACGTATTCACAAAACTGAGGAGCAAAATCGGAGCCCAAAGACAAGGGTGAAACGACGCCAGGCCTGAAGAGCACAAAACCACAACTTGCGAAGTGTCGTGGATCATTTATCTAAAATATGCGGCTGCAGAGAAAACCTTAAAGCCCTACCTCCTTAACACCCTACAAACTTCATACCATGAGGAACGCGCTACGCGTGCCATCATTGGTCAACTAATTAAAGGCTTTAAGCCTCAACCCTAACTACACAGTGGCTGCCCGCCAACTTAGACAGTCCCGAGCAAGCCCTCAACCAAGCAGCATCTTCTGGTATCTCCTCCTACAATAGTCTTCAGGCACACCTTTCGACAGTCATCAAAAGAACCTTAAACTGAATAAAGAGAAGTTTATATTTCGGCCCCCTACAACGTCGTTGACTTGTTTCTACAACAACACATAGCCATCAAGAGAATATAGCCACAACAGAAGGTTTTGTCACACTCCTATATTGTCGATACGAGAGACGGCAAACTGTGGAGTAACAGAATTGATCAAGCCAAGTGCCCCGATCATTTCAGGACGACAACTACACCTGATATATCAAACCCATACCACCATGCTCAAAGCAGGTACCACCAGCTTCAGCCCAAGATCAGGCACAAAAACCTTCAACACCTAAGTCACAACCAGGTGCACTCACTACACGTTCTGGGAGAGTGATCAAAACACCAGGGAAATACGAAGATTATGTTACCTAGAGTATTATCTAGTCTGCGTCCCAGACTCCAGGGGTTCCGCTACGCTTCTCACCCTTTGAGTCTACGACACGACCAGCACTAAAAGTGGCGCGTTGTGTGTCTGCTTCTCTCGCCGAATGTGTTATTAACGGTGCCACTCAGCGTGAAACAACAAATCGGAGTGTTGTAGAATGTGTGCCCGGCTCATAAAAATCACTTGGCCGGTTGGACAAGTACTTCGGAAATTGTAGAACTGACCAATGAGAGCCAACGACTCAAAGGTACCCGAGAGTGACCGAGAGACACGGCTTGTGATTGGAGCATCCCAAATCTGGGATGCCCGTCCAGTTCAATATATTATGGTCCCCTAGACCTGAAGGCGAGACTATTGAACATCAGTAACATGTAAACAGCGCCCGCAGCCATCAGGCTAGGGGACCTTGACTAGTATTACCCGAAATTTCTATTATGGGTTTTTGGTCACTCATTTGTAGACTGCTACTGCTCCGTTCGTGATATGGAACCATATTATATAGAGGACTAGTACTTTTGCTAACATATTTTTTGTCTAGTCTTGGTGGTTGCTAAGTCTAAGTCGAACTGACGTAAAAATGTGTTAGTCATACCATGTGTTTGGTAGGGACTCCTGCGGTAAAGGCAGGTATGACCGATGGGCAAAGCACCAGTGACCCAAGCTCATCTTAGTTATACCAGTTTTTATTATACGCTCAATAAAGTTTTTCTTCACCTTTGCCATTGGAAAGAGAAATCAGAGACATGTAGCATTTAATACTGAAACTGTAGATTTTTGTACGTTTTGCCATTGACAAAACTAAACAAAACAAGGGAGATGTCATATACGAGTCTCCATATTATGTATCTTATGTTATGTACCTCGACATTAAAGAGTTCCAGCTGTCATGGCCGCCATTGTTTTGACAACAGCCAATGCGATATGCTCTCCAATACTGGAATCACGTTTGAAAAATCAGCGTTCCCAGCTACCAGGTGGAAGGAATGTTTAAACTAGCATTCGGATCCACCAATACATTTCGTCAATCAGAGTTCGGATTAGGCTGACTACCTGCGTACAGACAATAGCGATTCACTAATCAGGAAATATTGAACGCAAGTATTCTCCAGTAAACCTGCAAGTGACTACGGAACTGTTGGTGTAGCCACCCGCAGACTACAGACGGCGCTGCTTTTGGCTGTTATATATTCTATTGTTAACTCCTCCACTGGGTACCAAGGTGATATTCTTGGTTTGTTTGGGGTTTTTTTAAATTAGAATTTGAACTATTATAAAACAAAGAACATATTACTATGTCTTACGTTATGCTATACAACATTCACTCATTTGTACTTATTTCTCTGATCACTCAGCTATATCAAGCTACATTCGCACACACGTCGAAAATCACAAGAAGCTAAGTAAAACAAAAAAGGTCTAAGCGCACAACCATCCAACAACGGGATGTTCCGAGTTATTCATTCAATATATATATATATATATATATATCAGAGTGAATCTCGTCTTTGCTCTCACCATTAGATGGCGTTCTTGTATGGTAAGGTAAGTATAGGGTTAAACAGCACACCAATGTTTAACAACTGTAGTGGTTTGTACGGTGCCTACACAGTTGGGTGGGGGGGGGGGGGTTGATGAGACTTGATTAGAAGCGATAAAAGGAGACAAATTGAAACTAGTATACAACCCTATATTATTTCACAAATTGAATTAATTAATGTGAAATTCATGGCGCTTTCTTTGTTACATTTGTATGACTTGACTGCACATGGTCTGATTAACATTTTGATCATATCTTGTCACATCCCATTGATTCCGCACTATATCAATGACTAAGATTATGCAGAATCACTGTTGACTTAAAAAAATAAAACAATATGATGATTAAAATAATGATTCAATGTTGATATGCCATGTGAGGGCTAATGACCATCTACACCTGGTGTAGGCAACATAACTGTTCATATTCTTGTCATGAACTGCCACGGATATGCGGATCCATCGATTCCTTGTCGGATGTGCATTGAGCTGAGAGGATATTTGTGTTTTTATATGTCATCACCGTGATTTTAGCTGGCAATTGAAATATGCGCGATAATTTCATATCATAGATTAACTTCACAATTAACTTCGGTATGAAGAGAAATTCATGAATGATATAACCATCATAACCATGGTAGGTTCGTAAGCCCACAACATCCATATTTACGATTGGAGATTATTATAACGTTTACATATTACTGAAAGCACACAAGGGAATATATGATTTGTGATATTATATATTCCACCTGTATCATTATACTATTTTGTGGCACACCAACTCATATCAGCTTAATAAGATCAACATAATGAAAAGATGTGACTTGAATAAGCAATTGTGTGAATGCAGACGACGGCATCGGAAGTACTTTTGTTTACTACTGGCGTGTTGCTTGGGACTGGAAGGGATGGAGGATTGGCTACTGTTGTTGGTTGGGGATATATATATATAGAGAGATATATATAGAGATATATATAGAGAGAGATATATATAGATAGAGAGATAGAGAGAGATATAGAGATATATATATAGATAGAGATAGAGACTAGAGATATATATAGAGAGACAGATAGATATACATATATATAGAGATACAGAGAGAGAGAGAGAGATAGAGAGAGATAGAGAGAGAGAGAGAGAGAGAGAGAGAGAGAGAGAGAGAGAGAGAGAGAGACAGAGATAGAGAGAGAGAGAGAGAGAGAGAGAGAGAGAGAGAGAGAGAGAGAGAGAGAGAGAGAGAGAGAGAGAGAGAGAGAGAGAGAGAGAGAGAGAGAGAGAGAGAGAGAGAGAGAGAGAGAGAGAGAGAGAGAGAGAGAGAGAGAGAGAGATCTCTCTCTCTCTCTCTCTCTCCTCTCTCTCTCTCTCTCTCTCTCTCTCTCTCTCTCTCTCTCTCTCTCTCTCTCTCTCTCTCCCTCTCTCTCTCTCTCTCTCTCTCTCTCTCTCTCTCTCTCTCTCTCTCTCTCTCTCTCTCTCTCTCTCTCTCTCTCTCTCTCTCTCTCTCTCTCTCTCTCTCTCTCTCTCTCTATCTCTCTCTCTCTCTCTCTCTCTCTCTCTCTCTCTCTCTCTCTCTCTCTCTCTCTCTCTCTCTCTCTCTCTCTCTCTCTCTCTCTCTCTCTCTCTCTCTCTCTCTCTCTCTCTCTCTCTCTCTCTCTCTCTCTCTCTCTCTCTCTCTCTCTCTCTCTCTCTCTCTCTCTCTCTCTCTCTCTCTCTCTCTCTCTCTCTCTCTCTCTCTCTCTCTCTCTCTCTCTCTCTCTCTCTCTCTCTCTCTCTCTCTCTCTCTCTCTCTCTCTCTCTCTCTCTCTCTCTCTCTCTCTCTCTCTCTCTCTATCTCTCTCTCTCTCTCTCTCTCTCTCTCTCTCTCTCTCTCTCTCTCTCTCTCTATATCTATATATATATATATATATATATATATCTATCTCTCTCTATATATAGCCGAGATGAAGTTTATCAAATTATCAATGTTTCTCTAGATAATCTTGCGGCTTGGTGGCAGATACAGAGCATCAAATTTATAATCATCATGATTAGGGTAGAGCTAAATGCTACAGCTGGGAGAGTAGTGCCCCAGGTAGGCAAGGCACTCGCCCCTGGTGTTTTGATGATCTGGTGCCACCTAGAGCGCGGATGCGAGAGATCGTAAGTAGTAAATTTCGCGGCGCTGTCAGAGACGGAGTTTCTTTGCCTATGCCCCCGGGGAGTGTCAGCTTGCAAGAGGATCACAATATTCAAATTCCGATGGAAGGCCCTTTCGATGTGCAGAAAGAAGATGTCCACGTGAAGTAGATTAATTTCGATAATATATCGAACTCGAGTAGCCAGACGAGATTACCCGTTTCCACCGAGTATCCGCACCTTCTACGATCGTGGCACAGGGTGCGTTATGATCTAGTCGTTGTCTGACTCGCACCAGCATGTCCCGCCAGATACGCTCGAAAGTACAGCCATTTTTGCAGTTAAGTTTTCACATTGCCCCTTAAACTTTATATTTTTATTTGTAAAATTTATTAGGTCTACTCATAAAGCTGATTGATAAGGCATTGAATCTAATCACTTTACACTCATATACGAAAACCAGAAATTACAGCTAACTCTGTAGTCTACTGAAGCCTCACCCGCTTCCGGTGCAAAGTTGCGTCGATCAGTCAGAAGAAGAAAATTTCTCGTTGGAAGACGAGATATGCCCGAAATGTCGCATTTTGCGACGGTCGGTGTTCTTTGCCTGGTGGCATTCTTGTCATGGAAGGACTTAGCAATGCCTGCCCAAGCGCAGGATTCATCTAAAGAGATACCAACTCCTAAGCTGGCAAAATTTGCTGGCCCAACAATCACATTTTTATATTGGTAAGTCTTAGGTCATAAACTGATAAACAGATGAGCTAATTAACGATTCACGTTTGTTCATAATCAATTCGAATTGTCTTGTTAAATGTCTCTCGAATACAACGTTTTCAAAACCTCATTTTGTTTGCACTGTAGATAGCTCTTTTAGTTTTAACTAGTAATAAATCTATACATCATTAAATGAACTTGATGAAGTCAAGCTAACAAATTTGTTGAAAATGTGAATAATTTGGTCTAGTAGACTACCACCAGCTTCGACTTTGACCTCTGTAACAGTCTCACTTCGTCCATAATCCACTTGCAGGTCCAGGCTTATACTGAGGTATCAAGACACACATCTCTTGTACAAAGTGATATATTTTGATACACTTTCAAAAGATCTGGCTCATGAATAACCAAAATAGAGTCGTTAAGGATATATTCATTGCGTTTCTCTACAATTATAGATCCAAAGTACACAACATTGATGAGAAGGTACAGACACTTGAAATATAACGCTCATCGTTTGATGGTTGCGCCTCGCGCAGGACGGTTTATATCTATACTACCGTCCGACCTGGGCTATCAATGACTTATGTTCAAACTTATTCAATATTTCCAGACGCATTAAACAATCAGTAAGTGATGGGATTTTTTTAAATACCCCAGTCAGATGACATGCAGGGTTGAAGTGAGTAAAATCAACATCTCCCAGTTTCCAATCAACAACATGGCAGAGGAGTGTCAATATGAGCTTGTCATCTCAGTATGGGTTGGTATTTCAGTAGCAAATTGAAATATCAATGGTTGATATATTTCAATACTAGCTCTAACCTGACTATGACGAACCTGGATGTGCATTAAGTGTCACCATTATGTGGGGAACCTGGCAATCTCGTTCAATTAAACATTCATTGAAACTTAGAGTTTATACAACCACTTCTGACAAATTAATCGTAAGCAAATAAATATTTTCGATCCCAGTCATTTGTTTGACTCTTTGGTTGGGCCACAATATCATGGTAGATAATCTGTTCAGAAGCTGACCTTTGACCTCGTTGACTTTATGCTAATGGACGTTTTTTCATTGCTTCGGTTCCATATCCCAGTACATAGCTGTGTGCTGATCATAAAGTTGACAATTACGAGCAAGCTTTGACATTATTTCTGTGTGTGTAATATGAAGCATTCAAAAAGATGCATTTAAGTGTGGATCAAAACCTCATTCATTTCATCATTGTGGCTCATAGGGTTTAACACCGACTGTCTGTCAGTATCACATACAGACATGAATCCTCATACTACTTTCGTTTACATTATTTTATCAACATTAGCAGAAATGCAAACTGTTCTTTTCAATTGATTCCCTAGACTAGTCGGCCATACCCTTGACTAGTCGCTGATTCCCTAGACTAGTTGCTGATTCCCTAGACTAGTCACTTATTCGTTCACATTATTTTATCAACATTAGCAGTAAACTGTTCTTTTCAATTGATCCCCTAGAACAGTCGGCCATACCCTTGACTAGTCGCTGATTCCCTAGACAAGTTGCCCAATCCCTTGACCAGTCGCTGATTTAATCACTGATTTTATCCATTCATTTTTTTTCAGCTATTCCTGAGGGTATAGGAAGGTGTTTGAGCAATTCTCGGACGCCATCCAACAAAAATACCCTGATTTAAATATTCATGGAGATAACTATCCTCCTCCTCCGTTACGTGCCTATATAGTCCAGTTCCTGAGTATGGCCAAGTTCATGGCCATCCTGCTTGTTGTCAGTGGTCAGGATCCATTTACCTGGCTCCAAATGCAGACCCCTGCAGTGTGGAGCTGGGCTGTTCAAAATAAGGTATGCCATGTCAATATACTTTCAAACTTTTTCAATATTTTGCATTTTGGTACATTGTAATCGATATGTGTTTTTCACATACTTAGATGTCTATTTCTTGTACAAAAATTAATATGCTGCATATCTGTTAGATATAGCACCTTAATGTACCATTTATGCACCTGTATTAGCCATTATATTATCAGATCAAAATATTGTATCTCAACGGCAAGTTTAGGCCATAACTTAAATCACATCCGTACACCATACATACAAGCACAACAATGTTTTCTGCTAATTGGGTGTGTCATTATGGTAAGCTATGTTTACGTTGGTGGAAACCAATGGTTGATGTTTGTGTGTGTCTGTGTGCGACCAGATCTATGCCTGTATGATGTTATTCTTTGTATGCAATGCCATCGAGGGTCAAATGATTTCCACTGGAGCTTTTGAAATCACCTTCAATGGTTTGTAAAACAATATGGCAGGTTTAAAATAGAACAAGTCAGTTTAAGTCAGATGTTTCCTTTTGGAATTCAGGTTTTTACTCGCATATCAAATAATGTCATTATATCCGCATCTTTAAATGTCAATAATATATCAGTGCCTTTATTGACCGTTTATCACCAGTTGCATAGCCTTCATTTACACAACTGTCAACTGTTTTCCCCTCGTTTCTGTACAGATGTGCCAGTGTGGTCCAAACTTGAAACTGGGCGTATTCCATCACCCCAGGAGATGTTCCAGATTCTGGAAAACCACATGCGATTGAATGATTCATCATAAAAACGGTATGTGTATCCGATGTGTCATAAGGTATGGGCTGATTATCATTTTCACAGATAGAAAACATGATGATTTCACAGCATTTTGGTTTCACTTATTGTAGAGAAACTAGAATCATTTAACAAGTCCTATTTAATTGCTTGCCACTTTTTCGATATCACCTTGTTGATGGAGGCGAAGTAGAAGGAGCACAAGATTCAGTAGAACCCATTGTGTAGGTATTCGCCACACATTACTCTATAAAGCTAAACATGAGAGTTCTGATCTAAGCTGGCAATGTACACAACACAAGGATAGCGTCACTTGCTGAATTAGTTGGGGTGTCTATTTTTAGTTCTAACCTGAATTTTCATTGTTCCTCACCAGGCATCGTCTTAAAATATTACACAGTGTTGAGAGTGATGTAAACTCCCATTGCTAAGTTTTACATGGAAATCAATGCTGGTTATGAAAAGGGCATCACATTCAACTGTAAGCTTTGGCCCCTAAGGTGGTTGACTAGTTGGATTTCCTTACCTGTTTGTAAATGGAAGCTGTTTGAATAGAAGCGTTGATTCATTACAATTCAGCCGATGATTTGTGATTTTCCCAATGTATTTGGATGGTTTGTGCATTGCAGATGGAGCTGAGGTTGGCTGCTGCTGCTGAGACTGCACGACGGGGCTGTTACTATGACGACGCCTTCAGAAAGCATATGATAATGCTTGAGGGCGTCTGACACCACACACGCCCTTCTGTATCTCCCCATCACCTCCCAACCTCATCCCGTCAGCTGTAACCAGGCAACGTAATCGATGAGGAGGATAGTCATTTTATGGGTCCATGTCAAATAATAGTGCCGCATATTTATTTCATGAGTGGAAAATGTGTGTATTGTGAGACATGGCAAATATTGTCATAGATAATTATGTTTGTATTGTTATGTCAAAGTTGATTTCATTAAATCAAAGTGCACCATCAAAACCAAAATACACCTCAATTTTAAGTTGCACATAAAATCTGTGACATTCTTTTGTCTTTTTTTATTGCATCGATCAAGAATTTAATGTCGTGGTAAATTGGTAATTAATTATTGTGTGAATTGATGTTTATTGCTTATGTTTGTGTTCACCATTCCATTTCATTTGTAAAAGTATGTGCATCTCTTAATTTCAACGTGAAGAAAAAGTAAATGTGTAAAAAATATTTGGTTGCCCTTTTTCATTCTGCCATGAATTGACCTGGTCTTATCACCAATCTAAGGTGCTTAAATGGTTGACATTTTCACTATATTATACCTCATTTCTATTCAACAACAGCAAATATGAGGCTTGCTTGGTTCTTGCTTGGATGTATCTGTGGTGAGTGCTATGATTATTTTTCACAATGGACCAATACACAGACTTATCTCGCAAATTCCACCTTGTCTGGCTTTTGAAAATGGATGTTTCTTTCCAACATATTGGTCTCATCCATTTTATTTTCAGAAAAAAACCCAGTACAATGAGAAACAAACATGATTTTAAAGATCTTCATCGGAGATCTGGCTCTTGAATAAACACCTATACTCATTGCACTTTTTGATGACATCTACAGCTGGTTAGTGAACACAATAGATACATACCATAACCCACTTCATCAACAACTACCATACAGCGTCTTATGCATATATCACAGCATTTCTGCAAATTCTGGTGTAATTATTCAGTTTCTGCTGCACTGGTCAGTATAACTTCAAATACATTAGCACATGCGATCACATACAGTTTCTGCAGAATCTATCGTCATATATTCAAATACATTAACAGGTGCAATCACACACAATTTCTGAATTAGTTATCCATCATCACAAACACATTGACTAATAAAATCCCATTAAAATCTTTGCTGAGGAAAAAAACACAGCTTCTCAGAAATGCACAAGAAAGAGGGTAACCAAGAAAAAAAATCTGGGTTATTCTTCAAATGATACTACCACAAAATATCCTACCAGGAATTATGATGAGATTGATACCTGAAATGGACAAGTACAATTTTTCGAAAAACTAAACATTTTGCTGTGTGGTAGCAAGTAACGGCTTAATACGCCTTATTTCTAATTTGCATAACAATTATAACTATTGCACAACATACTGATAAAAACTCCAGCCCCAATACAGGCATCTGAATACACAAGATTTTAATTTAAACAAGCGAGATAACAATAAAGGCAACCAACATTTAAGTAGATTTCGATTCGTAAGTTGATATGACAGCATCAAGTGAAAGTGAAGTGAAATGGACAAGTACCGCATATTGACTGAGCAAGATCACGTAATTAAGTGAGATATGATAAAGTTGCATAGTGATATAGATATGAAATAAATAGGCGAAAAATTACAGTTAAAGTACTTCACTGTAATCACACATTGTATTCATTCATAAATTTATCACACCCATAAACTTGGATAATGTTTGGTATAAACCAGGTGTGACCAATATGCCATTCATAATACAAATCTTATGTGATATAAATGTCAGATATGCCTTACTTATAGAGGCACTTATTTATTAGGCAATTAATTCATTTCTACTATCATTACAAGACATGATCAGGACTGCTTTCAATTGAGCATGACTTTGAGATAAGACAAACCAAGCCTCAATGGGGAGATAATTTCAGGTTGATGGGGAAGGAAATAGGCTTTATATAACACAGCCATGGGAAGCTTAGAATGGATTTTAAGTAACTAACCGGTAATTCTGCACAAGGTAATCAATTGTTTAAAAAGGAGTCAATGTTTGGAAGGTTTTCTTCACCACTGCCATCCCAATGTTCATTGCTGGGTCCAGAACACAGGTTGCATTGTTCATTTTGGTCAGAACCATTTGCAACATCTACATTAAGTTCTTGAAGATTATTAATTGGCGAACTCAAGACATCCCCCAGTGACTGAGATGTATGAGGGGATTTGGGGAAATCCTTAGAATCATCACCTTTACAACTTTCGTCTTCTTCTGTTAATCCACCAAGCAAATTTCTACAATCACTCTCATTGGTCACATCAATGGAAGCACATTTGTCCACATCTTTGTCACTTGTTGCCATGTGAGAATCGGATGCTGCTGTCTCAGCAACCGAATCACTCAGACTCCCGACAGACTGATCTGTATCAATGGTCAAAGTGGACACCCCGGAATCTAATATATTTTCCCCGATAGCATCAGAGCCTGGAACCTCATTTACCGCCAAAATCTCCCCAGTTTGTCCATCAACACCATCTCTAGCTTGATACATCCCTTCTGTGATTGTACTGCTCTTTGGAACTTGGTTGTGTTTTGCATTTGGGCCACGCTGCCCAGAAGAAACTGACGAGGCTTTTGCAGAACCTACGAGGTGGGGTGCGGAAGTGGATTGCTTCTGAATCTGTACCCATTTCCGAAGTGAATCTGTGCTAGTATCACGAGGAACTTCCTTGACAGGTACCCCAACCACCTCTAGAATATCTTTGATCTTTGTCAGGTAGTCAAGATGCCCAGACACCTGTCAACACATATAAGACAAGGAAATTAATCAATTACTAGATTATAAATAATATTTTGATGACTGAATCTTGTACCTTTCATTCAGAAACATGCATAACTTTGTATAGTGGAATTATCAAAGTCAGGATGGATGTATTGACTGTATTAATTCTTTGCTAACTTTATATTTAGCAGCAGGATTCATTCTGTAAGTGCAATTTGTGTACATCTGACAATTACTATTATTATCATATACAGGAGGATTTTTAAGGACATCCTTGAGAGCCTCAGTATTTCCCCAACAGATGATGCAACAGAATAGCTGTATTTGTACTAGGCCCTGGTGAATTTTTGACATATCTACAATGCAGAGATGAAAGCAATACAAATTGGGACGTGGTTGTATCATACGTTTATGCCTACATTTGAAACTTATATTGTAAGGTAAGTATAGGGTTAAACGGCACACCAATACTAGTGTGTTAAAGTGTGCCTATAAAGCAGGGGAAAACACCAAAAGAGAGGAAAAAATCCAGGATGAAATGACACCTCCATTAGTATTAATTCAATAGATTTATGTGAAATTCATAAAAAGGATCATTTCAAATCTGTAATAACGACTCTATGAAAACAAGGATCTTACATGGATCTAGTCTTACAAACAATACTGCTAGTCTTACATTATATTGCATCAAACACTTTAGCATCTTGCTTTTCTACATGCAACTCACCACATCACTCAAGTCCATGTTGTGCATGCGGCGATCGTGCCACTTGATGGGTCCCAGGCCGGCTATACTGAGCTGAACCGACGCCGTGCGGTAGACAAATTTCAACAACCAGTCCCCTCTGGAACAAAAACAGCAATTCAGGGAAATGGTTGACATAATCTCATACAGATCAACATCATCTCACAACACCTGAAGCAGAGCAGAGCTGGCAAATGCTAGTTTTTCATAATGGACACGTCTGAGTAGCTCTGTTCCTTACACCCCCAAGACATGCAGAGAGACACACACTTGCCTCAAACAGATAAGACAGAAAATCTATCAAAGACAGGTTTTACTATACTTTAAAGGTAAGGTAAGGTAAATATAGGGTTTAAAGGCACACCAACACTAGTGTGTTATATGGTGCCTACTAAGGTGGGTTAAATACGAACTATACTTTAATGAATTAAGTGCGAACAAGTCTGTGTTGGACCTTGCATTTAAATAGAGCGACTCTTGGTCTCAATGGTGTCGACTGAGTGACAGACGGGATCAAGTGATTGCTATCGTTACAGAAGTCCAGGAGAATGTTAGTATGCAATTCAAACCTGTCAGGAGTGTTTCAATCTGCAATACACACCTGCAATAGCCATTGACTATTCTACCGGCTACTACTTTGGAGAATTTCTGCCAGTCAGAAGGGTTGCCAGTAACAGGTGCTCCCAGTAACACCACATCCTCAATGATGCCCTGACAGTCTGATGACATCAAGGCATAACAAGACATAACAATGTCATAACAAGACATAACAATGTCATAACAAGACATAACAATGTCATAACAAGACATAACATACAAAAGTCAAAAGTCTGACTTCAACAGTTCCCAAAAAATGGTTCGGTTACAGAAATATGCAGGTGGTTTTGAAAATATAATGTTATTTCTTGCAGAAGAAGTTATCAAAAGGTTACGCTTTGATTTGGCCATTTCCTCCAGGCAATAGAATATAACTCGAGCTCCCAGGCTGAAGCCTATCAAGGTCACTGGTCGCTTTCCCTGGACACACACAGCCAACATAGAGCAATGAGGTTTTCTTCATGAATAATGACTTTCACAAAGAGGTATACAAGAACTAGTAGATGAGTTTCACAATGATCAACACGTGTATGATTTATAGAAGATATTACTCCTCATATCAGAGAGGGAGAGAGAGAGAAAAAGAGTGAAGTAGAATGATATTGGAAGAGATGAAGATGGTGTGTGTGGGGGGGGGGGGGAGAGCAGAGTAACAGAAAAGGAGGAAGTGCTAACTTGGAACTACAACATTCCTATATAATAATAATTCGGTCAACCGCCAAGAGATTACCTGTTGACGCGAAAGTAGCACACTCGCCAACTGTTTGCCGACGACCGTAGCTCTGCTTGTACAAACACTCCACGGATTATCTATGACATTGGCCGCCCCCAACAAGGTCGCAGGCCAGACAACAGCAGCCAGTATACCTACACCATATAAGATCACAAATGATCAATAAAATCACAAATCATTTGTCAATTACTTACTTACTTAATGACTTATTGGTTGATGAAAGAACAAGTTGCCAAAAAATGAAAGGCTGCTTTTTATATATTTAATGCAAAAGCTTTATATCACCAAACCAATCGATGGAAAATAATTAGGTTGTAATGGAATTAAAATCACAAATAGAGTTCTTTTATATTGTGTTTATCAATAAAATATCAGGCGGCTTACAAAATCCTTCTCATATATGTGTCAACTTTAACCAAACCGTTTAATATTGCATCAGACTTTATGAGACAATATAACCCAAAAATATGCAGCTAAAGACGGGGTACATATTACACACAGAGGTGTCTTATACTAGAGATTTTACTGTAGGTAGTTAATAAGATCTTATCAAGAAGCCAAAATTTGTAAAATGAGGGGACATCACCTGAACTGGACTGATCAGCATTGGACTCATCCGTGACCAAAATGATGTCACCGTTCGGCTACAATATTGACAAAACATACAGGTAAGCTAAACCCACCTGAGAGTATAGTGTACTTGAGGGCCTCCTGGGCAGCGGCATTGATGGCAAATCTGTACAGGTAGTCCATGGCTTTTCCAAGTTCCTTCAGGTATTTAGACTCCCATCTCAACACATACTGCTCCTGGGAATGCGACAAACACCGCCAAGTCTGGCGGAAATCTGCAACACAATGAAGGTGGCATTGACAATATTCAAAGGACACTAAATCATTTAATTAGTTAAATTAAAGATTTTTTTGTCCTAATGCAAATGTAAAATGTAATTTTTTAAAACGATTTATTTCTGATGTGGGGAACAACAAAACATTTATTATATTTAGAATAAATGGTCATAGATTCCAAGTTATTTGTACCTAATAATCAAAATATGACATTATTCATAACAAAAGGTGTAAAACATGTGTTCAGTTCAAGTAAATCAGTGATTTGACAGTTATTGCGTGATGTCAACCCACCAGGCATATCTTCATTCAGCCAGCCACACACCGCCAGAGTTATGTGCAACTGACGCCCTTCAGTAAGTGGTTCGAATTCAAACTCCTCCACCCCTCCCACACGTTTCTTCATCTTGTAACCTACATCATCAAAATGATGTTTTAAACATACATCTACATTAAAAGGAATCCATACTTGTACCGGGCTGTGTTACATTATGATGGTTATCTTACACAAAAGGTTAAAGATACTGACGTAAATTATAGTGTTTTGGAGAAAATACCAATTTGTTCTGCAGCCATTTTATCAAATAATGCATCATAAAACACACACATATATAAATGCTTGCAAGTTTCAACCATAATCAGTGTCTTGGTAAGCCATTACATGTAGGTGATTTTCTACATTAAATTTGGTCACACCCATTTTAGGACACAAGCACTTTAACGACCAGCTTGTGACATCATACAGCGAAGAGGATCACGTCTGCCAACTGTATCTCAACACACACCCACTCGTGCACCCCCCCCTCCCCCGGAGAAAAATAATTAAAAAAACACAACACACACATACCACTGGATCTCCACACAGCTCCGGAAGCCCCCCCACTTTGTTTCTACAAACATCGCATGATACAAGCCTACACACCAGTAAGTCCAGCGCCAGCCACCCCAAACAGAGAGCCAATGATGGCCACCCCAGCTGTGGTACCGAGCGCAGCGGCACCCGCTCCCCCAATCACAGCACCCGCTCCAGCCGCTAGGAGCGGAGCTGCCAGACCACCGGTCAACCCTGAAGTCATGACACAAAACATTCATAAGAGGTTAAAGGTCAAATATATGCTGCTCCATAATCAAATAAAAAGCAGAAAAAGTCAGGTAATAAATGTCAAATCAGCAAAGGTCAAATCTAGGGTCAATTCAATGAAGGTCAAATCAAAAATTAAAATCTTTGAAAGACTCAAATCCAAGGTCACATCAACAAAAGGCCATTGAAGGTCAAATAAGATCAAACTAGTGGGGCTCAGTTTGAAATTCTCACCTATCAGTGTTCCACCGCCCACAGTGGCTAAGCCAATCAGAGCATACCGCTTGATTTTGGCTTTCTTGGCTTTAGTTGCTATTTCTTTAGTTTCTTCCCTGCATTTCACAAACAAATCAATACTGTAGGCAAGTTAACACAGAGGTGTATTAATTCTGAATAGTCATGAGTAGTGCATGATAATTAACAATTTAATTTTGATACTCAGCTTATATAAAAAGTTGCGAAGATATCTTAAAACAACTATAATAAGTCTATTTAATGGGAGAAAATAAGTGAATATTCCCAAAAGGGCAGTCTCAAAACCAAGAAGGGTCATCGCAAAAATATGTCATGAATGAGATTTACTCTGTCGGAACATGTTCCTCTTCTTTGAGACGGTCCATGACAGCATCCTCAAACATCTGAGCCTCGACCCAGCTGACGTGAAGCAGCAGACACAGGTACTTGACAAGGATACGCATACGGGCATCATACCCCCCTGGTTAACACACCCACCTCATTATAAATGTGCATGATATTAAATATGCAAATCTCATATATGCACATCTTATTATATGTATGCATTTATATTATGTAAATCACATTGTACATTTGATCAAATACATGAATCACACCCAATCAAGGCTTAGGGTCTATTTCTTTTTGGCATGGATCCCTGATCAGAAACAGGTCTTATTCTAGATGAAGCCTTTAAATAAGGGTTAAAGAAGGCAATGTCAAGGACGTGGTATGAGGTGATAAGGAGTGGATTGTTCATTTCACCATATATAGGGCTAAATACCCTCAATATACTTACATCACACCTAATATTCTATCAAATATATACAATATTTGTCAGCAACTTACAATATGATGATAATAATAAATAACACCACTAGATACACTTAAAATTAACGTCATTTCATGTTCGCACCAGAAATTGGAATATTCATGAAAGCAGACATAGGCTTGACAAATGATAAGTTGATTGATGTAAGAATCTGCAAATGAACGACTGCAACTGAATTCTAATGCATTATAAAAGACAGCAATGCTGTAATACTATTATAAAATAAATGGCAGATTTAATTACATGAACAAATTCAAATAATACGTCTGTAGCATTAACAAACAGAATAAGGAATAGCCAGCTAATAACAACAGCACAAGTTGATGAAAGAAACATGAAATTGACAAGCTCATTGGTGTGCAAACTCTTACCAATCATCTTGTTGTTATCGGCATCATGCCAATGGCTGGCTTGTTTTGCAAGAGCCACTTGACAGATAATGTCATTGACAGTTTTACTTATAGACAGTTTAAGATATGGGGGACGTATTACACACTGCACCGCTCACCACAATTATTGCCTGTGGATTCCAGGTTGCATAGTTAATTATTTAAATTTATACACATAACAGTTGCAATCATGTTCACATCAGGCATTGTTTGAACCAGTTTTGATGCATATACAATTAAAAGCTGTAGGTTGTTAAGCTTTAAAGAATAATTTATATCTAATCTTTACTCTTTTAAAATATCAATATTTGTGGTTGGTTTTGGTTCACCAAATACGGATTACCATTTTTGATGCTGAGCAAGATGACATCACGGATGATCACTTCACATCCTCTCTTCTTAATGAGTTCCTCTGATTTCAGCGATGCGATTAAAGCCTCGGCCGATTCGAGACCAGACAAGCCTTGCGCAATGGCTACCATGGCAGACTGTACCTTGAACAGACATACAAAATTCAGGTGTCATTAATGTCAA
This sequence comes from Urechis unicinctus, assembly GCA_034190875.2. Classification (NCBI taxonomy): domain Eukaryota; kingdom Metazoa; phylum Annelida; class Polychaeta; order Xenopneusta; family Urechidae; genus Urechis; species Urechis unicinctus. Next base: position 40,732,846 of record CM067348.1, on the reverse strand, counting down.
AATTATCACAGTGGTTATTATAATAATTATAATCATAACGTTTAAAAGCAACTGAGTGAGTGTTACTTAATAAAGGTGAGATGATTGGATATCCAACATAATAATAAGTTCTGTTCAATCACATCACTTAAGTTACTGATGCAAATCAAACAACAGTGATGTATTCACAAAAAATTGATAGATTCAATGAATTTAATGTTGATGATTATTGTGAATAGGAAATGCTTTCTTAATCTTGGAACAAATCTAGAAAGTAAAGCTTAGATTCAAAATCCATACAAACCTGTTGATTTAATTTGAGATGTTCAGACAACGCATTCACCGTGCTAGTGATGAATGGCCTGAAACCAACACACACCCATTCAATAATATAACTTCAATAATTATGGTAATAATGAAAATCATTGGGGTACATATGATAAAGGTAATGATCCTTGATATTTTTGAGGAAAAGGTCCACCCACTTGTCATGATCATTCTCGTAAAGCTGATGTAAAGCGTAGGAGCAAACCGCTCCGTAAGCATAGCAGCCAACGTCTGTTAGATCCTTACAAGGTTGTAAGCTAAGAGAATGCTCATCCACTGTCGTGGAAGCTGCTGTCTCACTTAAAGCATCCATCTGCAAATAAATTGCACAATATTTCATACAGCTGCCAATTTGCAGGCCCTGTGAAGACATCTCTTTTACACTTAATTTCAATCGACGTCCGGCAGGGCTACCAGATCTGTTGGTAGTAAGTAAGTAAGCATAGGGTTTAACGGCACACCAACACCAGTGTGATATATGGCACCTCAAAAGGAGGGCTGATTATAAGGAGATCAAGTTGACCTGATTGAGTAGCTGCCTTCCATGATAAATGGAAGAAAATGAGGGAAAAATGAGGGAAAAACACGCAGATGAACATGAAAAAAATAAACTATTATCCTTGGGCATGTCACCCACCACCAGCCGATTGACTGGAGCAGACCATTCCAGCCTCTCGTCTTGACGAAATCCAGGCCGAAGTGGTGTGTTGCTAAATTGGTCCTCACAAGGTACTTTCCATTCAACCACAAGGATCCCATTGTCCACCGACATGAGTCGCAACCCACGGCAAACAGGTAACCCCTACTAGTCTCCTCTTTTGACACACAGAGGGCCAATTCTACCCCCGGAACATGGGGATTGAAGTCAGCAATGCTGTGAAAGATGCCATCTTACCAGATGTCAAACTGTGGACGTTGTTTGAGGTGAAAGTCATGATTGCTTGTGGTAAGTTTTTTATGTTTATTCTACAATATTATTCATTTATCAATTTAGAGTAAATGCATGTATTATAATTGATTTAACATGGTCATGGTTTTGTCACGTTTTCTGTCATAAGCCACCTTCGCAGATGCAAGGAGAAAACTTAGGTTGGCTGAAGAAGGGTCTGATTTACAAAGAGAGGCAGAGGCGACAACACTGGAGACAACCCGGCCATTTCGAAAGTATATATGCAGTGAGTGGCAATAGGGTTTAACGGCACACCAACACATATGTGTTATATGGCGCCTAGAAAGATTAATAGATAAGTTTGACCTGATTTAGCAGCCGCCTTCTAAGATGAATGGAAAAAAGAGGGACATACAAGTGGATGATGTTGAAAAAGATAAAAAAGCAAATAGTATCCAAGTCACCACCAGCCGATTGACTGGACCAGGCCATTCCAGCCTCTCGTCTAGGCGAAATCTGGGCCAGAGTAGTGTGTTGCAAATACAGCCGTCAAAAGGACCTCTCCACTCAACCACTCGGATCCCATTGTTCACTGACACGAGTCGCAACCCACGGCCAACAGGTTGCCACCTATTAGTCGCCTCTTAAGACATGCAGGAGGATACAGTGGGCCTATTCTACCCCCGGACCCACAGGGGGGATTTTAAATTTAGAAAAGAAGAATAACCAATAATCATATTATTTGTTGAGTGAAATGTTTCACAGTTCTGTTGCGTGTTTTTTTCAAACGGATACTACGGATGACTTAGCCTTCCCGCTGTTTCCAGCTCACACACCCTTCCAGATAAACACTCAAATGATTGTGGATGATGAAAAGATGAAGCAAGGCAGCCTTCTTCTACCTGTCCCCCAGCACATAGCGCTTCCTCAGTCAAACACGCCTCTGCTATGCTCCACAGCAGCACCAATGTCGACCACTACGTCACAAGACTTGTCAGCTAAAGAAGCCCAAGTCCAGTTGGTCAATCAAGCATTGTCAAAGGTGAGTCCCTGGTTACTGAGCTTACTCCCAGGTCCAACTGCTCCCGACTTCCAGCGTCCTGCTAAATCCCACTGAAAATACAGATCAGCTACCATCACCTAAGTCCACCACCGTTGTCTATCAGCGACTGGCATTTCTCATTCTAACAGCTATTGCTTGCGAACAAAGGCCTGACATAGCACCTGGTATAATAAAAAAAAATTGCAACAGTGCAATAACTTGCTAAGTCATTCGGCTCCCAAGTATGGCGTAGGTATGACCTAAATGTTCGCTAAGCGCTGCAGTACGACCCCAATGTACAATGGGGTCAAGTCGATTTTGAATTTTACACGGAAGCCACCCGCCCCACGGCGCAAATTAACCGAAATAACTTTCGCTAGTAAAGCAATTAATTAAATCAGCCCTTTGAGCCAGGCACATGCTGGGAGCTCCAGCGCTCCAGTCACTGTCCTAACGACACGTACCACTTTTCTGACTCTAATGTAGCCTAGGGGTTAGCTTCAATATGTGTCATCAAAACCTTCTCAACAACACACTGAGTTGTAGCCTGTTGGCTAGCTTTGTGTCATCAAAACCTTCTCAACAACACACTTAGTTGTAGCCTGGTGGCTAGCTATGTGTTATCAAAACCTTCTCAACAACACACTTAGTTGTAGCCTGGTGGCTAGCTATGTGTCATCAAAACCTTCTCAACAACACAGTTGTAGCCTGGTGGCTAGCTATGTGTCATCAAAACCTTCTCAACAACACACTTAGTTGTAGCCTGGTGGCTAGCTAAGTGTCATCAAAACCTTCTCAACAACACAATTAGTTTTAGCCTGGTGGTTAGCTATGTGTCATCAAAACCTTCTCAACAACACAGTTGTAGCCTGGTGGCTAGCTTTGTGTCATCAAAACCTTCTCAACAACACACTTAGTTGTACCTGGTGGCTAGCTATGTGTCATCAAAACCTTCTCAACAACACACTTAGTTTTAGCCTGGTGGCTAGCTAAGTGTCATCAAAACCTTCTCAACAACACACTTAGTTGTAGCCTGGTGGCTAGCTAAGTGTCATCAAAACCTTCTCAACAACACACTTAGTTGTTGCCTGGTGGCTAGCTATGTGTCATCAAAACCTTTTCAACAACACCCTAAGTTGTATCCTGGCAGCTAGCTTTTATACGTGTCATCTAAAAGTGCAACACTACACCTAGCTGTAGCCTGGTGGCTAGCTAGGTTGTGGATCTCTTAATAATAATACCTCTGCACTCTGCCCATGTAACTTACTCAGGAAGCTTGGTCTCCATTTAACTTTAGTATGGAGGCCGGGGGTCGGCTGCCAAGAAGAGGTGCCCTTCATGTCAGCCTTTTGGGCCGGTTATGGCCCCCACCTTGCTGCCAACCTCACTTGCCAAAGATTCCAACCATTGTATTTTGTAAGTTTAAGGAATCTTTAAATATGTCATATGGTGATTTGTATGTTGATACTATTATGTATAAGTAATGTATACATGTTTCAATCAAATAGTTTGGTAAAGAATAAACATCATCCCTTGACTTATAAGGGAATGACCATATATGGCAAGGCAAATTTACAATTGTCTTTACAAGGTTACATTTAGTGCATGACACTCCCTGCCAAATAATGGAATGGCAATGTGGTTAAATTGTATCAATATGTTCTGATTTGCAAAATAAACGTCATACCCTGATCAAAAAGGGAATGCAGGTCCAACGGCTATCATCAGTCGTCACGATTGCTTAGCAATACAAGACAAAGTGACACAAAGAGAGGAACATTAACATACAACGCATATTTGGCTAACAATGATGCAGTGTCAGACGGATCCTTACATCACCCACTGCTTCCTCCATGTGATACCATTTTGTACCACTGCTCTTGATGTGACCGACAAGGAAATAGGTAGGTCATCTAAGGTAAGGATAGCGGCAGCACCAAAACTCATGCATTAAAAAGTTCCCAGTAAGGTTGAGTATATATGAATAAGCAGGCGACCAGGGATGCAGCATCAGACCCATCCTCCCCACACTCAGTTCGGTGGTCAGAGGATTAGGTCATAGGGGTCAGATGCACACATCTCACTGAGGTCACGTGTGTGAGTATAACTGAATGTTTGCCCAGAGGCATGTCGACCTCAACTGAAATACTGCTGTAGGTCGTGAAGGAACAAGAGACAAGACTGAATGCTGCAAACGTTGATACTTCATGGGTCTGGCCTGAATACTGTGGGTAAGTAAGTAAGCACAGTGTTTAACGGCACACCAACATTCATGTGTTATATGGTGCTAAGAAAGGTTAATTGATAAGATTGAACTGATTAAGCAGCCATCTTCAAGGATAAATGAAAATGGAGACAAAAATGATACAAATGGAAACGATTATCCCAGGGCAAGTCGCCACCAGTCGATTGACTGAACCAGGCCATTTAAGCCTTTTGCATAGGTGAAATCAGGAACGAAGTGGTGTTTTGCAGATATGGCCTTTCAAGGACCTCTCCACTCAACCACCAGAATCCCATTGTCCACTGACAGCATGTGGGAGGATACAGTGGGCCTATTCTACCACCAGAACAACAAGGAGACTGAAGTGTGCAAAATGAGGTAAGGTAAGTATAGGCTCTAACAACACATCAACCATCGCATGGACCTCTCCGCTGAAACACCAGAATCCCATTGTCCACCGACCCAACCCACGGCTAGTAGATTGCTACCTATTAGTCGCCTTTTACGACATGCAGGAGGTTACAGTGGGCCTTTTCTACCAGTACCCCCTCAACAACATGGGGATGGAAGTGGAGAAGATAAGGTTAGGTAAGTGTAGGATTTAACGACACATCAACACTTATGTGTTATATGGTAGCTACAAGAGTGGGATGAACATGAAGAGATAATATGGACCTGATTGAGCAGCCGTCTTCTAGGATCAACGGGGAAAACAGCAGAAATAGATGTGGATGAACATCACTAAGATCAAAATGCGAACGATTAGCTAGGGGCATGTCACTACCTGACTGGACGAGGTCATTCCGTCTAGAGAAAATCAGGGCCAAGTGGCTATGTTTCCAGATATGGCCCTCGCAAGGACCTCTCCACTCAACCATTAGGATCCCACCATCCACCGCCACCTAGTCACAACCAACGGCCAACAAGTTGTACAGTTAGTGAGGCAGGGTTAGTTTTACACCCATCGGGTTCTTGTAAATAACAGCCAAAGCAGTGGTGACACATGGCGAGTTTAGGAGCAAGAAAACCTTGCTTTTAAGACTTGATATTAAACTTTGAATGATAACGATATTACTCTAACTTTGCGAGTTCTAGCCTTTTATATGCAATTTATGATGTTCCTGGTATTAAAATTTTCACAGACATTGAATGGATCTCAAAACCTTGTTCGAACCGGCAATGTTTGCGGTCAATGCACATGGAAAACCTGCAGCCCTCTCAATCTGAGCAATGTATATCTTTGTCTTGCTTTGTGGCATATTGATAAAGTGCAGAGAAGTGTTGAATTTTTCCCTTTGAGGACGTTGCTGCCTACTTAGAGTTAACACAGACGGAGCACCGGAGGAAACGTTTCCCACTTCCATGTTTTCAGGCATACAGGAACATGCTGTTGAAGAATACAGGACAGTGACACTACTTATCTTTGCAAAATATTTTACTGGTAAAATTAGGTCTAATCACTTAGTATTAATAAATATTTTACATTTCTATATGGGAATATGTATTAAGAGCTGTATGGCTGAGGAATTGCTTTGCCTTCCCTGCTGTTGTTCAATTTATGCGCACTTTGTATTTTGAACTATCAGGTTTAATTTATCAAGTTCCAGTATTTGTTTCTGCAGATACTGGAGAGCACTGGATGCTGTTAGTTGCTAAGGTCCCTGAGAGAGAGGTGTTTGTCATTAACTCCATGCAAATGTCCCAACCATACGTGTGACTGGATAAATAAACAGTGAGTGGATTATTGTGTTTTGTGACTTCCAGTTAGTGATAAAAAGGTTACCTATAAGGTTGGTTGGGGTGAGCAAGGCAGGGAATAAACAATCCACAGTTGCTGTGGGGAGTTGGGATGTGTACCATTTTACCTGTGGATAAGTAAGCAATAAGAAAATAGCTTGACATTTGAGAGCACAAATTATTACCTTCAGAAGTTTACTTGATTTCTTTAAGAAGAGATATGCTTATATATGTCATAACAATCAGAATATGTCATTTGTTCAGCAGTAGGTACATGAATATCAGATCACAAGCTACTGGGGAGAGGATAGAGGGCTGGAAAGTGACAACATCTGAGAGCTGTATGCAAGACAATGGATCAAGTTGTGGCATTTTCCACTAATGAAAAATGAATATATCAGTTAAAATTTGCATATAAACTTTAACCATACCTAATACTAAAGAGTATCACAATACATAAAATCACTTCAAAAAATTTGATTTGCATATGTGGTGTTATATATATTGAGAAAATATTGTATTTCACAGAATGTTGAACCTCTCGTTGGCAACTGAGACCCAACTGTGATGGAGCAAAAGCACTGTTCAGTATCGACACTATGCTCATCAAAGGCAGCTGGACAATACAGTTGAGGCTACAAATAAATGTGAAGCAGCGATAGTTTGTGAGCATAAAAGAAAATGAATAAGATACAATGTTCAGGATGTTTGTTGTGGTACCACTTTGCAGGGGTGGAAACTAACGGTCGCCCGCCCGCCAATAGCGACTGAAAACAATTTTGGGCGAGTTGAATTCGCCTAATCACTCCGCTAGGTGGCTAGTCTGTTTTTGCGCTTTCTCTTGGTTCATTTCTTTCTGGCGACATTGCCAAACATCAAAAGCAAAGATTCTTTTTTTGTTTGACCAGATACTAACAATTTGTTCATCTACGGCAGAATGAGAGAGAGGCTTCAATGTGATGGGCCAAACCAAGAATGACTGGCAGTCTAGTTTATGCCATTCTACATCAGTCAACCACATGACTGTTCTTCTTCCATCTCCTGATATTCACAATTTTGATCCTGACGGTGAGACTGAATCATTAGATACTGTGTGTGTGGGTGCCAACAGACTGCTTGATATTGCAATCATAGAAAAGTGATGAGCATTAGCAGTTAAGGCGTTAAAGTGTTAATTTCTATTTACCTATGTACATATGTTATCTGTGAATTACATTTATCATAGCAGGTAATAAAGATTTATATTTGGGCATATGGTTATGTTATAATTTTTGCCGTACAATTTGTGTTGGGCGGGTAACTATGAAAGTTACCAGCTGGCTGACGGCTGGTAGCTAATTTTTTTAGTTTCCATCCCTGACTTTGGATGTGTCAGCAACCTAAAGAAACTCAAGATAAAATGTGAATACCTTTTTTGCTAGTGAGGAAAACAACAGGAATGTTTCATGTTGTGCCCAAGGAAAGATACTGTTGAATTGTAATAGTGCTTCTGTATCAGTGCACATTTAGTGATACTGGTTTTAGATAATTGTTTTTATGTCCCAGTCCATATGTGATTGAGTCAACATAATACTATTTTGCAAGGTCTCAATCTAGTCGTAAGATTGATATTCACATGCCGTCGTATAAGAAGTGTAAGTTAAGTATAGGGTTTAACGGCACACCAACACTCAAGTGTTTTATGGTGCCAGGACAGGTTAATAGATAAGATTGACCTGATTAAGGAGTCGCCTTCTAGGATAAAAGAAAAATGGAAAATGGAAAAGATAAAAATGGATTGACTGAACCAGGCCATTCCAGCCTCTCTTGCCCAGGCAAATTCCAGGCCAAGGTAGTGTGCTGCAGATATGGCACTCAAAAGGACCTCTCCACTCAACCACTTGGATCCCATTGTCCACTGACACGAGTTGCAACCAACGACGAACAGGTTGCCCCCTATAAGTCACCTCTTACGACATGCAGGAGGATAGAGTGGGCCTATTCTACCCCCAAAACCACTGGGGGTCCAGTCACGTTTAACAGCATTGATGTGTCATCATTGCTGAACCTCATCAAGAAAACACAGGATGAAGTCAGCTTACTTGAGGTATCTATGCGTCTTCAAAATGAAAACACTCACAAAAGTTTTAAATTATGCTGTGAGCACTATTGAAACAAAATTGTGCTCTCACAGGTGGAGGCTTGGTTTGGCTCAAACCAGAAATAGTGTCTCAACCTGTGAGAGCACAAAGCAGAAATAGTGTCTCAACCTGTTAGAGCACAAACCAGAAATAGTGTCTCAACCTGTGAGAGCACAAACCAGAAAGTGTCTCAACCAGCTCCTTAAACACTGTCTCAACCTCGGTCAAAGAAGCAGGCAGTTCACAAGATGAGACCGAAGATAGAACTCCTTCGAATACTGTTGACGACTGCACATGGTCCTGTGAGGATATACAGACTCTGGAGAGTGTTGTATCTGATTATGGCAGAACTTGTGAGGTTGGTAGTTTTCATGATACTATTGTCACACCACAGGAGGTGAAAGATGCTATAAGCAGCTTGGATGTTAACAAAGCACGTGGCAGTGATGGGATGAATGCTGAACACCTGCAATTTGCCTCTAACAGGATGTTGAACACGTTATGTAAATGCATGACAAGCATGTTTGTCCATGGAACCCTACCAGAATCTATGATATCTGTGGTACTGTGGTGCCAGTGATTAAAGACAAAGCCGGTAAAATTAATGCCAAAGACAACTATCGTCCCATTGCTCTGTCCAGTGTCATTAGTAAGGTTCTTGAAAGAATAATTTTAAATCGTATATCAGATTACCTCTTGACAAGTGAAAATCAGTTTGGTTTTAAAAAGAATCACAGTACTGATCAATGTATATATGTCTTGAAAGAAATTAAAGATGCCTACAGATCTTTGAATGGTTGTATGCTTGTTTGCTTTCTGGATGCCAGCAAGGCATTTGATAGAGTCAACCACTCTGTCTTATTTGATAAACTTATTAGCCGGGGTGTCCCTGGTTATATTATAATCTTCTGGTACTCCAACCAGCAAATGTGTATGAAGTGGGGTAGCATTCATTCTGAATATTTTAATGTGACTAATGGAGTCAGACAGGGGAGTGTCCTGTCACAACTTCCCTTTAACTTGTGTTTGATGAGCTTTCTGTAAATCTCAATTTGTGCTCAACTGGCGGTACATATAATGGACTTACTGTAAATCAGTTAATGTATGCTGACGATTTCTTCTTATTCTCTCCCTCTGTTCCCGGTGTCACATTCAGAAAGTAGCTTTATGCACGAAGTAGCGAAAGGCCGCACTGTGCATGCGCACAAACCTCGGATACTTTCAGCACGCCACGTCGGCATGCAGAAAGTAGCACTATGCGGAAAGTAGCATAGCCCAAGCACAGGGAGGATGAGAGTTGCGCCATGCATAAAGTAGCGAGAGTGAGCGGAGCGCCAGAGCGCAATTACTGTTTTCCAGATTGACCAATGTGACGCATGCCAAAGGCATGAGAAGTTGAAGACCCAGGCACCACAGCTACACCCCATCTAAGTAAAAAGCCCTCTGTACATGGTAGGTATGGACCTCATTGGACCATTCAAGCAGACACCAACAGGTTATAAGTATGTGCTTACGTTCACGGATTATTTCACCAAGTTTGTAGATCTGTATGCCCTATGTTCAAAGTATGGTCAGCAGAGGGATCCGTCGTTTTGTGAACACATGGGGCCCTCCTGAGAAGCTGCTGTCTGACCGGGGGAAAGAGTTTGTCAACCTCCTCAATAATGATGTATCAGCAAAGTTTGGTATCCAGCGCCTTGTCACAAGTGCATACCATCCACAATGCAACGGTCTCGACGAAAGAACAAATCAAAGTTTGAAGGACCGTCTCACCAAGCTGGTGAATGAGTGCCAAGACAACTTAGTGGATGAAGGAGCATATTCGCTTCGATCCAAGAAACAAGCCTCCACGAAATTTTCGCCATTTTTCATGTTCCATCATCGGCCAAGGCTTATCGTGGAAGAGGACGCTGAAGATGAGCAGCACCCGCCAGAACTCCAGTCAGAAGAGGTGACAGAAGAGGACCTGGTGACTTCATGAGTGAAATCACCAAGTCATTGGATGATGTGCAAACGCAGGTCCTCAGCAACATTGACTTAGCTCAAAAAAGGGAAGTCGAGCAATAAAGTACAAGGAAGGCAAAAGGGGTAAAGGTGATTGAGTTTGAGGTGGGTAATTTGGTGTCACGTCAGGAAATGAAAAATGTAGGTCGTAAAGGGGACAAAATGACTCCAAAATGGACCGGGCCCTAACGCATAATCAAGATTGAAAACCGACAGAGGGTAGAGCTGCAGCACCAACACAATGGACTGCCGCTTAAAGCCAAGGTGCCATATGTGCAACTTAAACCCTATCACCAATCAGATGTCGAGCAAACAGCTGCACCATCAAGCGTCACTTCTACCATCGCATGCCCCACCAAGCCACACAGCGTTGAGGAACTTAGAGGCACCCAGTCTTCTGCCCAGCCCACCACAAGCGTCAATTCCACTATCGCGCACCACCAAGTCACACTGCGTTGAAGTAACAAGCGGTACCCAGTCTGCTACTCAGCCCCTCACAGCCATGCCCAGAACTACTCTCAAAAGTTCTAGGAAGCGACCGGCACAAGACATCGACATCATCAAAGTCACAACAGCAAAGCTCAGGGGAGCAGAGACAAAAGCTGTGGAGAGGAGGTCCCAGACAGTCACAAATGAGCGTCATAACAAGAGGATGTGTTATGCTATTTCCACAGGTTTGCAGCTGTCCGATGAAGAAATCAACAACGCCCAGGCACTTCTAAGGAACTTCATTGGGACTCCAAAGCAGCCTTTCATTCAGATAATTAATGTGTTCACAAATCACTGGATGTGCGTATCAAATTTCTTGTGCGGCTCAGGGACTGTGAGACTGTTTGACAGTATCTACTGTGGCAAGACTTCACTGACCCTGAAGAAGCAAGTGGCCTGGCTCCTATACACCCAGGATACACCTAAGATGACATTAAAATGGCCAGACATCCAGAAACTGAAGGGTAGCACTGATTGTGGTTTGTTTTCCATTGCAGTTGCTGAAGCCCTATGTAGAGGAGTGGACCCATCAACTGCAACTGGGACCAGTCTCTAATGCGTCCACAGAATGTTTCAGGTCCAACAAGATGTCATCTTTTCCAGAAACACAAGGACATAGTCATCCAAGAGAGCCAAAGTTGGTTGAAGTACCTGTTCACTGCCACTGTTGCCAACTTCATGAGGGACGCCGATTGATGGTTCAGTGCTCATGGTGCGAAGAATGGTTTCATCACCTCTGTGACACTATCCCTGATAATGCCTTTAAGGTTGAATCATTCAAGTGGTTCTGTGCCAGGTGTAAATAATGTTTTCTAGTCTGATTTGTATGGTCTTAATTGCAGACGTTTTTTTCTTACTTTCACGTTGACCATGTGATTCTTGTAGGAGCATAATCTTTGTTCATTTGTAGTAAGTCTCTTTCTGGTTTCATTTTACAATATGTGCATATGTTTCAGAAAACTCTCATTGGGCATGCTCCGTACAGAGACCTATTTCACAGTTGTGCTTGAAATTGCTCCATGTTGATATTTTACTCAAGAATAAACATCTTTTATTTACCCATTCTTATGAACTTGATGTTGGAATCTACGTTCAGCACAGCGCAGTACGCGTAAACACCTCTTTCTGCATAGGCTGCTTTCTGCATACCACACCGGCGTTGAGCAATCTCATTCAGACCTGTGAAATATCTGGTGCTTCTCATGACATCAAATATAATTCAGAGAAAAGTGCTATTATGATAGTAAGGTCTAAAATGCTAAAAGATTCCTCATCCCCAAATTTTTCACTGAACATTAAAGTTATAAGAGTGTCTAGAGATAAAGTACCTCGGACATTTTCTGACTCACAATCTCGTCAACAATGCAGATATTAGACGTCAGATTAGGCAGACCTATGTGCAAGCAAATATGCTGCTTCGTAAATTTCACATCTGCAGTTTGGACGTGAAAATTAAACTGTTCCGCACTTATAGTGCATGTTTATATACTGCACAGCTCTGGTAGAGCTACAAATAGTACAATAAAACAAATAAAAGCACCGTAAACAAGTTGTATTGTTGCCTTCAATACATTTAAATTTTTTTGAGTGCATCTAAATTTGTTACATAGCCTTTTGTCGTGCAATGTTTGATGTCAAGTGTTGCCAATCTGCAATTCGTAACATTGTATAAAGTTTATGATAAGGTTGGATTCATGTCACAACAGCTTGATATGTGCCATTCTTGCCTCCAGTGATTATCTGGTAATCACGATGTTTTATCGCTCAATAACCAATCTGTTTGACGAATGAACTGAAATTACATTACCAAAACAGCTACAATGCATACAAGTTTGAAGAGAAAAAAGTACCTGTTGATCTGTGACCAATTACAAAGATGTCTGAAAACAGAATAAACGTCGGTCACAAGATGATGACATGTAACAACTCATATTTACGTCGAACTTCGCGTTAACTGGCCATTGAACGATGCCGCGCCGTACTACTACGAGGCGTTATGATCAATATAAGAATCTGACATTTTCATCGGAATGATGATATATTTCTACATTTGGGTAACACAACAGACTAACGTCAGGTTTTATTAGCAGCAGCTCCCATACTTGATTCACAAGAGCTAGTAATCGGGGGAAGCCACGAGGGTTATCTTTGCTCTTATTCCATCAAGGCAACACAAATGAACCAATGAATTTAGTTGCAGTCTCAATTGATCAAATTCAAATATTTTCTCAACCAACTGTATTTCTGAATTTAATCAAAAATGACGAGAGTCAGACAATGAAAAATACACTTTATTAAATAATGCAACGAGTTAAACGCCAAACAGCAACTTTGAAACCTCATTCACATCATGATAAAAATAGACAAACTCTCCTTTAAACAGATTTACTGCAGCAATATTGATAAATGACTCTAGCACCCCTACACATCAGTCTTGATTCACAGCTGCTGAGCTTAAACACAGCAACACTTCAATGCAATCGGCACAAGATAATGAAATAAGAATGACAAATATATGAAACATACTCAAATCAAAATCCAAACTAACACAGAAAATGATCTTTGATAGAAATGAGATTAACACAAAATCTAATGAGAGGTTTAATAATAAACAGATGCTATCACAAAGCGAGCCATCTGAGAAAGCATACTCTTAGCATCATTCCTGAGTGTAATGAATCATCCTAAAATTTCTCAGGTAAGCTTCTAGGTTTCTATCAACTTTCACCACCCAAATACTCCACCATCTCCCTGTGGGCTTTGCTCATCATATGGGCTTGATATGGCTTGGGACCATTAAGTTCCTTCTCACATATTTTGCAGTAAAACTCTGGTTCTTTTGATACTTGCTTGAGATCTGGGTGTTGGTAGCTGGATTTGTAAGGCTTCACAGCAACTGAAACATGAACAAAAGTTTAAAGCAGCATCAGGAAAAAGCCTTTCATACAGGTATGCAGTCACTCCCCTCCTCGTATCGACCCCCCTCCTCGTATCAGGACCCACCTCTTGACTGGCCATCCCACGTATCCAGCCACATTTGCTGGTCCAGAACAACTAGCAATGTAAAAGTACCCCTACCGACCAGCTACCCCACCTATTATGCCAACGGCCACTGTACAAGATGGAAACGCTTCATTTTATCCCTACCATTTAGCCAATGGGCAGAAGGGGTGGCCGGCTACAAGGACAACTGCATACAGTTATTTTCAAAAGTGAGCCATATGATAAAATCATATCAATAATATTTTAGGGTATTAAAGGAAACTTTTGCAGACACTATTCAAAAAGTGACTAATGCCAATATGAAATTACCTTTGGTTTGTGCAGGAACACCAAATGCTGTCACCATGGGTTGCCTACTAGTTCCATTGGTTGCTGTGGACTCTTTCTGTTGGCACCATGGCAACCCTCCAGCTTTGTCTTCCAGGATCTATAGTTAAATATCAACAGAAATATAATAGCTTTAATTCAAGTTAAAATGACAAATATATTATCTAATGATGAGAAATAAGCAACAAATTATTAATCCAAAAGAAAATGGATAGCTGTTAAGCTGGATTGGAGGAAAGATTAATGTTGATTTTTTTTAGAAATAAACATACTTATAATCAGAATAATAAAAAAAATTGAACCCTATGATTATTACTATTACAAAACATAGTAAGAACTCCGACCATCATGTAAGACTTTGGTACGTATCCCTGCTCGCCATGATCATTCTCAGCAAGCCACCAGTGGGAGTTGTCAGGATGCTCAGCTAAGAACCAGAGTTTCTCTGTCTGTGAAACCACAAGCTCCTTGCCTAATGGACTGCTTGGATTCACCTTGTATGAGTACTTTGCAACCATTCTCTTCTTAGTGTCAACTGTTGGTTGTCTTTGGTCTGGTGGGGAGGCAGCACTTTGCACTGTTAAATGATGACACATGAAATGGGATTATTCATAAACAACTTGTTAAGTTTGAAACTTAAAATATGCCAAGTTTTGAACAACTATACTCTTTAACATAAAAAAATAATTTGATTGATATTATTAAAGAAAAAAATAATGAAATATTTGGTTGCGTTTGGTTTTATTTAAATGATAAAGTCATTCCATGATAATGATGACTTAACTATAATTAAATATGTTGATTGAAAGTTGTACTCAAACACCATTATGGGTATTCTGTGTACTGGAGCCATTCCGTGTTTGCCATGTAGATGGTAATGGAAGTGGGGCCCAGCTCTTAATGCCAAAAAGGCCTCTCTGGCAGCCCTTCAGTTGACCAGGACACATGTTAATGCGTAGGAGCAAGGACCGGTCTGGGGACAAAAGTAAATGTTACACTCTGAATAATTGACAAACACGCTCTAATAGACCAATGTGGTCCAACCTCCCCTCCCCCACTCCATTAATCCTGTTCATGACTGTCAGCCCTACACCAAAAGTATCGACCAAGATGCAGGGTACGTGATCCCTGATACCGCCCAAACATGGGTAATGAGTATAGGCGCGTTGATTACATCACACGATTCCTCCCCCACAGTTCCCATCCCAACTATATCATCTATTAAGAGCCTAGGCATCCATCAGCCACCACATGGTACCAGAGGAGGGATCAGAAGGCAACACCATATCACATGCGTACTATCAACAGGTCGGGAGGAGAGAGTGGCATTGGGCCTGCACCACTATACTACCGTGCAGGTCTCCTTGCTGTGATATCAACTCTATCACTTCATCAATCAGGTGGCAGGTGGAGCTGGTTAACCGTGGTAGGTAGTCCACCTAGGAGACAGAAACTCTTATCTCAAACTCGGGTAGGTGGGGCTCATAGTCTTGGACGGCAGCTCACCTAGGAGAAGGAAAACACTGATTTCAAACCCCCAGCTGGGTCAAGCCTTAAGATCTTCATCGGCAGACTTCATAATCTGCTCTTGGCCCGCCAGCTGCAGGGAAGGCAACGTCTTATGCCTACAAGGACGGAGGAGGTACATTAACACACCCAACGACCGAGACACAGGTGACGGCCAAGCCTTAGGGGGATGAGCGCAGCAGTGTGCCAACCGCAGGCCCTAATCTGTACCCAGCCATGAATGGACTATGGAACGCAAGCATGAAACAAATCGTACACTTCCAGGGGATGGAGTCCCCAGGAGCCATGTTGCTGCAAGGACCAAACCGCGTTCGCATGGCGGACCTGATGACGGTGTGCCATCAAGATGGCTACTTTCAATGTTCAGACACTCAACGCTCCTATGAGCGTCACAGAAAAGGACAACCTGATTTGAAGACTGGTGAGCTGGCATGGAACATTAAAGAACAAGGTGTTGAGATCTGTGGAATACAGGAGCACTGCCAGGTTCATCAGAAGGACAGAATTAGAGAGATCAATCTCTATAGCGTTGATCTCGGCAATAAAATGTTCACAGCATCAGCATGGAGGAATACCTCACAAGCAGCTACTGGTGGCGTAGGGATAGTTGTCGGTCGGTTGGCACGGTGTGGCCCGATTATCAGACTGGATCATCAAAGCATCATTCCAGGGTAATCCTGCGCTTACAGTCATCGTTGCTTATCCCCCGACAGAGTGCAAGGAGGATGACAAAAAGAACACGTTCTACAACCAGCTTCGACAGACAGTTGAGGGTGTCCCAGAGCACCATTTTCTTGTTGTTCTAGGGGATTTCCAACTGCTAGCTACCAACACTCTGTTCCGCAAGAAGAGAGGGAAGTTGTGGACCTGGAAGTCGCCATATGAGATGCTACACCAGATTGATTACATCCTGGTAGGGAAGAAGTGGCGGAAGAGTGTCATTAACTGTGAGGCCTACAGCTCCTTCAGCTCCCTGGGATAGGACCATCGAGTGGTGGCAGCTACCTTTCGGCTCAGCCTACGGGCTGGAGATGGCGAAAAAGGTAAACTAACAATGGATCCATCTTGCGATGGTCCCTAAGCTGCAGCAGCATGAACTGGAGATCAGGAACAGGTTCCAAATACTGCAGGAGGACGAGGACATCTCTGTAGGTTACAAGCGCTTTGCCGAGGTCAACCAAGCTGCTGCGGAGGCATGTCTGGTACAAGTCCCCAGGGTACAACGGAAGGAGCAGTGTTTGGACCATTGGGTCGTGAAGGCAAGGGAGGAGATGAGGACCTCGTACAAGAGTTACCTGGCAAATCGCAAGGTAGAGGAGCGGAGAGAGGCCAACAAGTTGAGAAAAGAAGAGCTGTACCAAGTTTATGCAGAAATACAACAGCAGGAACTGACCCAGAAGATCAGAGGCGTGGAGGAGGCGCATATGAACCACAGGCACGAACAAAGCTAGAGACTCATAAATGAGGTATCAGGGAGGAAAACAGCTCAATCGTCCAAGATCAAGGGACAGAATGATAGGGAGAGAGTGGCTGTGTGGCAATCACACTTTGAGAAGCTGCTTGGCAGTCCACCGGAGGTAGACAATGAAGATGAGCCCATCTCCCAGGTCTTCCAAGAACTCCCCATACCAGACGGTCCAATCTCCATGGCAGAATACCTGAAGGCTGAAGGCCAAGCGCAGCATCAAGTGTGGCAAGAGCTGCGGTGAAAATGGAGTGACCCCAGAAGTCCTGAAGTTTGTCCAGGTGGATGATATCGCTCTCAGCTTCATAAAAAGAGCATATGCTACTAGAGCACTACCAGCACTCTGGAGCACCCTTAATATTGTTCCAACCCCCAAGTCCGGTGACCTCACCAAGACGGACAACTATTGAGGCATCAGCCTAAGTCCTCTTCTCGCCAAGACCCACAAAAAGATTCTGCTCAACAGATTGAGACCTGTTCTAGATCCTCTGCTCAGAATGGCTTTCGGCAGAAGTGCACAACTGTTCAGCAGATAACTGCGCTCAGGAGAATACTGGAGGGAGTGAAGGAGGGAAGACTACCAGCAGTGCCCACCTTCATCAATTTCTGAAGGCCTTCGACACCATACACAGGGGAAAATTAATATCTATTCTTTGTGCCTATGGCATCCCAGAGAAGGTTGTCTAGGCAATTGCAGCGGGTTACAGGGGAACTCGGGCAAAGATGCTCTCTCCAGATGGTGAGACCCCGTATTTCGATATACAAGCAGGAGTACTCCAGGGTAACACACTGGCCCCCTTTCTATTTGTTCTAGCCCTTGACTATGCATTGAGGCAGGCAATTGTCAACAAGGAGGAGTCTGACCAGTCATGGTGACCGACCTTGATTATGCTGACGATATTGGCCTCATATCTGATACAGTAGAAAAAGCACAGATGCTGTTGCTAGCAGTGGAATCAGAGGGCAAGAAGATCGGCCTTTATCTCAATGCCAAAAAGACTGAAGTGCTTGCCTTCAACGTCGAGGACACGACTGTAGTCACTGGCGATGGAGCAGTGCTAGAGGTGGTGAAGGACTTTAAGAACCTCAGGACCTAAATTGTCTCGACAGAGGAGCTGAAGGTCAGGCGGGCTCTGGCATGGAGTGCGGCACACTCAATGAAGAAGGTGTGGAAGGCCAAGCTCAGCGACGACCTCAAGAGGTGACTCTTTTTAACAACAGTCGAGTCAGTACTGCTCTACGGCGCTGAAACATGGACCTTAACTGTACAGCAAGAGAAATCCCTTGATGGTGTCTATACCAGGATGCCGCGCATGGCACTTGACATTACCTGGAAAGACCATGTACACAACAATGACCTGTATGGTGACATGAGGCGGCGCCTGTTCACACTACCTTGGCGGGGTAGTGGTTGGTTGGGGTGGTTAGATTAATGGGAGAATACTGGAGGGAGTGAAGGAGGGAAGACTACCAGCAGTGCCCACCTTCATCAATTTCTGAAGGCCTTCGACACCATACACAGGGGAAAATTAATATCTATTCTTTGTGCCTATGGCATCCCAGAGAAGGTTGTCTAGGCAGTTGCAGCGGGTTACAGGGGAACTCGGGCAAAGGTGCTCTCTCCAGATGGTGAGACCCCGTATTTCGATATACAAGCAGGAGTACTCCAGGGTAACACACTGGCCCCCTTTCTATTTGTTCTAGCCCTTGACTATGCATTGAGGCAGGCAATTGTCAACAAGGAGGAGTCTGACCAGTCATGGTGACCGACCTTGACTATGCTGACGATATTGGCCTCATATCTGACACAGTAGAAAAAGCACAGATGCTGTTGCTAGCAGTGGTATCAGAGGGCAAGAAGATCGGCCTTTATCTCAATGCCAAAATGACTGAAGTGCTTGCCTTCAACGTCGAGGACACGACTGTAGTCACTGGCGATGGAGCAGTGCTAGAGGTGGTGAAGGACTTTAAGAACCTCAGGACCTAAATTGTCTCGACAGAGGAGCTGAAGGTCAGGCGGGCTCTGGCATGGAGTGCAGCACACTCAATGAAGAAGGTGTGGAAGGCCAAGCTCAGCGACGACCTCAAGAGGTGACTCTTTGTAACAACAGTCGAGTCAGTACTGCTCTACGGCGCTGAAACATGGACCTTAACTGTACAGCAAGAGAAATCCCTTGATGGTGTCTATACCAGGATGCCGCGCATGGCACTTGACATTACCTGGAAAGACCATGTACACAACAATGACCTGTATGGTGACATGACCCCCCCCCCCCCCCCCCCCCCCCCCCCCCCCCCCCCCCCGCACAGGTTCCCGTCCACAGGTTCCTAGGCCATGGGCATGGCATGTGTGGCACACAAAGGAATCTCCCAATAGCAATTTAAAATTCACAAGATGACTATCATGGTTAAGTTTCAATTTGGGTAGTAACCGTATATTGTTACCAATATTCATGAAGGTTGACCATACATTTTATGTTATCTTAAAAGACTTACGCAGTCAGTTCTATGTGGGCGATAACCGAATGATAAAATTAAACACAAACGACATCTATATAATATAAATGTGAAGTCCGTGTTTTCGGTTGATCGCTTCGTCTTCGCTGCGCAACTCTTTTCAACGCTTCTATTTCTATTCTTTTAATGATTGATGAACTGAGAGATCATCAAATAAATTACAAAAGCTTCTGTACACAATATAAACATGGTATGGTACTTTTTGGTGTATAAAAGATGCTATTTTATGAAATTGTATTATATTATCGCCCTACATTCATGGGCCGTGTCAATGACAATGTCATCATCAACTAACTCAGACTCAGTGCGGAGTCTAGAGTTAAGTTTGTAAACGCCTGTGCCTCGTTATTTTACAGTCACCCAGTAGTTCTCCATTGTTGCATGATAGTACTACTTAAAAGTGTTAACTCTAGACCCAAATACCCGATTTCTACCTGATAATATCTACCTTCAAAGTTGCATGATCTGATAATAACTTCGCTCTACCAGTCTACAGTAGGTGTTGGTTCAACCTGTTTGTTTTTAACTTTCGATGAAGTGCTTCCAATGAGATGACCTGTTCTTATTTGCGATTTTGCTTCCAATGGTAATCATTCTCATGAAAACACAAAAACATTCAGATCTCTCAAAGAGTCTAATCTAGACATCAATGGAATTAACATTAGGAAGTTGCTATTGGCACGGAAGCCGGGCCAACAACAACACAGTCTCGCGATGCATGCACGGAAACCGTGCACGGAATGCTCTGATGGCGTGTTATTCGCCCGGAAACCGTACAAACAACTGAACTATCATCTATATGCACGGGACATGATATCTATTGGTTGTGTTGAATAAATCCAATTCTACTAGACAATTTAAGTCAGCATTTGACTAGGGTTCAGCATTGACTAGATTTAATTAACATTGCATTTCATGCCATGAGTTTATTTGTACTTTTGATTTGAAGAACGAAATGGTATGTTCAGGACGTCCTTATCGTTGTGGAGAACCACGTGATTCTTACACATTTCTAAGGGGGATATTGCCTTATATGTACATGCATGCATGCCAAATGTACAAGATAAGCCAGTTTAATAGGTTGTTAAGACTATAAGTACTCGTTGTTGAGCCTTAGTACCTAGGTGATTCACAACTGGTTCTTTGTCTAACCATAATCTTGTATTTCTTCCTGATTTCCCTATGCTATAAATATCCAAAATCGTCAGGGAGATAACGAATCCTAATACTCTGTTGGGTATTTATGATGTATAATCTTTTTCACACCTGTACTTCTCATGTGATGATAGTGATGTCATGTTATAATAGTAACCGTGCGAATAACAAATAAGCTTATCTTTGCGTGCACGGTAACCCGACAAATGACTACTAAGTCCACCATTGCACAGCGAAAGATTTTTCAATTCGGCATCTATGTTCTTGGACCGAAAGACTTTCAGGTGTTCGACAGTCTGCATTGATTTGTTTGATATTGGTGAAAGACTCCTTGTCTTGTTGAAGGTTGACAAATACTGAAATGTGATTAGTTGTCCAAAATAATAGGTAGTCTATGTTGAATAATTATACAACTGATAAGGCTTTTGTATCCTGGCAAATGTTTACTCAAAATGTCTGTATTTATGACGTCTTGGTTAGACAAGCATCATGTTCATCGTCTGGCGTTGACGTGCGCTGTTTTCTACTGTCTTACTGTCGTGTTTAACGAATACAACATTGTTTTCTTGACCAAACACTTCAACTCCCTCTACCAGTGATTCAAAAGAATCAAATCTCGCTCCAATGTCCATGGCATCCTTCCACCTCGGCGACGGAAACGAAAGTGACGAAAGAATATCCCGCCACAGGATGTTTCATATGCGCATGCGTATCTCCCGTGCACCGAACCATCAAGCGGATGGTTATTGGCCCGGTTTCCGTGCCAATAGACACTACGTTAACATTAACAGTGAGTATCTTCAGCAAGCTGAGGAATATTAGAATGTATGACACTGCACTTTTTTGTATGTTTCTGCCAAATGGCTAGCCCGGGAACCAGACCCAACTATCAATGACTCTACTGCAGACAAAGAACCCCTTTTAGAGGCCGATTGTCTACAGGAGTGCCCTAAAAAATGGAACATCCGCACAGGGCCACCAAATAGAGTGCTCCTTCAGATGTTAACAATGATTTTACAGCATCCAACGTTTCAACTTAATTCTTACCAGCCAAGTGCACAATATAGCGTTTTAATTATGATGTGATAAAACTGGTTTGAGTCTTATGCATGTACACAACTCCTATGTGATATTTAGGTTGGATCCCACTCAAACTCAGTCAATGATATGGGTTCTATGAAGGGGTAATTGGGAAGAAAACATACAATAATACCACTGAATAATTTGGTGAGAAAAATGATGTCTTGCAGCATAAATAAATCCTCTCTCATGTTTTTTATGCTAATGCAGAAAATAGTGAGTTGGTCATTTGATATCAAATTATTACACTTAAACTGATTACAAGCATCACAGGGAATGGCTTGGTCATGGAAATTTGTTAAACTAACCTTTTTTTAGATGATGTATTGTCATTTGTAGACAGCATGCTGGAGTTATTGTTACCATTCAGAATTGAATTTGGGTCGCTTGAGGTAACATGTCATTCAAAAGATGCTACAGAGAAAGATACTGGCTCAATGACTGACACCATGAAAGCTGTTAAAGAAACATGTTATCATAAACAAAATGCAGCTGCAAGCTCAAATGAAAGTGATAAGCTTCTAGTTCTGCCCATATTGGTGGAAAGATTTCTAGGCGGTGGATATTTAGGTAAGTGTACTTATATTTAAGTATGCATCTCAGTGTTAGTTGATTTTCCAATACGCTGGTTGAGATATCAAGACATAGGATGTCATTACCAAATTCTACCTGTACATTAACTCTCTTAGCTACACAGTCCAGAGTCCAATGGCTATCATGATGAGCAAATGAAAAAATACCACCAGTCATTATTGTACCTCCAACTTTTCAAAGTGCATGGACATAGCATTATTGTTGAACATCTGTACATCCATTTTGGAATACATGAACATGATTCTCAAACATAAATGTCTGTTGCTGTTTGTGGTGAAAGAATGTGTTAAATATGTGTTTAAGACATCACTCATTGGGTGGAGGTGATCATATGAATGTTAAACTGCTTTAAAACAGTCAATTATATACTAAATATGTGTCATTTGGGCAGAATATATCATGGCAGATGTTGATTTGGTTTGGTTAGTGACATTATGGGTTAATGGTGTCTTTCCTATATCAGAATAAATAAGTGGTGAAAATGATTACTGGTATTTATGGTTTCCATAAAATTATCTACATTCATTAAAAGTGAAATTTGGTCCTAGCTTTTGTCCCCGGGGGGGGGGGGGGTGGGCACATTGGCCTTATTCTGGATAGGGGTGTGCCGCGGGACCTCGAAAACCTGTACCCGTCGTACAAGGTCAAAATGGCCAAAAGCATACCCCGTCGTACAAGGTATTATGCAAATGTATAACCCGTCAATCAGATTGAAGCTGAAAAACATACCCCGTCGTACAAGTATGAGGCCCAATAAGCCGTGGTACAAGTACAAGTGACAGGCCGAAAAAATATACCCCGTTTTGGGCACAAATATACTACTACCTCTATACACTTAAGTGCCCCCCCCCCCCCCCACCGGGCTTTTGTAACTTCCAATCCAAATTAATGTTATCGATTTGCACTCACTATTCTGGAACAAAAACATGCCTCACCCAAAAAAAAATTCCACCCGGAGTCGTCTCCCTTAATAGCCGTGTTTCTCCGACACAGTACCAGATTAACCAGGATAATATAGAGTTGAATACAATCTGCATGTCTCTGATGCAAAACCATATATGCGAGTGTGTTTGTTTGACAGAGTACTGGTTTGATAGCTGCCGGCCTGGGTATAGCAGTGGTTGGCGTAGTTGGTCGCTATGCTGTGCGGTACGGTCGTGTGGCTGGGGATGTGCTGAAGAAGCAAATGGATCAACTCCCAATGGGTGTGGTCAGTATGAATTCATCATTCCTTACCAATAGTTTGAACATCATGATTTGAAATTGTGACAGAAATATATCACAATGGCTAGGTTGATCATATGCATGCATGGAAAGGCTATGGTTTCAACTCTTTGAAAGTGATTCATTGTTGTCAAGTGGTCGATCTCACCAATTAGTTGCATCCAGTTTTGCATTCTCTTTTACATGTTTTTGGTTGGTTTCATTAATTACATGTGCATAGGTTTAAAATTTGACCAGATTGTTGTGAGAGTATCAGTTATGCCGGTTGTCAGTGACAAGTGTTGATCATTAGACACGGATCTATGCTAGATGACATTCCAAAAAATAAATGCCACAACGCATGCACCGAGTCATGGGACTAATTGTGATGTTATATCTTTAATTGTTTTCAATGTTGTACATTCACACTTTTCGTCTCTTGCCAACAGAACAGTAAATACTACAAAGGTGGTTTTGATCGTAAGATGTCGAAGCGGGAAGCAAGTCTCATTCTTGGTGTGAGGTCAGTCGAACCGAAGTCATCAATCACCAATTAATGCTATCAGTGCTACAACAATAAGTATACAAACTTTATGTTGTTTGTGATTTCTTTGATAGCTGTAATCTTGTGAAGGAGCAGTGGCTGTTGGCAAGCATAAGGCCGCTGGGTGATTGTCCCATAGGTCACAGTACTCCAATTGCCACAAACATCACTATCCAACGATGTCAGGATTTCTACTCAACTGTTTGAAGCAGTGTTACACCATTGTTTCATTTTATGTACTTCTGTTTTTCATTTCAGTCCATCCGCCAGTAAACTGAAAGTAAAGGAAGCCCACAAAAGAATCATGCTTCTTAACCACCCTGATAGAGGTAGCACTGGCTTTACAAATGGATTAATATCACATTCATTGTTGAATCATCTCCTCATAGTAGTAAGGGTGATGCCACAAAATGTATTTCTTATTTTCTCTCACTCTGTTATATGACTTGGGGGTAGATAACTTTCTTTAGTCCAAGCATCACTATCATCCTCTACCATTAGTGCTGGAATTCGTTGCTTGCTTTCATTTTCCCCTATCCCATGGCTTATAAGAATACTGTTCTTTATTTTTTAGGTGGTTCTCCCTATATGGCAGCCAAGATAAACGAAGCCAAAGATTTCTTGGACAAAGTATGACATCTGAAAACTGTGGCATTGTTTCGTGTAAAATTTGTAAATAATCGCATAAAAATTGCAATCACGTCAACTTTTTTCTTTGTTTAAACAATGAAGCAGGGCGACATACATGAAAAGCTAGTATATTCAAGTATAAAATATGGTCTGATCTAGGTGTTATATAAGTCTGTCACGACTGTGATTTTGTGATGAATGTAAAAACATACTTGGTCTTCAACAAAATACAGATTTAATCCAAACATATTTATTATGCAAATAAAACAAAACTCAGAACCAAACAGTTCTTAATATATCAGATGAAGCGGTTGTCAAATGGATGACTCTTTTTATTCATATATATATATTTTTCGGTGGAAAAACAACCGGATAGAGACCTTTCACTCATGTCATTGGAATCCAATGAGGTGGAAAATAATCCTCCTTTCTAACCATTCTGGCGAGCCTGGAATTCTGCCTAGGCCAGTTCTTATAGTAGATGGTGGTTCCATTAGCAAGCCAAGCCCCCCACCAACCAAACGATCCTGTGGACATTATTGTATGATCACACATAGAAATAATAGCAAAGTCCACCTGATATGAGCCAGTGGAGGAAAAAATTAAATTGGGATGCAATTGTTGTAGATTTGACTTGGCCCATGCCACGTCGTTTGAGACTACCACAAAATATAACAAACGCTTAGGATACTTCTCGGTGAAATAATTAATGGCGTTGCGGAAGTAGTCGCTGATGGAAACGTATATCCATAACTGTTAAACTGTTTGTTTGTGAGCATATCTCCTCTTCTGATGTGGACACCAATGATCAAATGTTGGGGATTGCTGGAGTTGAAGTTGGGGATTCTTTTGCGGAAAAACTGCATGGCTCCCTCTGTAATTTGATCTTGAAATACGAGATTCTTGCGTAGAAGATCAGTAACATTTTGAAAATATTTCCATGACTGAAAGTAACCGTTGAGTGCAATGTTTGAACGTATCTGCACTATATCCCTCACCATTTCTTCATCATATTTACAATCGTGATATTTTCGTTCTTTCACGGCAGAATACGGAACTAAAAAGTTAGTCTGTCGTTCAACTGCTGAAATATTAAGTTTAAAAACATGGTTGATTTTCATCTCCTTTGATATCACAGTTGACATATTGAATTTAAAGCTTATCCCGACCAAAGAAGCAAAGCAGAATAGTTCATTGCCAAGTCCACGAGCATCATTGTTAAACCACAGTATGCTTATCCACTGGTGCTGTAGGCCAGGTTGGGGAACAGTTACTTCATATAGGATGTTTGATGAGATGAATATGATCATCTCAATGATAAACAGTGCAATGACACAGATGCTACATAATAGCATCTTATTAACCATGATGGGTCTCTGCAAGAAAACAAGCAGATAATGTTATTTCAGTAAATGCAATTGAGATATATATGGTAAGTAAGAATATGTTACTTTTATCAATGCAATAGGGATGACCAGTTTGTGTGTGAAAGAGGCTCCAACATACAAAAATATCTCTTATAGTACTAAGAAAATGTTATAGTCAGAAAAATTAGCCTAGTGATTCCGATTAAAACATTTGCAAATGGAACTTCACCACATATTAGTTATGAAGCCTGGTTTTCTGCTTCAAGAGTACCAACTACACTGCTGGCTTAAAGGTCAATGGTATTTTCAAAAAACAAATGAGGGCAATGAATTTCCAATTGAATAAGGCTACAGTGTGATATTATTATAATCCTGCCTGACCCCTGGGGGAGACACTTAAGTGCATGGAGGTAGAATACATGCGCTGTGCGACGGGGGATGTTATTTCGCCATCTCGGCTTGTACAATAGGTTTTGTTGGGCCTCAGACTTCTACGACCAGGTATATTTTCCAGCTGAAATCTGATCAATAGGGTATTTGGGGGGCATCTGTTGTACAACAGGGTATGCTTTTTTGTTGTTGCCATTTTCACCTTGTATGATGGGTGCGACACAGGTGAAGGAAAGAGAAACAAAGTCAGCTTTCTCTTCCTGCAAATTGTCACCAAAGTACAAAGAGGAAATACCGATTTTATGAGCTTTACAAAGGTGCGCGTGTGTGCGAGGGGGTACAGAGAGAGGGAAAAGTGAGTATAACTACATCAACATCAGACATGGTGAATGTGTGTAAACAATACTGTAGATGACCCAAGCTCTAATCTTGTTGATTTTTCACCAGAACAGCTTTCGTTGTCAGACGACACGCTGCGCTCTCTGATTAGTCTCGCTAGGATCGCTATGTTCTTATCTGTCTGTGTAATAAACAAACAGTGTTCACCGTGAAAAGTTACCCGTCAGCAGGACGTGTGACTGGGCTAGATCTACCTGTCCGGCCATAAAATCACCCGTCAGTGATGGGCGGACCGGTGTTAATTTCCAGCCCTGCTCTCTACACTTAAGTGCACCCCCCCCCCCCCCCCTCCGGTCATAACGGTAACATGAATTTACTGACGTCTTGTAGGGCTACCCCCCCCCCCCCCCCGGGGTCAAGAGGGAGCGCAAGCTACACTTGGTCCAAAAGAGCTAATACTGTAATACAGGCCACAGTGCCCGGGGACCGAG
>CM067348.1:40692903-40702903 GCA_034190875.2 Urechis unicinctus | reverse complement strand
ACTTGACTGAGCCTATATCTGGCTCACTAGGCTGTCATGGGTTCGTTTACAACAATAATATAAAATTGCTCAGATTATTTGATACCGTGACTTTGATCAAAAACAACACAGATAGGGTTAAGCAACAACTTCGCTTTTTATTTCGAAAAAGGAAAATACGCCGAGGTTTTAAGACTGTCTGGAAATCGGGATGATAGAGCGATCTGGAAAAAAAATGTTTGGGTTTTTTAAATATTCAACACTGTGACATCTAACTGTAAGACATTAGACAACTGATAAACTCGTATAAACAATCGATCCGTACGAAATTAGCAATGCAACAACAAATTATCCATTCTAACACATGCTGATCGCAAAAAAATTGAATATTTATTTATAAGACGATGTTGTACTACATGCTTGACAGGTCACTGCAATTACATTTTAAATATTCCAAAACACGAGATGATGTTTACTATTCTACAATCATCAGCAGTTTAATGTCAAACCGGAGTGTTTCCCGTTCTCCGTTGTACTGCTGGGTGCCATAATTCCCTTGTGTAGCTGATCTTAAACTGGACATAACAGTGAATGCAAATGAGGTATTTTCGTTATAAGAAAGGTCTGAAGTTTAAACAGTGAGTGTGAGTAACACAACGATTTCATTAGGGGTCTTGTTGTTATCATACAATGCACCCTGACTAAGGTGATGGTGGACCACACACAATCAACATATAAGGAAAGCAGCTAGGTGCCGACCATGTGCCGTCCAGTAATATTTTACACGAGTCTCCATTTTCATGATTTCAGAATGGGCCGCCACCATATTCCAGCCTTATTTCATTTGATGAAACATATTTAGTGTAGTAACATAAAACACATTTAAATTTGGGAACATTATAAAAACAGACACAGAGTGATCCCCAAATTAACGTAGTAGATATCCAACTTGCTAGTGGGGGGGGGGGGGGGGGGGTGGCAGAGGGGATCAACTTGGGTAGGACAGCGTGGTAAGGTAAGGTGGACATGAGTCTGTTGGCATCAGGGAACGTGAGGGTAAGGCCAGAACCACTCGGAAACGGGTTTTCTTTGCGGTCGGGGTGTTGCTGTCGGGTTGGCGACTCATGCCCTATGGAAATAGGTAGATGTAGGGGAAAGGAGGTCGAGGGACGGTAACTGAGTTGCAGGATAGGTAGGGTCAGTTAGCGTGAGGAGCCCAGGGTAAAGGGGCTATCTTCTCCTTATGGTGTTCATCTTTTTGCCTCAAGCAAGTGGCATCAAGGGCCCGAGGGAAAGGGGGATAGCTTACCGGAAGGCCTTCAACACACAAGCCAGTTAATGTTCCCCTGCAGGTGCATCCCAGTCAGCCCCTCGTACTATGAAGAAAAGCACACCAGAGTGAGTGAGTGGGTGAGTATAGGGTAAAACTACCAATGGAGCCAGCTGGCGATGGTCCAAAAGCTGCAGCAGCAGTATGAACTGGAGATCAGGAACAGGTTCCAAATACTACAGGAGGTCAAGGACATCTCTGTAGATTACAAGCGCTTCACCGAGGTCAACCAAACAGCTGTGGAGGCATGTCTGGCACAAGTCCCCATGGTACGACGGAAGGAGGGGTGTTTGTACCCTCGGGTCGTGAGGGCAAGGGAGGAGATGAGGACCTCGTACAAGAGTTACCTGGCACAGTTTATGCAGAAATACATCAGCAGGAACTGACCTAGAAGATCAAAGGCGCGGAGGAGGCACATACAAACCACAGGCACGGACAAAGCTGGAGAAAACCAGCCCAATCGTCCAAGATCAATGGGCAGAATGATAGGCAGAGAGTGGTTGTGTGGCAATCACACTTTGAGAAGCTGCTTGGCAGTCCACCAGAGGTAGGCAATGAAGATGAGCCCATCTCCCAGGTCTTCCAAGAACTCCCCATACCAGACGGTCCAATCTCCATGGAAGAATACCTGAAGTCCAAGCGCAGCATCATGTGTGGCAAGAGCTGCGGTGAAGATGGAGTGATCCCAGAAGTCCTGAAGTTTGTCCAGGTGGATGATATCGCTCTCAGCTTCATAAATAGAGCATATGCTACCGGAGCACTACCAGCACTCTGGAACACCCTTAATATTTTTCCGATCCCCAAGTCCGGTGAACTCACCAAGACAGACAACTATTGAGGCATCAGCCTAAGTCCTCTTCTTGTTAATACCTACAAAAGGATTCTGCTCAACAGATTGCGACCTGTTCTAGATCCTCTGCGCAGAATGGCTTTTGGCAAAAGTGCACAACTGCCCAGCCGATAATTGGGCTCAGGAGAATACTAGAAGGAGTGAAGGAGGGAAGACTACCAGCAGTGCTCACCTTCATCGATTTCCACAAGGCCTTCGACACCGTGCACAGAGGAAAATTAATATCTATTCTTCGTGCCTATGGCATCCCAGAGAAGGTGGTCCAGGCAATTGCAGCGGGTTACAGGGGAACCTCGGGCAAAGGTGCTCTCTCCAGATGGTGAGACCCCGTATTTCGATATACAAGCAGGAGTACTCCAGGGCGACACACTGGCCCCCTTTCTGTTTGTTCTAGCCTTTGACTATGCATTGAGGCAGGCAATTGACGGCAAGGAGGAACAACTTGGCTGCACACTCACCCCCAGGAGAAGCCGGCGGGTCGGACCAGTCATGGTGACTGACCTTGACTATGCTGACGATATTGGCCTCATATCTGACACAGTAGAAAAAGCAGCTGTTGCTAACAGTGGAATCAGAGTGCAAGAAGATCGGCCTTCATCTCAATGCCAAAAAGAGTAAAGTGCTTGCCTTCAACGTCGAGGACACGACTACCGTCACTGGCGATGGAGTAGTGCTAGAGGTGGTGAAGGCCTACATGGCCTCGACAGAGAAGGAGCTGTGCGACACACTCAATGAAGAAGGTGTGGAAGGCCAAGCTCTGCGACGACCTCAAGAGACGACTCTTTGTGGCAACAGTCAGTATTGCTCTCAGCGCTGAAAGATGGACCTTAACTGTACAGCAAGCGAAATCCCTTGATGGTGTCTATACCAGGATGCTGCGCATGGCACTTGACGTTACCTGGAAAGACCATGTACACAACAATGACATGTATGGCGACCTTCCGCTTATCTCAATAAAGATCAGGGAGAGGAGGATGGGTCTCGCAGGCCACAGCATTCAACACCCGGAGCTGGCAGCCCATCACACCATTTTGTGGGAGGCAGATCAGGGAACTAGCTGAAGGGGGCGGCGGCGAGCCACATTCATCGACACTTTGCGGCGTAAGGGACATACTGGAGGCCGGGGTCAGTCAAGAGTTTACCTCAGAATGGGCCTCTGCACCTGTTCTCATATGGCAGAGGAGTGGATCCGTGCGCTGCTGCGTGGATTACGTGGTACTGAATAATGTCACCAACAAGGATGAGTTTCCCCTTCCACTCTTAGATGAGTGCCTGGACACCTTAGCAGGTCAAATCTGCTTCACCAGACTGGATGCCAATTTCTGCGTATTGGCTTGTAAAAATAGAGCTAGAAGACAGGAGGAAAACTGCATTTGCCACCACATATGGCCAATTTGAACATGCTAAAGTAGGGTTTGGGTTGTGTAATGCACCCGCTACCTTTACTGGGGTAATGGACCTAATATTACGGGGTTAAATTAGAACAGCGTTCCTTGCTGATATCCTTGTTCTAGGGTCTCGTTGTGATGATCACATGCAAAAGTTAAGAGAGACCTTGGCCCGGTTCAGGAAGTAGGGTCTGAAATTAAAACCAATAAAGTGTGTTTTACCGGAAAGAGAAAATGTCACAACATGACACCCAAGTGGTCAGGGAATGACCGGAACCCAAGGATGTGAAAAGGCTCTTGGTTTTAAATAATAAGTTCACAGAGCCTTCATCAAGGAATTCGGGACCTATCTACCACTGTACCGGGTTGATAGGTAAGAAGGATTTTAGACGCACCTACAAGGACGACCGTTCATCACCATACGCACAGATCATGCAAGTTTGATTTGGCTATTGAAGTTTAAAGAGTCATACAGATCATGGTTTGATTTGGCTATTGAAGGGCTGGCAAGGTGGGTGGTAGTAATTGTCACAATACAACATGACCCTCAAACACTGGGCTGGCGGGAAACATGGCAATGCGGATGCTTTATCTAGGAGGCCCCGAGAACAATAAGGTTGCCATGAATATGCGGCTGGAGCCAAATTGTGTGATCTGCCCTGCGAAATATGTTCATACTGTAAACGTATCGAGGAGCGCTGGTGAAGTTTTGTCCATGATTTGAATGGGGCAGAGCAGTGAGTTGCCGGGGTATTGAGTAGACGGTAAATGAAGCTCAGGGCAATACAGGCAGCAGATAAGTGTGAATGAGTTTTTTTTTAACGGCACACCTACACTAATGAGTTTGCTTGCCCATTTCAGCTCTTTACAGACCAGAGTCAAAGTTATTGACAGCAATGTGTGATACTCTCCACATCCATAAGACGCATACGACATCCCGGTTGTCTGCAAATCCACAAGTTGAGAGATACAATAGGACCCTTATGGACGCAGTGCGTTGTTTCATTGGTAAATCTCAAAATCATTGTAATCCATGACGGGACCGTAGCCTACCGCAATGGGTAAGAGTATGGCTGCGGAATAAAGGCGAGAACATGGGAAGACGATGTAGGTGCCGATGATAAGCTGTACTGCATATACCGTCAACCCTGGCAGGGTAGTGTTATGATCATGAGTGACTTCTGCCAGGAGTGGTATCACAGTGCATGCGCTTATGTTACCACAACTAACATACTCAGCAAGACAAGTTCCGTAGCAGACCTTGCAAACCAAAGTGTTCCATAGATTCCCCTTGGTAGGCAGAACGTTGGGAAAGTGATAAACCAGTGGATCCTTATGTGATATATGTGAGGGAATGTTTGGTGTCTATAATATGTTTGCAGTGTGTAACAATGGCACAATCTGCACCAGAGATCATGATGGCAGGGGTCACCAGTCCACCCTAGTGCTGGCTAGGGCCCTAGTGGATGGACTGATCATGATAAAGGGGCCACTGGTGCTCAAATTGTGGATGCCATCATTCACCAAGTGGGGATCGCCAAAGAAGGGAAAAACTCGCAGAGGTTTAGGTTTGCTGCTGAGAGGGCTGATTCCCTGCAGCTCTATAGCGGATCCTGGCTTAGTGAGCCTGTGTGAAACGTGGGGAAGGGTTAGAAAACAGCGGCTGAGAATGGATTCCCAACTTACTCGGATGGAAGTGAATGAGGGAATCTGTGGTCATGACGTGCCAGCCTTATCAGAGGAGGGTATGCTGGTTGTCCGGCAAGGAGGAATTGAACGCTTCAGGTTCCTCCACCAGAGGCCGTACCCCTCAAGATCGCAGAGCAGATGTACGAACCCCTTCGGTGGCGTCAAGGAAGCCACATAACTCATAAGAGGCCAGGTGGCATGGTGTAGGCCCCTACTGCAGATCTTAGGGGCCGATTGTAGGTCCAGCCCACCACCTGTCCGGGGCAAGTCCACAGAAGTGTGTACCAAAACAGTATATTTATATCTTCAACGGCATTTGAATTTTAGGGTGACTGAATAACTGTGCAATGCCTTATAATTATCCTGCCTTGACTCAAAATGATACAAAGATGCAACATATATTGACATAAATGAGAACTAAGCGACGAAGCCTTTATATTATCGTTCAAGACCACGAAATACGGGAATATAAATAACAGAAGTAATTATAAGTTCAAAATAAACAAACTAATACAAAATAACAAGGCAGTCTTCCATAATTACCATACTGCAGCAGGTAAAATTCAATCATGCAATGGAAGAGACCAGCGAACTAAAATTTTCCAAACTCATCTAATGGAACAAACAAACTTAATCGCACGACCAAAGAAAGTCGTGTCAATAAAGCGTGTATCACAGAAATATTACCCAGAGCTGTATGCGGTTGGACAAGTTAGCGGCGTGGACAAGATAGCGTTACGACAGACGTCTGAGTTAATTAGTATGTATTTTACCGTCCGATCGGGGCTAGGCCTGGGCAAGGAGTTATAACCAATAGCAGGAGTAGACACGACGCCGAGATCAAAGAGATCTCGCGCGCAGTGCCTGCCTCGGCGAGATCGCCACGAGATCTGTGTCTCGCTCACATTTCAGTTCGGCAAGTTGAGGCGTTAGCTGCTGTGCGAGAATCTTCATTTTCTTTTTCGAAAACTTTCACCAGTATCACCAAACCTGATGGATTTGCCCGACGAGGTAATTAATTATATTTCAATAAACACGCTGATTATCATGGTTTCCTTTTTCGGGTAATCAATATGTTTTATTGATTAAAGTTTGCAAGTGTTTATTCCGCATCGAGACGCCATATTTTCGGCTTGGAACTTCGACATATATTTTTCTATCTCTTGATATTTGTGAAATATTCCCGTAAAAATATTCTCGGTATTCGTTAACTGAACAAAGACAAATAGAATGGTCACGATTATTAAGCTGTTAAATGTGTACTTTTTATTTTATTGAGCTGAATACGTGAGCGATAATACCTTGAATTCGAACAATTCGTCGAATCTCTAGCTTATATAATTTTTCAAATTAATCAAAAACTATGTTGTATTGTTTGACAAGATAGCGGCACAATTGCCTTAACCAATAACCAAACAGAATCCATTATCAATAATTGTAAATATCCTTATAGTTTACCTCCAAATCGCATCCAAATGCGACGTATATTTGACAGTCCAATATGGCTGATAGTGGGCGATAATTTGGTGTTATTACTTACCGGTGGCATACTAATGCAATGTCAGAATACTTTTATATAACTAACTATAAGTTGGAATATGAGTCTTGTCCCAGCAAATTTGTACTTTGTGTCTAGTGCTCTTGTAGACTCCTGTGTATCATGAATTTAATTTGGTTGAATGATTAATGGATAAATATTATGTGTTGGTAACTGTGTATTGAGAACAAATTTTTATTCAAGGAGTTATAACCCAGTGGGCACAACACGTGGAATCCACGTGGAAAATACGTGGAGAAACTGGTGTAATTCACGTAGATAATACGCGTAAAAGGCAAGTTGAATTCACGTGGATATGGACACGTGGAAAACACGTGTGCTCTTCCACCTAAATTCAACGATACAAAATATCTGTATTCAGGTGGTTTTTACTTCCTCTTTAGTATTTTTTTTGTTTTTTAATATATATCACAAGATCATTGAACCAAGTACATTTATTTCTCAGAAATATCCAACTATAAGAGTTACATGATCACAAATAACAATATTAAACATGTTTTAAACATTACGAGCAAATGTCAACATACAAAGGCAACAAATTAGTGGAAAAAGGCAGGTTTGTTCATGAAACACATTAAACCAGTCACTACATGCATGAGCATCATGAATATACACAGATATAACATGATTAACTTTCACCCTAATAAAATGCAAATTATGAAATGTACTTAAAAGGCCACTGAAATGCAAAACCGAATTTTTGTTATCGCATTTTGATGATCATTTTTAAGTGACTTTCTGGGTGACGTCACCTAATTGACACAAATCTGTCAAATTCGTCTAGGATGGCTTTCATCAGTAAACCACTAAACGAAAATGAGTGAATGAGTTTGATGACTTCATACAGGAAAGTCTGCGAGTTTGATCGGTAATATCTCGGCAACCAGTTATGACATCTCAGTCATACTGTTGTCAAAATGTCACAAAATCATCTTCATAATTAGATGACAACACAAATTTGAATTTTGCATGTAAGTGGCTCTTTAAATAAACGATCTAGTCAAATCTGTGAAAAATATAAATGTGTGAGTAAATCAACAATCATTACCAATAGGCAATATTTAAACTTCTCTTGGGTGCATTCCTCAGTCGGTTGGCTAGAAAGACATTAACAGCAGCCTCGGTGAACCCATGACTCTTCACTACACTTTCTGCACAGTACAAAGAGGACAATATAAGCTATCTAATTTCATACGTCGTACAACTGACTTTCATTATTTATTGTGTATCATTAAAATCAAAAACTATCCTGGACTTCCAAGTAATTAGCCAATGGTGAACCTACCGACAATTAATTTGCAGAGTGCCATTTTCTCAAAGCTGGCTTTGTCACCTGACCCGTTCATGTTAAGCTTGCACTGCAGGGAATTAGTGATTAATCTGCAAGCAATATGTCTGAATGAATACAATTGGTGCATGAAAATTTCTTAAACATTGCCAATTCAGACAAAATGCATAAGTGCAAGTTGTTTGATTTACATCATATACATATACATAGAGAATCGCACCTGCTTGTCAAATCGTTCATCGCATCCCGGACACTGCACAATGATTTTCATACACTTCTGAAACTGACACAAAAATGTGACATTTGGAAAATATTTCATTGCTGTTTATTAGATCTAATGCCCACTCCTCCTTAAAAAAACTGCAATTTTACATACCCACAAATTCTTTCTCTGGTTGTCCATAAACTGCTCATCAGTGCTGTTCATCTGCACAGCTTCAGGAAGCATTTTGCCACTATCGGCCAGCTCTCTCCTCTCCTGCCTGTTCAGTATATCCCTGATTTGCAGAGGCAGGAGAGGCAGCGCTCCTGAAAACCTGTGCACAAACAAATTATGCAGTGTTCAATTACTATGCTGCTGACTACAAACTCATAAATAATACCTTTCTCAATAGCAGCATTAAAACAGAGAAAATATTTAAAGAAAATATTCACAAATGTGCACTTATGTTAAAGGAAAACCATCATTGCTCAACCAACGACTGTTAGAATGAGTGACAGATGAGCCATGACTGTGGGACTGAGTTACAAATGAGCGATGACGACCGTGTGGAACGGATTGACAGATGAACGATGACTGTGAGATGGACTGACTGATGAACGATGACTGTGAGATGGACTGACAGATGAACGATGACTGTGAGATGGACTGACTGATGAACGATGACTGTGAGATGGACTGACAGTAGCCCTACAAGACGTCTGGTATAAATTCATGTAACCGTTACACCAGAGCTAGACTGACAGATGAAAGATGACTGTGAGATGGACTGACAGATGAACGATGACTGTGAGATGGAGGAACAGTCAACAGATGAACCATGGCGTGTGTATAAGATGGTTGTGGTGTATTAAGGAGCAAGCCTCCAAAAAACCACGAGGCGTGCCTACAGCCTTTCCGCTGCAACTAACTAGCTGCAACGGCTGGCACTTTGCTGAGAGCGATAATACAGGTTTCATGCACCAATGAGCATAAAATCATAAACCATGAAGACATTATACACGGCAAGCAGTTTTTGTACAGCTACTTGAGTAAACTTATTTTCATTGAAAGAATAACATTTGAATATGACTCACTTGTAAACTTAGAAACTGTCAAAAATATAGCAAATGAATTCTCAACTTTCCAAAACTGCAGCAAATCGCGCCAATCAGCGGTTAGCGGTTAACCTCCGGTGGGGTGTCTCCACCACGGACCAGCAGGTCACGGGTTCGAACCTTGCCTACGTTTGGAGAGTATCTCACCTGAATTTCGACACATTATTCCAGGAGACCCCTGTCACGATAGTAACTAAGCAGATGAAAGCCAAAAACCGTCATCATCCCCAGAGCTCATAGATCGATAGCACCAAAAGTTGTGAAACCCACTATATCTTGGCATATCTAGCACAAGCCTAGCTGGGGCTGTCAGGTTAACACATGGCCATATTTCTGGTATAAACTGAAAAAAAAAGAATAATTTAAATAATAATTTACAAATGGGTCCTAAAATACACGTCTTTTCCACGTGTTTTTGACACGTCAATTCCACGTGATTAATACTCGTGGAATCCACGTGGATATCACGTGAAAACACGTGGATCCACCAATTCACCAAAAATCCACATGATTTCCACGTGGATTCCACGTGTTGTGCCCACTGGGAACCAATAGCGTGGCCTACGAGCCATTCTATCACAATCAGGCTGGCTTGGCAGAT
>CM067348.1:40665403-40682903 GCA_034190875.2 Urechis unicinctus | reverse complement strand
TACAAACATACATACATACATACATATAACATGCAAACATTCTTGAATACATACTTACATACTTCCATACATAAATACATATATTCGGCAGTAATAAATTTCGGAACCAGTACCATTTCTTTCACAACCAATATTCCTGTCCACTCTGCACAGAATATTACAATTGATCCCTTTTCTGAAATTATATGTGCAGGAAATCTTTTCCGTAATACCGAAAACGAAACCACAGGAGAATGTGCAGTTTTCCCGCATTTAAATGCTAAAGGTATTATGTTAGCCCGCACAGCAGTAACCGTTAATGACAACTGCGTGCCAGTAAGATTGTTTAACACTGCCCCTGTTGCAAAGTACATTACCAAGGGTGAGAGAATTTCCACATTTGGTCGCTGGGACAATGATGTAGAAACCTTCCAGTACAAAGCTGATGACAATGTGAATGCTAGTGAAAGTGAAGATGTCAAATTGAATGCATGCCATTTGCCCTCACAAGATACTAGCCAAGTACCAAATGTAGACTGGAGCCAGTCGCAGGTAAGTGGAAATGAGCGCCAACAGCTTAAAGACCTGTTTTGTCCATCCAATAACCAAGGAATTAGGGTTGACTGATAAAACTTCGTGCAAAATTGAAATTCTCCCGGGCTCTACTCCTGTTCATAAGTATCCCTATAGAATGGCTCCTCAGGGAAGACAGGAAATGGACAAAATCATCGCACAACAAATCCAGCAAGGACTAATCGAGGAAGCTCGTGATGGAGCCTGGGCTTCGCCGCCCCTTTTAGTATAGAAAGCCGGTGGTGGTCTAAGACTTGTAATTGATTACAGAGGTCTTCATGCGGTAACCATCCCTCAAGTTCTTAGGATTCCCAGGTTAGGTGAAGTGTTAGATTGTGTAGGTAAGAACAAACCCCAGTACTTTTCAGTTCTTGATTGCACTCAAGGGTTCCATCAAATCCCCTTAGATCCAGAGTCCAGGGATAAAACTGGTTTATCACACCTTCCGGGAAACACAGGTATCGAACGATGCCTACCCCCACAAAACTTAAAAACGTACGTGCTTTCCTGGGTTTAACGGGTTTTTCAGAAGGTTCATCAGTGGTTACGCAATTATTGCTGCCATCTATATGCTTTGACCAAGAAGAACCAATCCTTCACGTGGTCGCCAGAATGCCAAGACGCATTTGACGTCTTGAAAAAGGCGCTGGTAAGTTCTCAGGTTTTAGCCTTTCCCGATTTTAGCAAACCATTCGTATTGTCGACTGATGCTAGTAAGCTAGGATTAGGCGCATGTCTTAGTCAGGAAATTGACGGCAAGCTACGACCGATAGGGTTTGCAGGTAGAGGTCTCACTAAATCTGAAGCAAATTATTCAACCACAAAACAAGAACTTCTAGCCGTAGTATGGGGTAATCAGCACTTCATAGTGTATCTTGAGGGACAGAAATTCCAGTAACATACTGATCATTCAGCCCTCAAATGGATATTAGGGTTAAAGCAGCCTCAGGGTAGACTAGCAAGATGGGTCACATTCATACAGCAATTTCAGTGAGTCATGTTAAAGGGAAGGACAACATTGTAGCAGACGCATTAAGTCGACGCCCCTATGACATCACCCGTACCAATGCTGATGACATCATCGACAGTTTTTCGACTGTTGCCCCTGTTATTAATACCCTTAAATCTCTGCTTCCCCTTACGCAACTCCACAGTTTTAACCTAACTCCCCGCGACCGGACAAGCCCGACTTCGATCTCCTTGCGCATCGGCTTCTGCGCAGGCTAGGGTTCGCCTCTGCACCACACAGATCGCTTTGGGGCAAATTCGGGCCATTACGCGAGAAATATTGATAATAATTATCAACTCTTAAATGTTACAAAAATATGTTCTACTGTGTTCGATTAGAAGAATAATATACATTTTGTTATGGAAAACAAAAAAGTAGGTCCAAAATGGGGCATTTATCACAAAAAAATAGTTCCGCGGACGTTTCATGGCCGTAAAGCGTTTCTAAAAATGGCGGCAGTCAGATGTGAAAACGAATTTGTTATCGAAAATCGACTGAAAAAAGCAAATAGAAAGTTACAAGCCGGGATTGGAAATGACAGACAAGCAGCGAGAGTGTTTGGAGAAGTTGTTCTTGGGAAACGACGTTGTTGATTATCTACCATCGGGGTATGGGAAAAACCTGATATACCATTTGCTCCCAGATTTGCTGCTCCCCCCCCCCCCCCCCCCCCCCGATGGGAGCTCACATGTTTTATGGAAAATATAAAAAGACACACAACCCAAAAAACTAATGTTAGAACAAGATTTGCCAAAATTTAATACTTGTGACTGCAGGGCCTTGGTTATATAACCTAAATAACTGCAGCGTATAAAGCAAAGAAAGTTCATAATCAAAGACATCAAAATGCTACCTTTGTGGACAGTAAACACAGCTTTATTTCCCACAGAAGGGCTTACTTCCGAGCTTCCCCGATAAGCTTCATTCATGTTTGTTTATGTTTGACGCGCGCTGCTTGTTATCGCCCGGTCAGAGGTTAAAACCGGGTCAAATCGCATGCGCTCCGTTAGCTATTGCAGAGATGTTATGTTAGCATAGAGTCAAACATGTCTGCCATGGAGAGTGGCCCGACTTGTTATCAGCGATTCATCATCCTGAAGTGATTAGCAAGCCGACAACGCGGTTAGCAACGAAACTTCAGGTCAAGTTTCACGATGTGCCATTCGTAATCCCATCACTTATCTCTCAGCCAGGTGAATCGGAAGACGAATTCGTGCATGAATCCATATGCACTATTCCCGCCACTGCAGCGGGCAAGTTTTCTGCCTTCCCTCGTGACCACGATAAGCTGGCCTCAATATTTTTAGATTCAGAGGACATTTATGAAACAGAAGCCCTATGCGCAGTAACTGATAAGCGGACTCAACACGTTGAGCTCCGACATCGGCTAACAAACCAAGCGAAAACTAATTGGGACTCAATCACCTTAAA
Organism: Urechis unicinctus; assembly: GCA_034190875.2. NCBI lineage: Eukaryota > Metazoa > Annelida > Polychaeta > Xenopneusta > Urechidae > Urechis > Urechis unicinctus. The sequence goes on along the minus strand of CM067348.1, from coordinate 40,679,911 downwards.
GTGCAATGCTACAGTTCACTGCCGCGCCACCCAGCGGCCGTCGCGTAACTGCGCGTCCTTCGGCGGGAACCACCTTTGACGCGCTGCGCACATTTTCGCGTAACCGCGTCTGCGCCGCAACGAGTTGGATTCAAAGAAATTTGTGCGCACATAGCGGCGAATTATTTCCGTTGAGTTTAGTTCAAAGTCACACCTCATGTACGACACAATCAAGTTCAAATATAAATGACCTAAGGTTCAGAAAGAAAATATACTTCAACTTGGTCTCTGGCCTGTGCTACGCATAATCAAGATGAAATATAAAGGAAAATTTGCCAAGGCGGGCGTGCGTGCTAGAGCGACGAAGAGCAGCTGCAGCTCGGATGGTGAATCTAAATAAAGCAGTTATCAGCAGTTGTGAGCATGATCTTCGATCTGATGAATGTGGTGACGATGTGTCGTGTAGTCAACAGACTGACGATCACCATGGGGTAGTTTCACTCACACGGCACAACACAACAGAAACAGAAGGACTCTTAGACAGAAATGTCCCTGACGTTGAGAACATTGCTGATGATTCTTGTCGTGGCAATCAACAATTTGTCACCTACCGTACGAAATAAGGCAAATTTGCTAGCAAGACACAAACTGAAAGAAGACGAGCGTCCTCTCATAGTTTGATGGCCTGGCACAAATCACGTTGCAACGGCAACGGAAGTGATTCGAATTTGATGCAGCATATAGTTCAGCAAAGTTCCGGGAAAGAAGCAGATATTATTCCCGAGCCAAGCGATTGTATAGCACTTGAATCTAGGGCAGCTGACGGACAAGAATATACAACTGTGAAATCAAATTGTGACGTTCAAGGAAGAAGAGTGGTTGAACTGCAATTTTTAGCAGAGAAGCTCCAACAAGGATGTATGTATCGTGTGCAAATCAAGCTAAATCTATGCGACATTGTGTCCCAGAAAAGCGCTAGGATTAGCATCGCTACTGTATATACGGTGTCCTGTTGTAAGCTGTAGGTTTGTGAATAGTGTACCTACTGGAAAGCGCCATCACGACCCCCACACTAAGAAAAAGACAATGCCTGTGTTCGACATCAACACGAAGGCTGCCACAGGCGGTATGGTTGCTTCTCTATATAAAAATGAGCTATATGTTCATGCTTCTATCTGTCTGTCTGTCTATATGAATGTGTATGTAAGATGTTTAAAATATATGATTTTGGCTACTTTATTCCAAGTTCCATTAAAGAGGAATTGAATTTGCTTTTATTTCTTCAGCTATGCTTCACACTGGTCTAGGTGAAACCCACATGAGTAATTTCTTGTCTGCCCTCGAGCTGCTAATACACTGCACCGCAAGGCATTGAAAGCCAGAGAGAGAGAAATAACGAAGAGTATACATGATGTTGCTCTTGGTAGCTGTTCTGATGCATTGCAGGAAAAGAGCAGAAAGACAATGTATGTGTTCTTATCATCTTTCTTCATTTTATGTGGCTTCATCCATGGTAGGGAAGATAGCTGCAAGTGGGTTGCAACTTCGGCATCTACTATTAGCATACAGAAGAAAGGGTGAAGAAGGGTTGGTGTCGCTTTTTGCTTTTTTGGTGACAAAGATATAAATGGGCACAAAAGAGTCACTAAAAGTAAAAGAGTAATTTCATCTGTTGCCAGTAACCTGAGTCAACAACGTTAGTGTGTGTTTCTAGCTATGATTCATTGAATGTTAATGGTATGTCTTTTGGAAATTATACTGTTCGAAAATTGATAGTGCCGTTCTAAGTTACTAGACGTTATGTTGTTGACTATGTATATGACGATGATATGCTGTTTTGTACGTCAATTTTGAAGTAAAGTGTTATACAAATAAACATATATATTTTGTAATAATCAATAGCAGTCATTTTATGTCATTTTAAAAATGTAATACACCGCACTCAGGGAATACAACCGAAAACCCATTGTGGCTTTCCATAGACTACGTGGACCTATTATTGTTTTAATTTCTGCTCATAGTACATATACCACTGCACAATATTACCAAGTTTAGTTCAAATGTCACTGGTCAAATTTTTTTTATGGAGGTTCGAATATTGTAATACACCGCACTCAGGGAATACAACCGAAAACCCATTGTGGCTTTCCATAGACTACGTGGACCTATTATTTTTTTAACTTCTGCTCAGAGTACATATACCACTGCACAATATGACCAAGTTTAGTTCAAATGTCACTGGTCAATTTTTTTTTTATGGAGGTTCGAATATTGTAATACACCGCACTCACCGAAAACCCATTGTGGCTTTCCACTCGTGGACCTATTATTTTTTTAACTTCTGCTCAGAGTACATATACCACTGCAATGACCAAGTTTAGTTCAAATGTCACTGGTCATTTTTTTTTTATGGAGGTTCGAATTTGTAATACACCGCACTCAGGGAATACAACCGAAAACCCATTGTGGCTTTCCATAGACTACGTGGACCTATTATTTTTTTAACTTCTGCTCAGAGTACATATACCACTGCACAATATTACCAAGTTTGGTTCAAATGTCACTGGTCAAATTTTTTTTATGGAGGTTCGAATATTGTAATACACCGCACTCAGGGAATACAACCGAAAATCCATTGTGGCTTCCCATAGACTACGTGGACATACACCACTGCACCATATTACCAAGTTTAGTTTAAAAGTGATTGGTCAAATTTTTTTTATGGAGGATGTACACCATTCTAGAGAAAAAATAACAATAAATTCATAAACGGCTTGCCGTAGGGTGCGGCGAGACATCATTTTTTTATCTTGATTTTTTGTAAAGCAGATATTGTGCTGTCTGTATGTTAAATATAATGCAATTCGCTGTATGAACTTTTCTGTAGAACCATAATATTATCAAATTATCATAATTCCCAATGGCTTAACATGTGGATCTTAAATTCGCCATACTCAGAAATTTACACCGGTGACCTATACTTTTTATTTTACATTTCGTTAGCTTTGTATACGAGCTTACTCTCTGCAAAAAATCGTGAAAATCTATGCACGAATTTAGAACTGTCGCAATTGTCTTTAAGCCGAGAACAGATTAGGCGTCAGCAAAGGCTTGATCCCCAATGCAGTATAGTATTACGACTCATTAAGTATGGCACCGTTCCCACCAATAAACAAGAAGCAGACGTGCTGCTCAACCGCGAGCAAAACTATTTTATTGCTGACGATCTCCTGTATCATATATTAACATCACAGGTACCGAAACCAAATAAAGCAATGGCACAGTTAGTCATCCCTCAAAACCTCAAGGAACATTTCCTCAAAATGCATCACGATGCACCTCTAGGCGGAGATCTGGGCGCTTCGCCAATGATTTCAGTCATGTGGCCGCGTTATACTTGGATCGGGATGATCAGAGACATAAACGAATATGTACACACATGTAAGTCCTGTAATGCATCCAAAAGTTCAAATGTATCTATTCGGCCCCCACTTTCATCCGTGAGCCTGCCCCAGGACCGTTCCACACTATGACGATCGACACAGTTGGCCCATTACCGAAAACGCGCTTCGGTAACGAGCACATAGTGTGTGTCACGGACCAATACAGTCGCTAAGTCATTGCATGGCCGACTCGTGACATCACAGCCAAATCGATTGCTAAGGGTTTCTACGAGAGAGTCATCTGTGTCTATGGTGCACCCAAGGGATTCCTCTCCGATAACGGCTCCGCTTTCATTAGCTCCCTATTTCAGGAATAATTCTCCCTTTTCAAAATCAAACAATGTTTCAGTTCGGCGTACCATGCTCAAAGTCAAGGGCAAACGGAACGTTGTCAGCACTCCATACTAAATCTTCTAAGGAATTTTGTCCGCGTCCGGAAAACAAAGAAAAAACTCCAGAAAAACTTCCAGGGGCCTTTTATAGTTGTGGGATATGCAACCCCTACCACGGTTAAACTAAAACGCCTAACATTTATTTGCTGTTCAGATTTATCAAATAATGTCATGTAACTTGCGGGCTCCGAAATCGTTAAAGCAGTTGTTATTTAAACTCACAAGTAATCGGCTATACACGTCTTGCGTATATCTTTGGCTGTTTGCATTCTCGCTTAATCACATCGTTCAGTATATTGCTAGTATTATCTCCGGAAATCATTTTAAATTCCGACATATTATGCTCTAAGCTTCTCGCTATCTTTGCCGAAAAAAGGGTTCATTCTGTTTTTTTATGCCAGGGATACGCTTAATATAACTGAATCCTATTCAGACGTGAACTCTCTTGTTATGCTGACATCATTTAAGGGCGAAGTAATAATGCTTGGCACATGCTTGTCTGACAACAAACATTTTCAACGCACGATTGGCATTTTGACTGGTTCACGCATAGTAGTAGACTGTGTCATCTTTACAGCATGCAAATGTAGTGTTTTATGTATCATTATTTCAACATTCAGCGCCACTTTTCATCCCATCGGATCATTCGTGTAGGTAATCTACCATTTACAACATGCAGCATAATCTTATCTAGCTAATCGTTGGTGGGGAACTTGATCGAACCTTTTTTTGAAAGTCCAAATTAATTACATCGATATAGTTCAGTGATATCAAATATGAATTCCACAAGGTTAGTTGAGCACAATTGATGGTGCAAAAAACCATGATGAGATTAATATAATAAGTATTGTTTGAGTAACAATTCCGACTTTTCCGTATTCTACTTACTTCTCATGATGCTTAGCTGAACGGCCGATAATTTGCTGGTCGATGGCGCCTGCCCTTCTTAATATTATCGCTATATTAGCACATTTTCATTTGTATGGATCATTCATTTCGTTTATCGTCTGCAAAGTTATAACAAACATGGAAGCCATGTGTCTTGGGTTAATGCCTTCAAGACCAGTGATTTGGTTTAACTTGGTTATGTGCAATGTTTGGGTTGAAAATAGTTAACAATGTTAGAACCTGAGTAAAATCTACTGCATCCAGTTCATTTTCATCCCCACCGTGAAATGAGCACCCTGCTTCAGGCTGTCCTGATATAGAGTCGGTGAATACAGATGATCATAAACAACACGGTGCTGTCATTGAAATGAAGCAATTGCCAATGTCAACGATAGGGCAAATACTTCCAACAGCGCTCGACATAAATGAAAAATACGAAGCGCATCATTTACTCGATGTATTGTTAATAAGCCAGAACCAAGTGAATTGAAGAAGCAACTCATGGCCGGTTAATGTATCTACCCATATAAGAACGTAGCACGATTCCAAGGAGAGCTAACCCTCAGAGAAGCCATCCACAATACACTTACGGATGTGATCATTAAAGACATGTATTTCTAACATACCAAAGAGGTGCTGAGCACGTGCGACCTCTGCGAGGAGATTATCATGGCCTGTATTTTAGGACAGACTTACTCCCACTGACCGTTGAGTTCGAGATTGTATCAATTCGGCGTTATTTCCTACTTGACACCATGTACGTGAAGCTCAGTCATTTAAATCATCAAGCATTATTCATGGTAAAGGCCTCAACTTCTCTTCCGCAAATGGACATCCCTCTACCCTCGACAACCTACCTGCCCCTCTTAAAGAGCTCGTAACCAGCAAGTGCGATTTCAATTTATTTTTAATATTTCAACTATATCTGATGAGTTGAGACAGTGTGCTGCTTGTAATTCCGACGCATTATGTGTCATTCACCTAAGTCACAACAGGCTTCAGGTACGCCTTGCTTACCGCCAATAATTGGATGCAGCCATTCGATCAAATGTATATATATATATATATATATATATATATATATATATATATATATATATATATATATATATATATATATATATCTATATCTATATATATATATCTATATATATATCTATATATATCTCTATATATATATCTCTATATATATATCTATATATATATATATATATATATATATATATATATATATATATACATTTTGATCGAATGGCTGCATCCAATTATTGGCGGTAAGCAAGGCGTACCTGAAGCCTGTTGTGACTTAGGTGAATATGTATATATATATATATATATATATATATATATATATATATATATATATATACATATATATAAATATATCTATATATATATATATATATATATATATAGAGATATGTTTATATATATATAATATGTGTGTGTGCGTGTGTGTGTTTGTTTGTGTTTGTTTGTGTGTGAGTGAGTGATTGCAGCCATTCGATCAAATGTATATATATATATATATATATATATATATATATATATATATATATATATATATATATATATATATATATATAATATATATATATATATATAAATATATATGTATACATATGTATGTATATATATATATATATATATATATATATAGTATATATATATATACACATATATATATATATATCTACAGATTTATATATATCTATATATATATATATACATATATATATCTCTATATATGTATCTATATATATATATGTCTATATATCTCTCTCTCTCTCTCTATATTCTCTCTATATCTCATATATATATATATCTCTCTCTATATCTATATATATCTATCTCTCTATATATCTATATATATATATATGTATACATATGTATGTATATATATATATATATATATGTATATATATGTATGTATATATACATATATGTATATAAACATATATATATATATATATATATATATATATGCGTCTGTATGTACATATTTATATATATATATATATTCATGACATATATATATATGTGTATATAAAAATGTGTATATATGTGTTTATATGAACATATTATCATATGATATATATGTTTACTTATCTAAATCCTTAGCATGTGTGCACAAAACCCAGTCACAGTGGGATGTGTAGCTGATATGACAGATTTCGTTTTGTTAACTGTGATGCATGAATTATGAACATTTTAAGTGAATCTTGGTTGCGGCATAACAGTGATTTTAGCAACAACTGTGAGACGCAGAGCCACGTGCATCGTTTTGAAATGAATACCGTCTGTATAGAATAGCAAACGCATGTACTATCAGCACCGTGCCTATTGAAGTTGTTATGTTATGTTATTATTCAAATAAATCAAGTTTGGCACGGCATGAAGTTGACCCAATGTTCATAAAATTTCGGCAAAAGTATTTCTCTCTTGCGTACATACAACATTCAACCATTCAGTAATGGAGTGAAAAACAATGCTTCACTAGTAATACTAAACGCTGCATTTTGTTGTGTGGATTTTGCGTACAAGCCGGGCACTCGCCAATTAATTCATATTTGAGGGTAACGTCTACTTGGTCAATGGACTTTATAACAATATTTTCCTGTCGGGTAAACAAGCCTATCTGTAGCGCAACATAGGCACGAGAATATGAATACTAGCCATCATTTCACCTGTTTTACGTCGAATCTTTAATATAACAGACTGCGTGCAGATACATCAACATTGTTGCACAGTTTGCTAAATAATTCATACTTATGGCATAATGCGATCAAATCCAACAGACAACACCAAAGCAAGCCACGTGTGTACGTTATGTTGCATGCAATCCTGCACGTGCAAGTTGCGTCAGACGGGAAAAGCCGTAGGACAGTTATTCTTTGTATACCTGTCTGATGAATGTTTGCAGATAAACCCCAAGATGATTTATAATGATATTCTTTTTGCATCGCGGGAATACGCGACAATGCAGACCGATACATTGCAATAAAACATGTAGATTTGCTTTGTTCAAGTTTTGCAATTTCTATAGGGTAATACTTCAAGTTTCTACAGGGTAATACTTCAACTATGTAAAGTCAACTATTTGAGCGTCAGGTTCCTTTTTGTGCTAGTGTTAGCTGTCTGCTTAGCAACAGTGCGTTGCCTCATCAATAGCAGAGGTGGCAGTTGGTCGTAAAAGCTATATTTAGATATATGGCAAAGCAATGAAAAATGCAGGGGGATTGATAGTTATTGTACTTAACACCATACAAGACCGGCATCTGTCTCCCGGAATCGTATCTTCATTTAAATATCATACTACCGGAGAGATGCAAACTTCACATCTGTGCTGGAGGATTATGGTTAAACTGGTATCATTTGATTATTTGTAAATTCAGTTTGAGGACGTCTGTGACCAAGTTACTGTTCAAGCAGCGCTCATCGCATGCTTATATATATATTACATATCAATTTTAAACCTATCGCACTCAAAAAGTAAAACATTCCGTGACATAAAGTATCCCTACGTTTCGTCATAGAAGAAAATGCTGTACCGCGTCTCCAAGCCAACGTCGAGTGCATGGTTGGAACGGTTTCTTGGAAATAGCACAACTTTCGTCCCCCTATCGCGCAAAAACATGCAATGACTCCCATGAGGCAAGACTCAGTTACTCACCATGAATCAATTACTCATTAAGATGGAGCGCAAAAACTGGGTTTCAGGCCTTTATTGGTATATAGACAATGGCTGATTCCTTCAAACGAAACGATTCTGCACTTTGATAGCTGGGGATTAGGATTCTAGATATATAGCAGACGGACAGGGAATTTGCCAAAACCACGACAAGTGCATTAGGCGGTGCTCTAGAATTGAAATTCATAGAGGTCTGAGGCGTCCTGTAGAAGGTAGAGCAACACGTTGGTTGTATGTGGCGATTGATTGTTTCAATAAATATTCCTTCAATACATTCATTGCTCCCTGTCAAATCATTTCTCCGTTTATATTTCATTGTCTCGTTTATAAGCATTGACACGTCACCACCAGAAATTGTCCACATGTGCTTCATCAATCTAGGTCTCTCTTAAAGCAACAATATTGAACTTCCGTTTACTACGAATGTTAACATGGATTTTTGAAAGATTATTACTGTTTACATTCAGACTACTGCATTTGGCATTAAAACGATCTTCAGAGTAAAAATTACACACTCTTTGTATCATTCTTATGGAAGTAAAAAAGGTCAGGCTCAGTAAATTGCAAAGGGTTGACAATGTCATCAGCGTCATCGTATGATTTGGGCATGTTTTCAATTCGTTTATCGAACCAGTATGGTGTGCGTTTGTCAGAATGAATTGCCTTGACAAAATCATGATCATTATTGTAATAATTGAGTGGAAAGATTGAAGTTACGCATATTATACAGTACCATTTACTGGTTAGTCTATCTGAGTACAACGGATCGAGCGTGCTAACATGAGGCAGACAGCTGATATTACAATGACGGAAACATAGTGAGCAAGACTACTTGAATGATTATGCACACGTCAATTACATACATTACACAATACAGGCATTGGTATAACACGTTTTAAAGTAAGTTATCACCAAGGAATAAGGATTGTGTGAGATACGTGGATTACATTTAATACAAATAAGATATAATAAACACATTGAATATATTTATGAATTAAATGATTTAAGAAGGTCAGGAAATTACGTAAATTTCCTTAATCAGAGGTACAATTTACATAGCGAGAGACTAATCCTTGTTAACTAAGATATCAAAATACGCGGAGCACCCAAACATGTGGCTTGTCTTGAATCTGTAGTCTTTAATAATTCAAAGTAGACAATTTAATCCCGGGGGGGGGGGGGGGGGGGGGGGGGCACTTATGGTATAGAGGTAGTACATAATGTTCTTTCGTCCTCTGACTTGTACGACGGGGTTTATACTTGTACGACTTTAATAGCTTCAAACGAGGGGTTAACCTTCTCTTTTTTGTGAGGGTAGAGGTCCCGCGGCACACCCCTTTAATTCAATTTAATTCAATATGATATCATTTTATAACACGCGGTTTGTCTAACACAACGACATACATACGGTTGTAAGTAACAAAGAATCAAATCACATAGAGGCAGGTAATAGTTACTCGAGACAATTCTAAGCATCAATATACATTACATTCTACCAATAGAGATTGTGTTGACAGATTTCGCTGTAGACACAGCGGCTAGTTTAATATCCTCGGTATGGCGATTCGTACTACTCGAGGATCCATTAGACTTCTTAAATAATGTGATTATATAGTGTCGAAAAGGCTTTGATGCCAAACAATATAGATAGAAATTTACGACATAATTCAAGTAAAGACAAATATTAGACCAACGCAAGACATACCCTAAGTTAAGGAGAACTGTTTCCTGGGCTTAATGACACCATTTCCTTCTAAACTCAAGGTCAGTAAAATAGCTTGTATTGGAGCTGTTAAGATCAGAAAGGTGAAGGACAATGCAAGAAGAATCTCGTCATGTTTGCCAACTGTATTGGCGGTGAACTGCTCTGCATTGTGCGACGCTGTCTATTCGACCGTACTATTCGATGTATTATTGCCAATGACGTTGCAAGCATGATGACAAATGGTAGAAACGATGCCATTGCCAAATTGACCCAAGGCATTACCACTGTTAGCAGGGGATGGTGCTTCTGAATTATCCGACACGAATGTGAGAGTGTTCCATTTGTTTCAACACTCTGAAGCCTGTAACCCCAGATATAAGCACTTACTCCAGCAGCAAGAACAACAGCTGTTACCAGCAAAACAATGGTGGCCCGTCTACGAGTGAAGATGATTTTGGCTTTCAAGGGGAAATACACAGCAACAAATCTTTCAACACTCATGATGGCTAATATCCACGCATCAAGTTCTGCGAGATAATAAATCATAAAAAGATTTGTTCTGCATGAAACATCATGCATGTCTCTCATATCGATCCATTGTGCGTAAAGAATGTAGTCAATCAACCCGAAATCTAGCATCAAAGTGTCCACGCTTGCGAGAGCGACCATGTAAACGCCCATCGGCTTCCTCTTGAATGCAGTATTCTTGGCAATGACGACTATTGAAAGAATATTTCCAAAGGTCCCAAGCACCATCAACACTGGCCCACCAAATGTGACCGTCCCTTTGATGGCTGATTCCATTATGTCCAAATGTCCAGGTAAATTAAACAGCAACAAGAGCGCTCTTTGGTTCTCTGAACGGTACACCCTTTTGATGGAGCGATTTGATGCCCAAACAGTCCCTGCTACAAGTCAATAACCACCTGGTCTCAGCTGAGTGCATCGAAAATGCAATTGACCGGCCATCACCCACACAACCATATATGCATGCCTTCATACGTGCATACGTGCATACATACATACATACATACATGCATACATACATACATACATACATACATACATACATACATACATACATACATACATACATACATACATACATACATACATACACACATACACACATACATACATACATACATACATACATACATACATACATACATACATACACATACATACATACATACATACATACATACATACATACATACATACATACATACATACATACATACATACATTAGGGTGGCTCAAAAAAACCTTTTTTTTGAAAACGCGTGCTCCCCTGGTTTTATTTTGTGCCTAATGATGCCCTTATCACACTGATTTTTTGTCTGATTTTTGGAATTAATTTTATACCCTCCCGTCTAGCGTTTTCTGGAAAAATGACGATTTTCAGCTATTTTTCATGTATTATGCAATTCAAAATGTATAACAATTAATATTTCATACTTTCATGATGTTTAACTGTCGAAACATGATTGGTGTATTCTATTTGTATGCTAATATGATGTACTGTGTACAGTTTGGAAGGAAAAAAGTCATTAAAATCGCAAAAACTCAGACAATAGCTGTATTTATCTTGTTCATTACACAATACAAAAACTGAAGCATATGATCACTGAAATAGGACTTCCTGTCCATTTATGTAGCAACTTCAGTACAACAAAATGCATTTTAGCATGCATTAGGGTTTCAGTCTCAGTCTTAGATTATGGCATTTAAGTCAGCCTTGCGGAGGTGTGACAGCCGACAGCGGTGATCCGTTCCAACCAATATCACATCGTCAATATGTCCTGCGTCACGTGTAGCATTTGCGTACTCCTGCACGTCCTTGACGGCACGCACAGCGCAGTCATTGACCACCTTCAGGTCCCTCATTAGCTCCCTCAGCTCCCGATAGGCTGCATCTTGGGGCCAAGTTGCTGGTTCTCGGAGCAGCCAGTCAGTATTGCTTCTGAATAGCTTAAACAGCAGCCAAGATCGCTCACTGACGAACACTGCCAGACTTGGGTGGGTCTCTCCCAGTAGGTCAATTACAGGCTGGAAGTTTGGTTTGCCTGGATGAAAGACAGGTGGTGCAGGGTGGCTACCAGAGCCCTTGCTACCTCCTTTTTCTCATCTTCTGATACACCATCATCGAAGAGGCACAGTACGACCTGCTCTGGCACCAGGTACCAAAGGTGCCGTTTGATGCTCTCGAGCCCTTCCCTGTCAGCCTGTTGTTCCACTGAGGCATATGCCTTAACTGAATAGTAGAAGCCAAGATCATTGCGGGGTGCAGGAGCTGTCAGACGAGATTTTAGGAAGTTAGCCCCATACAGAAGGGTGATGATCTGCGACATCAGATTTCAACCAGGGTGTCAATGGCCACACATTGCTGAGAATCTGCATCTTCATCAGGTAGAGCGAACTGGCCATGAAACGTGCTGAATGGTTGGCACCTGGTCGTCGCATTCTGAATCCCCTGGGTACCTGCAAAGACAGACAGTTCATATATACTAGTGGTGTTTGATATTTAATTCATGAACAGATTATCTAACTAGTAAGGCTTTTATTGAACTCACATCACCCCCAAGGTAGAAGTAGATGAGCTCTGTCAGCTCACGGTAGTCCTCCCTCTCAAAGGTGTAGGCCACCAACTGGTCCCTGGCTCACTGCTTTGACTTCAGAGCGAGGGTGGTGACCAAGGTGTACGGTCCAGTTGGAGAACCAGCAAAGTCAGCAGGCCACTCCCACTGTGCCAGCCCATTAGGATCCGGGAACACTTGAGGTGGTACTGCAGCTGCAGCGGCTCTGGCTAGAGGGAGATACCACTCCTGGAAGCGCTTGAATATGGGCTCCACAGGACCTATAAGATATATACTTTTGGTCAAACACACTCCTACTGATTTGCACAATGTATATTAAAACTGGTTTACCAGTATACACAATATTGGTAGACCTGGTCTGTATAGTGTAACTGTACGTGTATATACATACCCTTTGTGGCAGGTATGAAGCTTGACCACATATGCTTGATGTGTAGCTCTGCCATGTGGTGTCTACAAGCATTCCACAGAAACGCATGGCCAACAGCCTGCTCCAAGCGGATGCGACAGCCTTGCTGGATGCCAGTGTTAGAGGCTGTGGTATCAAACACACCAGCAACAATGGACTCTCGGGGGATATCATAGACTTGGAGAATGTCTAAGCATGAGTTGCAGAGCTGTTCTCCTGTTCCCTCCTAACAATAGGGGCTCCTAAGAATGTTGGGGGACAGTCACCTGGTCCACTTAAAACCACGGCATTGCAGTCATCATGCATACCTAATGCATAGTCAATGATCTTGCCATCCCAGTGGACCACGGGGTACCTAGGCCTAACTTTCTTGGCTCGGATTTCTTTAGCCTTTTCTTGTTGGGCTGACCTACGATGGCGTTTGATGGTAGCTGAACTTGCGACAACTTCTTGCATGTCCCCACCAGCAGCTACAACTGTTGCTGATACCATCGCTAGGTGGAAGACATATGGTATCTGGTAGCCACTTGTGTTGTCAATTTCAATAATGTCTTACGATCCACCCCAGTGCAAGGTATTGTGTCTGTTTTGTTCTTCAGTTCCTGCTGGGTCTTTGCACTAGCCACATACTCTGTATCACTGACATCTTCACAGTTCTCCTCGAGGTCACTGCCAGTGGGAAGAAAATTACTACATACTACTACTATATACATGCATCTCTAATACTAAAGCCACCTGTACCACACACTAAACCTCCATCATGTATTTACTTACTGTAGATGAATAGTTTACACACTAAAGCAGCTGGAAGTAAATGGTATATACAAAATATACAATTTATTTATGACTAGGCTATGCACTAGTTAATAGTAGTTATCCATATGATGTATCCAATTTGTATTTATGTTACCTTTCATTACTTGTGGATACACTGGCTGCTTGAGAAGTCTTGAGTTCTTCACACCGTCTCCTTGTACCTTCCTTCTGTGCCCTTTGTTCTCTTCGGTGCTGAATCCCGAGAATCTTTTTGTCAACACCTAACATGGATGAACTCTTGGTGTCTTGTAACTGGGACCTGTAGAATGCCAGATCTACAATTGCATTTGCATTCCTTGATGCGCCTAACTTCTCCTCAATGTCAGCTGGGGCAATGTTGAATAGCTTGTCAATTGAATCTGAGTAGACTTCACACTTTGTATCATTTTCCTTCAGACGCTGTATTTTTTTCCATTCTTCCAGCATATCAAGGATTTATTTTATCCTGTCGCTTGGTTGGCAATGCTGTTGGCAAAGGCACTGTTGGGGTAGTTCTGCGCGGTACCATCTCTCATGCCTCTCCATCTTTTCAGGACATCTTTCTTAGATGGGAGTCTGCATGTTACGAACTGCGCAGTTGCAGGT
>CM067348.1:40627903-40660403 GCA_034190875.2 Urechis unicinctus | reverse complement strand
CTAGAAAGAATGTCCTAGGGTCAAGGGGCATGTCTGCGTTGTCAGACAGTTGTCTTGAGACCGGAATGAGCCGGTAACCGGTTGGAGGGTTGATGACTGCAGTTGGCCGCGATTCTGGTGGCTGCGTGGAGGGTTCCTGCCCAATTAGTCCGTTGCGTTGTATATCATCGTCTCGCGGGCCATCGGGAAAATCCAGTTCATACTCTGGGCGAGACAGGGTGGAGGAGGAGGAGCAGGATGTTGAATCTGAGTTACACCTCTTTCTTTTGAATACAATCACCGTCTCTGGGGTAGTTGGTCGTGTGGTGGGAGGCAGCAGCTGCGGCGCTTTATATTCCGGTGTCGGATTTGGATCTGGGGTAAGTGGTCGTGTGGTGGGTGGTTTGGCAGGTGAAGACTGTTGTGGCGCTGGATGTTTCTTTTGCACATGGCGTGCCATCTGGTACCGTTCGCCCTCAGGTAATCTGAAGCGACAGTACAAACAAAAGAGCCACTGGTCATGCATATTGGCCATATGCATCCGAAGGGCCCTTTTACTTGATAGCGTTTCCTGGCACATCCTGCACTTGGTTTGTGGCGGATGCATTTCACTAAAAACACAAATAAATGATAATTGCCAGTTCCTTTAGATAAGGAATTAAAAAATGGCAATACATGTGCATTTATAAAGTTGACATCTAATCCCACCCAAATCTCTGAGGGGGTCTATGCCTTCGTTTTGATTTGACAGTGTTATTTGGTTGTTTATTTAAAGGACCAGGGGACACATCAGTGTCCGAGTGCGAATCAGATTCGTTACTGGCTGAGGAATTAGCCTGGCTTGCATGGGGTATATCTGGTGGTAAATCTGCCGACACCTCAGGCTGACCTCTCTGTCCCCGGTTATTTGGACCATCAATATTGGGAACAACCCGGTTGTTGTCAGCCCAAGGGACTGGTGCATCGTGCCCATGGTACACCTTTATATCATTGACATGTACAGTAATTGGTTTGACCCCTGGCCTTTCCTGCAGAGTGTATGTGACTGCATTGGGCTGGCCAATGACCAGGTATGGTCCTCTGTATGGGGATGCTAGTTTATTGCCAACCAGGGCAGCAGGGTAATACCTCAGAACCCAATCTCCTATTTTTACTTCCCTATTCTTTGCCCTTTTGTCATAGCCCAGTAGTCCAGGAGCCCATGGAGTTTTGTTTAGCATTGCAAGTACAAAAGGTTTGAGGCATGCAACATGTTGATTAGGGTCAATGTACAATCAAATGGCCATTCTTAAGTTTCCACGCCTGTACCAACTCTAGGGGGAGCCACTCAAAATATCCCAAATTTAGATTTAATTAGCATAACTGAGTACATGTATGAAACCAATGATAAAATGTTCATTTTTAGGGTCTAAATAAAGATCCATCTTTCTTAACCCTCAACTCCTGTACTTAATCCATTTAAGAAAGCCACTAATTAGTGCTAATTAGCATTTAATTAGCATAATTGAGTACATCACTTCGCTAATGGATTTGGTAGGTTCACCCAACTAAGCAAGTTAATTCTTAAGTGCCAAAACCTGTAACCCCTTAAGAGGGTAAAGGTCATCAACCAGGACTATAATTAGCATAACCTGTATGAAACCAATGCTGAAATGGATTTTTAGGTTGTAAATGAAGATCCATCTTTCTTAACCCAACTCCTGTACTTAATCTTTAAGAAAAACCACTAATTAGGCTAATTAGCAATTATTAGCATAATTGCATCAAAAACCTCGCTAATGGATTTGGTAGGTTCACCCAACTAAGAAAAGTGGATTCTTAAGAAGTGCCAAAAACCCCGTGACCCCTTAAGAAGGGGTCAAAGGGGAAGATCGAAAGAACTCGACAGTTTTGTGTTCAGGTACATAGATTTTAATTAAAATTCTAGTATCTATGATATTTTTACTAAAAAGACAAACAATGAGAAACTACATCACTAGTGACTCATGCAACATGCTGTAAGTTGTTGGACTTGCTGATCGATTTTGACCATAATGAAGGGTGATTGGGGTATACACACACATGAAGTGACTTCCTGAAATAGAGAGACTTGCATCTCCCATGCTAATGACTGAGTTCTTGTCCCCTTAAAAACATTTTGCAAAGAAACTTACATGCATGTTTTGATTGCATTGACAGACTATGGAGTAAAATGCCAATTTCTGCTTTTCAGTTTGAAATTAAAATTCTCAATGATTCGAAATTTCAACCAGAAAAATGCAGAAATTCGCCTTATTTTCTTCATTGCAGGCCGAGCTGATTCCACAGTGTTGATTAGCAATGCACCATATTTTGAATATTAACCCAAACATTATCCAGTTACATACATGCTACATCGAATCTATTGTCTTTGAAAAATTTGGCTATATACATATTGTAGGCCTATGTCTTCAACAAACAGGAGAACTGGGCATGCAGTGCTCATCACCAGTACAGAGAAACATCTCAAGTGCATCTACATAATTGTACTCATTTTAAGTTGGGTAAATAGTGTATATTTAAAGTAAGGTCTATGCCAAAAGACAATGATTGTGGCATACAAAGTAACGAAAAGAATTATTCCATTTTCCCCAAATATCACTAGGAAGGCAAGCTTTTCCCTGAAACATCATTTTTATCACTGAGTTTCCTTTTGGTTGAATGCGGTCAAAGCAAATGATGCAAAGCCATGCTTCTGAAATACACGGCTAGCCTCATCATTAAGAACTACAGATTATTTTTTGTGTATCATGAATGTAAATAACGAGCAATTTAGCTGCCATTGCAGGGGTCAAAGTGGAACAAGGTGTTAAAGGTCACAGGCAGCATAAGGTTTTTCCCCACTTGCACCTAATCCTCTTCTTCTGTCCAGTCTGACTCATCATCAGAAGAGATTGTCATGTCTAAATCTTCAGCGTTTTCATCATCATCATTGACGTCCTCGCCTTGTTCCGGAATAAGGGTACCTGGCATCTGGGGTCCTTCATGCCATATTGGCATGTAACATCCATTTTCGAGATCCCAACCATTTGATGCATCTGGGTGTTGTTGGATTTCAGCAGAATCTGCCTTTGCCCACATTTGTGCAACAAATGCAGCTCGTTTCAAATGCACATTCAGCTCTGCCTCACAAGGGGGAATGGCACTAGCATTTATTCCTTTCAACTTTTCCAATGGATTCTTTGACAAGGACTTTGGTCCATAGCCTTTTTCAAACATCTTGTACCTATGTTCATTTAATGTCAACTTGGTGTTTTCCTTGGCTCCGTACATAGTTGTGGTGAACGTTTGAAGGGTCATCTGGGTTCTTAGACTCTGTTGTTTGTCTGTTGCTAGGCTGTGGAAAGCTTTTTGGGCTTCCTTGTTCTTTTCCAACTTGGCCAATGGTCTGACCTTTCCTTTGCGAACAAATGCGCTGGTGTAGTCACACCCAGTAAATGCATGGAATCCTGGTAGTGCAGCGCATATCTGAGGTCCTAGTACTTCATAAATGTTGGTGATGCTAATGTATCTCCGGTTGTTCTTGGATGACATTCCAACATCCATCCATATTGGCGACTTGAACTTGTTGCAGTGATACAACAAGATGACTGCTATATCTGTGTCTGATGCCCGAACGACTATGGCTCCTTGTTTTCTGTCATCATCCACTACCTTGGCATGAAGAACTATCTTGGTGTCAGCCTCTTCATGGTTGTTCCTGCAATCGTCATCAGAATCGTGTCTGAGAATGCCGTTGGCAACATAATAATGATGGGTCTCCCCTGGGATGTCAAGATGTAGCTGACAGTCACCTAGTATTGGTCGATATGCCTTGTTTTGCCACTCCTTCGCCAGGAACTTGGGAAGCTGTGTCTTGAATGATCTCGATTTCAGCGCTTTATCCATGTCCTTAGGTCGTTTTTGTTCAGGACCAGTAATGGCGAACTCCCGTTCATCTATGCCCCTCCTTCCTCTTTCTGTGTCTTTTAGGGATGGCTGAGGGTAATCATCAAAGATAAGATGGACTTCTTTTTTGCACAACGCAACTGTCTGGATTAAAATACTTCTTGCGAGGCCTCCATAGGTAGCTGGTAGATTTGGAGGAAGTGTATGAAGGAGGAATTGGCCATCAATAATGCAGACTCTGGTCAATCCGGGACTGGCATCTCCATGAACCTTCGACTCAAGCAGGTTGAAGAGGGCACTCTTGTCGGTTTTCGCCATTGTCCCTTCTGTGCTACACATGGACAAAGGGACTGGAGTGAGTGGGAATTCAAAAATGAAGGGCAAGTCCAGATTCCGTTTCGTTGCAAGTATTACGAGGCGGCCCATTAGATCTCTTGTACCCTTGAGTTCTGTTATTCGTTCGTCCTCTGCTTTATGGTTTCTTGCACTATCATCGGTAAAGGTCTTAAGTTTTGCCTTGGTTATCTTCTCTTCAAATCTCTTTGCGTCAGCTATGCAGGTGTCCAGGAAATCTTGATGTCGTGCCTGACCGGTCTCTGGTATTTTCAACAGACTTTCACTGATCTCATGGCTGGTGGCCTTCCCTGTGTTGATGTTGAAGAGTTTGTCTTTTGATTCAGATTCTTTATCCATCTCAAATCTCACCCTGTTAACTAATCACAGGTTTTTCCTTTATTGAGAATGCGATGAGTAATACCAAGGGATAAAAACCGCTTGTACTAGCCCCTGCAAAGTTCTGATTTATAATGAAGCCACATGTAGGCCTACAAGTATGCTTCATATCCATAGGTTTACAATGTACAGATGGGGATCTAAAGACTTCTTAAGGGGTCACGGTACAGGTTTTGGCACTTAAGAATCCACTTTTCTTAGTTGGGTGAACCTACCAAATCCATTAGCGAAGGTTTCGTTGATGTACTCAATTATGCTAATTAAATTGCTAATTAGCGCTAATTAGTGGCTTTCTTAAATGGATTAAGTACAGGAGTTGCAGGTTAAGAAAGATGGATCTTCATTTACAACCTAAAAATGAACATTTCAGCATTGGTTTCATACATGTACTCAGTTATGATAATTATAGCCCTGGTTGAACTGACCCTGACCTTTGACCCCTTCTTAAGGGGTCACGGTACAGGTTTTGGCACTTAAGAATCCACTTTTCTTAGTTGGCTGAACCTACCAAATCCATTAGCGAAGGTTTCGTTGATGTACTCAATTATGTTAATTAAATTGCTAATTAGCGCTAATTAGTGGCTTTCTTAAATGGATTAAGTACAGGAGTTGAGGGTTAAGAAAGATGGATCTTTATTTAGACCCTAAAAATGAACATTTTATCATTGGTTTCATACATGTACTCAGTTATGCTAATTAAATCTAAATTTGGGATATTTTGAGTGGCTCCCCTAGAGTTGGTACAGGCGTGGAAACTTAAGAATGGCCATTTGATTGTACATTGACCCTAATCAACATGTTGCATGCCTCAAACCTTTTGTACTTGCAATGCTAAACAAAACTCCATGGGCTCCTGGTTTACAGCTTTTGTCTCCTGGCCGCTTTGCCGAGATGGATTCTAGCCCTTTCAAAGTTTATTTGATGGGCCTTTCGTACCCATTCAACATATTCAACAGGACACAATGGCCTTTCAGCCTCATCAGGGGGTTTGAACATTAAGTCAATTGGCATTGACACTTCCCTTCCGAACATTAACAAATTTGGACTGCAGTTTGTGCTTTCATGTACCGTAGCCCTGTAAGCACTGAGGACATAGGGCAAATGATCGTCCCAAGTTTCAGGGTCCTCTTCACACAGTTTGGCCAGCATAGCCAATAGAGTCCTGTTGAAACGTTCCACTTGACCGTCAGACTGTGGATGATAAGGTGTGGTACGGGTCTGTGATATTAAGTAGTTTGCATATTTCCCGGGTAAGTATTGACTGGAATTCAGGTCCCTGGTCAGAGTGGATAAGATGAGGGCAACCAAACCTACAGAAGACCTGAGTCACAAGCACATCAGCAACAGTAAGGGCCTGGTGGTCTGCAAGAGCATATGCCTCAGTCCACTTTGAGAAGTAATCAGTGACAACCAGAACACAAGTGTTGCCGTTGTCCGTTTCTGCCGGCATACTCAAGATATCTACAGCAATCCTTTCCCACGGAGCACCGGAGGGACTCTGCACTAATGGTGCACAACGCCTGCCTTGCCTAGATTTACGCTTCTGACACGGTAAGCATTCTTGACACCATCTTGCCACATCACTACGAATGCCGGGCCACCAGAACCTTGTTTCAAATTTGGACTGTGTCTTTCTTATACCCATGTGCCCGCCAGTTCGGTGGCTGTGTAATAAAGCAAATGCCTCCTTTCTCAGTCGTGCTGGTGTAACAAGCTTCAACTGTGATTTGCCATCGATAGTACAACGCCAATACAGTATCCCTCCAAGCGATTCCAGTTCATCAAACAAACCCACAACTGCTTTAGATGTGAGCTTTTCCCTTGGACATTGTCCCACGGGGGACGCCTTTCATCTTCCTTCCATTCTACAACATGACCTATGTCTTGGTCTTCCCTTTGCCATTGTCCTATCTCCTGTAGAGACCATGGCTCAAACCAATTCCCTTGGACTGATGGGTTATTTGCCTGTTGCTGATGGTGGGCCATGCCAACAGTATCGACTGTGGCTTGTACGGCAGCATCAACACATGCTTTCTGGGAGCTTTCCTTCCTCTCACAATGCTTGCAGTCCAAACAGGGTCTTCGGGACAAACCGTCTGCATTGTTGTGGACCTTTCCTGCCCTATGTATTATTTCAAAGTCATAAGTCCCCAAAATCTCAAGCCAGCGTGCCATTTGGCCTTCTGGCTACGAAAATTCATCAGCCATCTCAATGCCCCATGGTCCGAACGAACTAAAGTATGTCGGCCATAAACATAGTGGTGGAAGTTCTTGAGAGCAGCCACGACCGCCAGCAATTCTCTGCGGGTTACACAGTATCGCCTTTCCTCCTTTGTGAAGCAACGACTGTAATAGGCGATAACTCGTTCAACACCATCTTGCCTCTGAGACAATACTGCACCCATAGCATTGTTACTAGCGTCAGTGTCAAGTATCAACTGACCCTGGGAGGATGGATAGCCCAACACAGGAGAATCACACAATTTGGCCTTCAGCCTCTCAAATGAATCATTACACTCAGTGGTCCAAACGAATGGTCTGCCAATTTCTGTCAATTTATGAAGTGGTCTGGCAATGTCTGCAAAACCTTTGACGAATTTGCGATAGTACGAACAAAGACCAACAAAGCTTCTGACATCTGTCACATTTTGAGGTTGAGGCCATTTGGTGATTGCCTCGACTTTTCTGGAATCGGTCCCGATACCTCGGTTAGACACAATATGGCCTAGGTACTCAACTTCTGGCTGGAAGAGTTGACATTTCGTTGGGGCAATCTTTAGTCCAGCCTGCTGTATTCGGCTCAGAACCTGACCCATGTGTCCTAGATGGTTTTCAAAGGTATCAGAGAAGATGATAATGTCGTCAAGATAAACAAGACACGTTTTCCAGTGGAGCCCTGCGAGAACCTGCTCCATCAGCCTCTCAAAGTTGGCCGGTGCAGAAACTAGGCCAAATGGCATTACTTTGAACTGCCATAAGCCACCCTGAGTGCAAAAAGCAGTTTTCTCTTTTGTCTCTCGGATCAATTTCAACCTGCCAATAGCCTGATGCTAGATCAAGTGTGGAGAACCATTTGGCACCACCCAACAAATCTAAGGAATCGTCGATTCTTGGTATGGGATAACTATCCTTGGTAGTGACCGAGTTGAGCTTACGGTAATCCACACAGAACCTTAGAGTGTTGTCTTTCTTCCTTACTAGGACAACAGGAGAAGCCCAAGGACTACAGGATGGTTCAATTACACCCTGATCCAACATCCTTTGTATCTCTTTCTCGGCTTCTGGTCGCAGAGAAATGGGTATCCGACGTGGATGTTGTTTGACTGGAGGAGCCCCGCCAGTATCAATGGTGTGTTTAACCAGTTTAGTTCGACCAAAATCATCTTTAGACCTTGCAAACACACCTTCAAACCTACACAAATGTTCTCTGAACAGCTTTTGCTGCTCTATCGACAACCGAGGTTTAGTTTCCTCCCAAATCTGTTTCAAATGCTCCGGGACCACCCCATCCTCTGCATTACCATCAGCAAAAGAAGCATTGCAAACCGCATCCTGGGGAAAAGAGCTTTCCCCCGAAAAATCAATCAATCACTTCTTTCAATGGTTCACAAGTCCCCCCACTAAAGTCTCCTTATACACTACCTGGGATTCATTTTTTGGATTCATAACCCTTATAGGAATTTCAGACCTGCTGGGATCAACCACCATCCGTGCCACTAACAAGTTCCTTTGTCCATCCCCAAAATACCCTCTGCTTCTACATCAGCAACAACAACTTCATGGTCCATGACATGCTTTCCAAATGATAATGTCACCACAACCACCCCATACGAGACAAGAGGCTCCCCATTGGCCAACCTAATATGACCCTGCTTGGATTCCAAAGGAGGACGATCCTTGGCTGGTATTTGCCAATACTTATCTGGATGGATCACTGTCAAAGTAGAACCTGAATCCACGAGAAAACCAACACTGACGCCAAAAACTTTAGACGAGAGGAACCAGCTATCTCTACCTCTGGAACCCAATTCACCAACAATACTCGGGGGCCTCAAACAAAGTTTATCTGCTGGGACATGGCCCTCAGTCTCAGCAACACTTAGTTTTCCGACTGTAATTTCTGGTTAGAGGATCTGCCAGAATCTAAGCTGGAGGACTCAGATTTTGTCTTTTGAGCCTCTTCTTTCTGACGAGCAAAGCACTTGGCTATAAAGTGACCTTCTTTACCACAGTAGTGACATTTTCTACCCCTGGTTGTGTTTTGAGATCGCTTGTTTTGACCTTGACTGGATTTCTGCAAAGGTAACTCTTGCTGCGCACCGACTTCATCACCACTGACAAATGGGTACCCCCCAGTCTGAGCCCTGACATGATTTGATTCCCAAGACGTCGAGATCGAGATCGACTTGTAGCAAAAGCCTCGTACTCTAAGGCTGCTTTGAGAGCATCGTCAAGGTTGTGTGGCTTGGCCTGGAATATGAAAACCTCAAGGTTGTGGTCGACCAATGCATCAACAAAACAATCTTTAGCCAGAGTTTCTCTAACCTGGTTGTTTGCCTGAGGGTAGGCTTTCCGGGTAAGGCGTCGGATGTCCTGAGCCAACTTGCTCAGTTCTTCCCCATGTCGCCTGACCCTGCCCTTCATTTGGGACCTGAACAACTCACATTGATTGTCTGGTTCGAATGTGTCCTTCAGTGCTCCCACTAACACAGAAAAAATCTTCTCTATCTGCAGGATCTAGATCACTGAACACACTCAATGCTTGACCCCTAAGGTTGGTTGCCAGCTCTAGAGCTTTAATGTCGTCAGACCATTGATTCCGCCTCGAAACCAATTCAAAATGAGTCAGGTAGTCACCAAAACTAGTCTTCCCATCGTAAGTAGCTGGCTGTTTAGGTTTGTCAAACTTGCCATGCAGCCTGGTTGCAGGTGGAATCAATGCCCCATTTAAGTTACTGGTTTCATTTAACCTTCCTCTCTCTGGCACAGCAGGTTCAGATAGAGAACCTGTACCAATCTCATTCTGGAGGGAGGGTTGGTTGACCCATTTCATTAGCCCTAGTGACGCCATTCTCTGAAGCACCTCCTTGTCTTGAAATCCCATTAATTGCACCTGGTGCATACCCCATCCACATAGGAGGTGGTGGGTAACCGTGTGGGGATGGGGATCCAGGGTAACCCCAATGATATGCACCCCACGGTGGCATCATTTGTGGATAAGTTGGTGGACAAGAAAAGTTGGCGGAGCCATGTGCAAGGCCTTGAGGCATCCCCCATGGATGGGCTGGCTGTGAGTAACCTTGAGATATATAGCCAGCTGAACCTGATGGATTTACCAGTGTTGGTAGTACATTGCTTCCGCCGTTTGGAACAGACATGGGAACAGCAAAGCCTTGAGCACCGACAGCAGGTATTGGTGCAGAAACTGATGGAGTTACAATACCTGGTCCATAGAAAGAAGACTGGACTGGATACACCCCAGATGAACTGGCAGCAAATGGAGCAGGACTAATGCCATTCATTCAATGAGACAGGAGTCTGTGGGTTGGGGGACCGCATCGGAGAACCATCAGGTGGACAAGGAGAACTGACACCTGACACAGCATTGTCTTCCCTATGAGGAACGGGACTGCTGGATACATCCCTAAATAGATCTCTTCCCCTAAATACCACCTCTCCATCATTAGAACACGATGACCTAGTGTGTTCATGAGCCCCGTTGTCAGATGAATAATCAAGGTTAGTGTCACTATCAGAATTCCTTTCATGGAACAAATCACCAACAACAGGACTACTCATTTTGATTTTTGAACAAACACTCAACTGCTAAACTAACAGGCTGTTTACCTGATGTTTATGGGGAACTGCCACTTGTCAAATTAACTGCTTGCCGCTTGCTTGATGTTATTTTTAATTATTGTCATTTACTTAAAAAAAAAACAACCTTAGCTCATTTACTGAAGCCTGTAGTTCGTATCAGGGATCCTTTTTCTATATATAAATAAAGGATCCCACCGCTGCCACCAAATAATGTAGCGTGTAACATCAGCGGTAATGTCAGGCTTGATCAGTAAATGACAACAAGGTTATTGAATTAGAATAACAGTGTTTATTTTCGGCAACCTAAAAAAACGAGCTAATAAAATATAGAGCATATGCATAGTTTCAATGACATCCCCAGCCCGAAAAATGGTGGTTAACAACCTGACCTGGCAGGCACAATGCTGAACAGGCAGCAAAATGAGCTGGACAAAGCAGCGGAGAGAGAGATACAAAGCTGGGCAGAGCAGCGAGGTGAGCTGGGCAGAGCAGCAAGAAGAGATGAGTGCTCGCTGGCTGGCAACAAGTCTTCCTTAACCCATGAAAACATCCCTATATATACCCTCCCCAGATGAACACGTGACACATTAAATAAATAATAACATCATTGGATTATATATATCTCTAACTAACATGAGTAACCACAACAAACCACAAATGTTCAAGAGATGACTTTTGAAATGAAGCGCGATACAAACAACCGGAAGATGCTATTTACTAATAATAATATTATCTATATTTCCCATGATGCAACACGAGAAAATGACTTTAACTAAAAGAAACCCCTAAATATTGTCAAAACCCTTCTTAAATATTGTTTAGCACCCAAAATATACTCATACACACATACATCAATACAATAACAATACAATAACCATCAAAAAGGATAAAACAAATAATAAATGAGTCAGAACTGAAACCGAAACCCGGGTGCGATCACTAAACTTTGCATGAGACAGTTGAGCTGCATATGTATAAGGTTAAGACGAAGATCACTCACAGCAAACAAACGTAGACCAACCGAGTTGTTCATACAAAAAACAACTAAGCTGATATTGCTGCATAATATAATGGCTTAAAACCAGCAAACTCATTAACAGTCGTATATAATGCAATTATATCACATATCTCCGCTGCATGATGTACTATAACAACTATTAAGCATTAAGTCACTAAACAAAAGTGTTGTTTTAATGCGACAAATAGAGAGACTTTTCTAGATACACCCAGGACGCCTCAATTTTATATATCATGAATAAGCGACGATTCATTTTGCTATTGGAGAAGATGCCAGTAATTTGCATAGCTAGTAGCTTGTCTACATCAATCTGAGGCGTGTATATTTAGGTAAGATGACACAAGCAGCTGTATATCAACCGACCGGGCCCGATACATCTGGGATGAAGTTTGTCGCCGGAAGTCTTCTCATAATGCTGTCTAACATTTCTTCGATGTCTTGGCGAGTTTTGCATTTGGTCATTTCCAACTGATGCGCGTGCTCCTTGCCCATTTTATCCATTTCCTTTTCATGAATAAACTTCATTTTCGCCAATTCTTCCTTGTGTTTCTCTTTTTTTCCTTCCATGGCTTGACTGTGAAGCTGAGATTGCTGCGTCATTTCAAGTCGGACACGTTCCATTTCGAGCCTCAATACGGTACATTGAGCATTCATCTCCTCAATCTCCGCCTCCTTTTTCTTCATATGTTGTTCATAAGCAGTGGCGTTTAGTTCAATGTTAGTTTTCAGAGCGTGATTAACATTGTTCAAATTTGTAAGATCCGTACCCCATTGACCATCCGGTCCTACTTTGATTTGCAGCTTGTTCTGCTGTGTTTGAAGACGATAGATCCAAAACAGTATTCCGACAGCCAATAATATTACAGCATGCTCGTTGATATATTCGAATGCCTAATACAGCAACAAATTAACATGTTATTTATCAAGAAATGGGACTACAAAGTGTGATAATGGCCTTGATTGGATCTTCCAGACCTTTTTTCTGTAGCGTGCGTGTCACTAAGACTTGCAAAACACCGACGAGCTAGGATACAGGTCATCAGATATCTATGATCTACGCTATCTCTATGACCTACGCTATCTCTATGACCTATGGGGCCTGATCTCGGTCATTGTTATTGTGGTTGTTCACATGTATCAGTTGGCCCAGTAAAACAGGTTACCACACTCACTGTACTTTGTGGGAGGATATCTATCTGTGTCTGAATCACATAAAAGTTCGAGTTTAAGACCATTGTCGTATTCCTTGTACATTCACTCACATAGCTCGTTTTTCCAAAGCTGCACCTCAACGATATACACCTGAGAGATATACACCTGAGAGATATACACCTGAGAATATTGATCAAGATGTTCTTGAACAAAACATTTGCTATCAGAAAAAACATTAGAAATTTACCATCATACTCACTTCCATTGTCTTGGCCGTTGCCGGGAGAGCAGCTTCGCTGTGCATGTCGGGAATGTGTCGGTGGTTGTCGTGATTCATCTGCGCACCCATATAAATATGCTTTTATGACGCATCCAGGTGTGTCCTGATTCCCCTAGTGGTTTACTGACTCCCAAGGTGTGACAGCCTGACTGATCACGTAAAATGGCGGTCCCATCTCTGAAAGGGGATGTAATAGGTAATGGTAATATTGGGATTTAACGTCACTTTCAACAACGATGTGATATCGCGACGGTGATGGATCAGGGTTATTGTGATGTTTGGACAGCTCCCCTTAAGTGTCAGCGCCCACTTGGCACAAACCCGTTGCCCAGACCCGGCAGCGAAACCTACGACGCTGGGACGAAAGTCCAACACGGTTCTATTGAGAAACTACCCGAGGGCTTACTATTGTGCATTTAGATTACATCCTCCTCAATCACGCAATATTTTAGATATCCTAATGGCACGTATTGTCACTTATATGAGAAGCACTATATAACTTCAAGCTCTTTTCAGGACTTGTCGTTATGTTGACTATGAGTAAGTGCCAATATTCTCTTGCAGTCATTGAGTCATTGCCTTTGCAATAAGCATGTGGTGTGGGGTTCCTCGTATGAATCACTTCACCATGCCACAATAAACTCATACAAACATTAATTATTGTTTGCACCCAGACAGTTAAATAGAAAAACCAAACGTGTTTTCAATGCCCTCTGCCTACTTCACTGACCAGTAAACATGAAATATACAGAGGGCTATCCTTGCCATGAACAGAGACGTCCCCTTGACAGCTCATATGTTCTAAGAATTTGTCAAATGGTAGCTCGAGTTGTGGTACAGTGTAAACTTGGGGTAGCTAAGGCCAAACATACGGGTTCAATATTCATGAAGACATTATAGGTGGTGTAGGAATACATCGCAGTCATAAGACTATACCCGCGAGCTTTGTTGTTGCTTTTTTAAGGATCCTGAACCTAGGAACGACACCGAACATGCGAAGATTCTCAAGTGCGAACTCTAAAGTGCGACTGAACGTATTAATGGCAAACCTCACCATCATAAGGGTATGGTTAAGAGCTTGTTAGCACACACCCACGTGGGTGATATCACCAAATTGATGATGCAAGTATGTCAGTTATTCTTATTGCACTAGAAGAATTAAAAAGAACAAATACATGGGACTTTTTATCTCGTGCCTCATGCAACTCCATGATTAAGTAGAGAGACATCCGTGCAATCACCGCTACCATACTTCATGATCCCGCGGCACCGTCCTGGGTCGCGAACGTCATTCGCATGAGGAGGCTATCGTGATAAGCTTTCTTCGTATCATCCACTTGACAATACCACAAACACCCATGAGTATCGTGTCGTTTCTTTTACCAAGAAAAGTAAACCGAGAAACCACACGTATTTAGGCCCACGGTGTTTTGGAATTTATTGTTCCTTTTTTCGAATCCGAAAGGCGACGCGGTTCTCAATCGTTTGTGTCCAACCATCGAGTCCATCAGGCATATTGCCGAGTCCATCAGGCATATTGCCGAGTCCATCAGGCATATTGCCGAGTCCATCAGGCATATTGCCGAGTCCATCAGGCATATTACCGAGTTCATCAGGCATATTGCCGAGTCCATCAGGCATATTGCCGAGTCCATCAGGCATATTGCCGAGTCTATCAGGCATATTACCGAGTCCATCAGGCATATTGCCGAGTCCATCAGGCATATTGCCGAGTCCATCAGGCATATTTCCGATGAAGATGATTATTATTACCGTTCATCGCTTCCTTCATCTCCCTGTTGAGTGCCAAATTACCGTTCTAACATTCTCAATCGCAAATTACCGTTATGACAAAATCAACGCACACTTTTCTCGTCTCACCTTGCTTCTCTGTTCGATACTGTGAGCAACTTGAACACGCCACCTGTGATAAGCGCGCTGCTTTGTCATGGCGTCTCTTTGACACATTCGGGGGCGTGGTCACCTCGACCAGTTAGAAAACCCAGGGGGCAGAACCGACCGACAGACAGTCCAATGTGCTTTTTAGGATTCTCTTGTAGCGCCAACTGACGACAGGCGTGTGTTTCACTCATTTGCATACAAACCGCTCAGCTAGTAGGAGTGAGCCCTCTCAGCATAGCCATAAGCTCTTCGGAAAAACCATCGACAACTGATATAATCTATATACCCCAGCAACCCAGATCCATAAGTACCGCATGTGTTACACATTCCACCTATAGAGATATATACAACAAGTCAAGACGTGTATTTTTTCTTTTTGTTATTTACCGCATCAATCATTGTACAACGCAATGCTCAAAGAACGAGATTTCGTTTCACTCAGAATGATCCATGGTGGGAGTGAAGCCAAGCCGTCTCGTCATATCGCTTACCTTCATCGGAACTTTTTCGGGGCTGTTGATAGGATGGAACTGATTTTATTATGCGAATTAGCATGCGCAATGATCTAATCACATACTTAGGCCACGCTACAGGAAAGTAGATCGCTCATATTAAGAAGCGTTGCCATTGGCCTCTTATACGATGATTGCGTACACAACATATACCATTTTAGCCCGAATATTCGCTGGATGAAACGCGATCAACTTCATTCCCATGACATTAAGTTTAATGTTTGTTGCAGAACACGTTTAACATTATTTACCTGCGATTTGATCATGTAGCAATATTAATGCAATGTAATGCTATATTTATTCAATGGCATAATGACCGTCATTAGATGTCCAAAATGGTCTACGTTTGATCAAATGTAATAAGACAATGCTTAAACCTGTTATTCATGATGTCCTATTAAGCATTCTGCTGAAAGCATCCGTCCAGGCAACAAATATCACTACATTCCAACAATTATAATTTAAAACTACCATGGTCTGACAGAGTCGATTATTTCTATATCATATTTGAAGGCAACCAAATGTTCAGTGTGTCCATGGTGGCGGGGTGGTGCGGACGTTGGGTTCAGTATCTCCATGGTGGCGGGGGGGGGGGGGCGGACGTTGGGTTCAGTATCTCCATGATGGCGGGGTGGGGCGGACGTTGGGTTCAGTATCTCCATGGTTGCGGGGTGGGGCGGACGTTGGGTTCAGTATCTCCATGGTTGCGGGGTGGGGCGGACGTTGGGTTCAGTATCTCCATGGTGGCGGGGTATCAATGTGTCCATGGTGGCGGGGTGGGGCGGACGTTGGGTTCAGTATCTCCATGGTGGCGGGGTGGGGCGGACGTTGGGTTCAGTATCTCTATGGTGGCGGGGTGGGGCGGACGTTGGGTTCAGTATCTCCATGGTGGCGGGGTGGGGCGGACGTTGGGTTCAGTATCTCCATGGTGGCGGGGTGGGGCGGACGTTGGGTTCAGTGTGTCCATGGTGGCGGGGTGGGGCGGGACGTTGGGTTCAGTATCTCCATGGTGGCGGGGTGGGGCGGACGTTGGGTTCAGTATCTCCATGGTGGCGGGGTGGGGCGGACGTTGGGTTCAGTATCTCCATGGTGGCGGGATGGGGCGGACGTTGGGTTCAGTATCTCTATGGTGGCGGGGTGGGGCGGACGTTGGGTTCAGTATCTCCATGGTGGCGGGGTGGGGCGGACGTTGGGTTCAGTATCTCCATGGTGGCGGGGTGGGGCGGGACGTTGGGTTCAGTATCTCCATGGTGGCGGGGTGGGGCGGGACGTTGGGTTCAGTATCTCCATGGTGGCGGGGTGGGGCGGGACGTTGGGGGTGGCGGGTCAAATGCTTGCGGCAACTTAAATATTTGGAATGCAAATATTACTTCATTTTACCGAACACTAATAGTCCAATGCAGTCCATTAGTTATTGATATTTTGAGGCCAACAACAGTAGTTTATTTCCAGAGGTATTTATCTGGACGTTAAGAAATTGAAAATGGCTGAGCAAAAGCACCATGTACCACCCTAGTGCCACTGTCATTGCTCAGGTAACCATGCATAATGCAAGGATGCGGCCATATTCGATCGTCACTGTCTGCATTCATGTCAACTATCACAAAAATCATCTTAATCATCCCCGTCACAGGCGGTGTTGTCATGGTGTCTTTATTGATTGGCGGCAGGATCGAAATGATGTGCGTGACAAATTCATCGATTGCGTCTTTGGCATCAGACGCATTACGAGGACTAGATCAGATTAAATGCAAGCTTTCGGGATCGGGGAATTGCGTCTTAGTTGGGGATATCGGCTGGCAGGTGAAAAATCAGGAGCTTTGTGGAAAGATTGGCTCCTTGGTTGATCACACCTTATTCTCGGTGTCTAATGTTAGCTGCCGTTGAACGTGACGTGACTGTCTTATTTAGCGCAGCTGATCTCGAGGCGAATATCCCGGCCATGGAGGTAAGAATGTACATCTGAATGTATAACCTAATCAGTTCTTTAACAGCCAAGATGCAGCATTCGTGTAGCATTATTATTATTGTTTTTTTTTTGTGTGAATATATTTAATTTCTAGGAGCGGAACTTTTGAATGGCATAATAATTGTATTATTACATAATGGTGATCTGTGTAGTACGGTATTAATATATAACTCCCGAAAATGTGCGGCTCTGCATTATTCGTAGGCAATTTGATAACTGTTTCAGACATTGATTTTCTTGTACGAGCACTACGTTCCTACACTTTTGATGGCTGGATTGCTGCTGTGGAATTGCAGTCTTCAAAAACAGGTGTACAATCTGCAAAAATTGGGTAAATCGGAGACGGTCGATAAAGGCATCAACCATTTAAAAGAGGTCAATCGTGCTCTGACAACTAACATTGATCGAAACGCTTCGGTTCATGAAAAGGACATGATGGAAAAAGGCAAGGAGATAGAAAGGTTGAACGCTCATAGTGACGTCGTCAAACAAGAAATGGAACGCGTCCGCCTTGAAATGAATCAACAATCACAGATGCATGAGCAAGCAATGGAAAAACATCAAGCTGAAACCGAAAGGCTAAAGGTTGCTCACCAAGTCACCATGGAAAGACAGAAACAGGAACACGAGGAAGAAATGGAAACCCATCAAGCTGAAACCGAAAGGATAAAGGTT
Source organism: Urechis unicinctus (assembly GCA_034190875.2). Taxonomy (NCBI): domain Eukaryota; kingdom Metazoa; phylum Annelida; class Polychaeta; order Xenopneusta; family Urechidae; genus Urechis; species Urechis unicinctus. The sequence continues at coordinate 40,642,458 of CM067348.1, read as the reverse complement.
ACTCACCAAGTCACCATGGAAAGACAGAAACAGGAACACAAGGAAGATCTGGCGCGCCAGAAACTCAGCCACGAAACAGAAATGGATAAAATGGGCAAGGAGCATGCTCATCAGTTGGAAATGACCGCTGAAGGGGTTCAGATATGACACCATCGTCACAATCATTGCAGAAAGGCAGCCAGTGACACAGTTCACTGCAGATGATGCGGACAGCCCGACTTCATGACGTCCAATGGCTATTTTCTTCAGTGTCGATTTGCCAAAAGTTTGCATACGATAGAATGACATGGAGACGCATTTGACTAAAACAGATACTTTGACGAGTGTGACTTTTGACTGAAATAGAAAAGCTTTTTCCAGTTGGTTTTACCATTTGAAATTTAAATTGAATCAAGAGACAACATGTTTCACAAATCAAGTCTCGTCGCGCATTCATAATATACAGCCTTGAGTGTATCTACAATTGCTCATTGCAAGTAAACTTTGAGACCGAACACATCTCCAGTATTCCCCTAACATCCAGCAACTCAGTGCCCACTACTTTCGTGTAAATAACGTATCGTATTCTGCAACTTGGGACCAAACTAGTAAAAAGTGGCGCTTTACTCAATAATATATCTACACTACAAGCTTTTTAATGCAAATCTTTTTAGATAATTCTTTATATTCGACTGTGATATAAGATACAACCTCGCTGTGAAGCGTGTCCTCTGTCATATGATGCTAGGTAGGCAATCATGCAGCAGCGTGTCCTCTGTCATATGATGCTAGGTAGGCTATCATGCAGCAGCGTGTCCTCTGTCATATGATGCTAGGTAGGCTCTCATGCAGCAGCGTGTCCTCTGTCATATGATGCTAGGTAGGCTATCATGCAGCAGCGTGTCCTCTGTCATATGATGCTAGCTAGGCTATCATGCAGCAGCGTGTCCTCTGTCATATGATGCTAGCTAGGCTATCATGCAGCAGCGTGTCCTCTGTCATATGATGCTAGCTAGGCTATCATGCAGCAGCGTGTCCTCTGTCATATGATGCTAGCTAGGCTATCATGCAGCAGCGTGTCCTCTGTCATATGATGCTAGCTAGGCTATCATGCAGCAGCGTGTCCTCTGTCATATGATGCTAGCTAGGCTATCATGCAGCAGCGTGTCCTCTGTCATATGATGCTAGGTAGGCTATCATGCAGCAGCGTGTCCTCTATCATATGATGCTAGGTAGGCTATCATGCAGCAGTGAATTGTGATATTAAAGGATATAGATATCTACATTGATGCATAATTTTATTTTTTATTTATCTTGTCATTGACACTATTCGTATTGTCTCTTGCGGACAATTATACACTCTGAGTGATGTTCCACTTAATTATACCATTCACTTACTGTACTGCATCATTGTGCAAACGGATTTTGAGTGTATCATTTAATTATTTCGTTTTAGATGTCCCTAATAAAAGCTGGACAAATTCTTTCAATTAGAATAGTGCCATTGTTCTAAATGTTTACGTTTGTTATTGAACATGTCTAAGATGTGCAGCTGTGATTTCTGATCAACCTCATGATACATGACACCAATTGTTTACGCTAGTATTTTATTAGCCACCAATATTTAAGTGATGGATGGCTATATTCATTGGATGTTATAATTACCCTGATTATTCAGCTGATAGATATGCTGAGTCATATACTCTTCATTACTCAACTGTGATATTAAACAAAAAAACTACTCTTCATTACTCAACTGTGATATTAAACAAAAAAAAACTATGCACTCATGATGTCCTTTTTGGCATTCTGCTTAAAGTATCCGTCCAGACTTCCATATAGAAGTCGTAACATATCTAAAATGATTGCGAAACCATTTGCAGAATTTTGAAATGTTGGGCAGCAACGTCCCCCCTCCCCCAATGATCTGTATGTACGTTTTATGTATATATATATTGGTCATGTATTCATGGTAATTCAATATGACATATATCTACAGGTGGAATAAGTTTATTGGGTTTTTATCCCTGCTCCATTCTATGTATGAAAGTAAATGAAGCAGGTGTCCAGCCATTCTACTTTATATTGGAGTAGATTATTGCATAATAGGCTTGATTATTTTACTGACATGTGCTTGTGTTGATATACATATTTACAACGGAAATATACTACTCTGCTGTGATCTACAATGCTTCCACGTGATATATAGTCTATCCTACTTTGTGTTCTGATCAACGTATACGCCTAGGCAGTCATTGTACTATGCAGTAATATTAAACAAACTTCTTATGTGATAAATCTGATTATTCTATTTACATTTGTCTTGAATGATCTACATCTTCACTGTAGACATATACAATTTTACTATGAAATACAATGCTTCAACGTGTTGAATATTATACCCTATTTTATATTCTGCTTAACTTATACTCACAGGCAAAGAAGCAGGAGTGAATTGTAATATCTAACATCTTAAGATTTTTTAAACATTCAGTTTGGACAGTAATAATATTTCGTACATTTCGTATGTGTGTGCTGGTTTAATCAATATAGGTATTATTTACAATAGAGTAAGTATAAGTAAGTATACAGTTGGGATGAGTGTATTATTGAAAGATTATTTGTCATTACCTGCATGCTACCAATGCAGCAAAAACAAGTTAGAAACAATGCAATACTGAGGCGATAAACGCTGGTTAAGAAACTGAGCAAATAATGCAATGAAACTGTGTCAATAACAGAATTTGTGTAGCCTTTTGGTAATTTATTACTTTTATGCCACTATATAGCCTTACGACAACTTCTATTCTGGCGAGTTCCAATGTGATGTCGATTGTTTTATTAAACTATTTTTGTCTGTGATGACTTGTTATTTATTTAACATAAGCCAACAATTAAATTGTATATATTTGATTGTATGCAATCACTGAGCTCACATAGTTAACCTGTGCCATTGGAACATTTACATATAAAATCTGCATGTCACAAAGAATAGGTGCCTGAATTTATTCCTTAAATATTAGAAAAACTTCACAAGCACCGAACTAACGTTAAGAGGTGTCAGGAACGTGATACGAATGTAAGTCATAACTTAGGGTAACGTTAGCAGAACTAGGGCTGACCGATAAAACTTTGTTCAAAATAGAGATTCTCCCGGGCTCTACTCTTGTTCATAAGTATCCCTATAGAATGACTCCTCGGGGCAGACAGGAAATGGACAAGATCTTTGAACAACAAATCCAACAAAGACTAATCGAGGAGGCTCGTGATTGGGCCTGGGCCTCCTCGGCCCTTTTAGCTAAGAAAGCTAGGGTTGGCCTCTGACTCGTAATTGATTAACGAGGCCTCAATGCGGTAACCATCCCTCAAATCCTAAGGATTCCCAGGTTAGATGAAGGGTTAGATTGTGTAGGTGAGAATATACCCCAGTACTTTTCAGTTCTTGATTGCACTTAGGGATTCCATCAATCCCCTTAGATCCAGAGTCCAGAGATAAAATTTGGTTTATCACACCTTCTGGGAAATACAGGTATTGAACGATGCCCCAGGGCATACGGTTCGCGCCCAGCATGTTTCAGTCCCTCATTGACTCTTTGTTGCGTAACATACAATACAAGCACGTCATGGCGTACATCGATGATATCTGTTGTTTCTTGCCCACATTTTACCTGCATCTTAAACATCTCCGGGAAATATTTGTACGGTTACCAGACGCCAACCTGAAGCAACACCCCAGTCAGAAAATGATCGTTTGCAGTGAAGAAGGTAAAGTATCTGGGCCATGTATTACAACCAGAAGGCACACTACCCAATCCTGACATATTAGAGACAATCGAATTATACATGCTTTCTTACATGCTTTCCTGGGATTAGCCGGGTTTTTCAGAAGGTTCAATAGTGGTTACGCAATTATTACACGCCCTCTTTAACTAAGGAGAATCAACCCTTTACGCCAAGACGCATTTGACGCCTTGAAAAAGTTCCCAGGTTTTAGCCTTTCCCGATTTCGGCAAACCATTCATATTGTCAACTGATGCTATTAAGCTAGGATTAGGCGCATGTCTTAGCCAGGAAATAGACGGCAAGCTACGACCGATTGGGTTTGCAGGGAGGGGTCTCACTAAATCTGAAGCAAATTACTGCACTACAGAGCAGGAACAACAAGGCGTAGTATGGGGTATTCAGCACTTCAGGGTGTATCTTGAGGGACATACCGACCACTAAGCCCTTGAATGGATATTAGGGTTAAAGCAGCCTCAGGGTAGATTAGCAAGATGGGTTACAGTCATACAGCAATTTTCATATGAAGTGAGTCATGTTAAAGGGAAGTACAACATAGTCCCAGACGCATTAAGTCCTTATGACGCCCTTATGGCATCACCTGTACCAATGCTGATGACGTCATCGATCATTTTCACGATCTTGACACTGTCACCGCTGTTACTAACACCCTTAATTCTCCGCTTCCCCTTTTGACAACTTCAGATTTTTCGTCCAAATCTCGCTTAAACTCCCCTCCATCACGACCCGAGAAGCCCGACTTGTTACAGTCATTCAACATCCTGAAGAAAATAACAAGCGGGCAACACGATCAACGACAAAACTTCGGGTAAAGTTCCACGATGTATCATCCGTTAAATCATCGCTTCTCTCTCTACAAAGTGAGTCGGAAGACGAAACCGTTTGTGTGCATTATTCCCGCCTCTGCAGCGGGCAAGTTATTTGCCTTCCCTCCTGATCATCACAAGCTGGCCTCACTATTTCCAAATACAGAGGTTGATTACGAAGAAGAAGCCCTATGTGTAGTAACTGATAAGTGGACTCAACGCGCTGAACTTCGTCATCGGCTAACAAACCAAGCAAGAACTAAACGGGACTCTATCACTTTGAGTCGAGAGCGGATTAGACGCGAACAGAAGCGTGACCCACAATGTAGCCAACTTTAACGCCTCCTCAAATATGGCACGGTTCCTACTAACAAACATTTCATTGCTAGCGATCTCCTGCATCACATATTAACATCACAGGGCCTGAAGGCCAATAAAGCAATGGCACATGTTGACATTCCTCAGAACCTCAAGGAACACTTCCTCAAAATGCATCACGATGCACATCTAGGAGGACATCTGGCCGCTTGGCGAATGATTTCAGTCATGCGACCCCGTTATGCTTGGATCGGGATCATCAGGGGTATAAACGAATATGTACACATATATTTTAACTCAACTGCCACAAATAATGGTGATTCTGACTCGCACGTGTCTGAGGATGCACCCCGTAGAGCAGAGCTACGCCCTCGAGTTGATCGGAATCCTGACAAATTCACCACCCCCGACTCTGTCCTCACGATCCAAACACAGTCAACACACCAAGTTTCCTCCACTGACGGCGTACGTACAATCAGTCCTTCAAACGGACCCACCGCGCACAAATACTTTCTACCCACGAAACACCCCACCAGCTGCCGCCTTAACTAAACTTCCCACAAGCTACAAGCCAAACCTAACGATGGGAAGACGCATGATGTAGTAAAATTGCTTGGAGGAAAGGTTTCTCGATTTTCAAATATAATGAAATTTAACATTATGTTCGCTGGCAGACAATCTGAGAGGATTTTTTAGGGCTGTTACCTTTGTCCTAAAAAATCCTGAATGGATTCACTTGTGTAAACTATAAAATCTTTGTCATACTTCAGGTTTATTTCCATTCTATTTAGTGCTTTAATTATTGTTATCAGATGATGAAAAGCGTAATAGAGTTGCTAGATCTACCCCTGTCGTCGCCTCTGCTGAAGGCCCGTTGCCCGGTAAGAACATAGATATTTTAATGGCAGTCTAATAGACATGAATTTCATCTTTGACATGCAAGAAATATGAAGAATTTGAGGGATTTTGTGATAGGCTGCAGGAGCCAAATTACAAGAAGCTTGTGGTTAGTACCCTGTCATGTTGGCGAAATTGTGGATAATATTACAGCAACAATGACATTATATACTTTTAAATTTCAATTCATATAAGGATAGAGAACTTATCATATAACTTGGCTCAGCTTCTTCTCATTTGTCTGTTGATTTAGGATAAGTACATGGTTGCCACTTACGGCAAAAAGTCAATCGGTGACACTGTGCGGTCCATACTAAAAGCATCGATGACCGATCAGGTCATGACTCGGTACAACCAAACTGGGGCAAGAAATATGAGAAAACTACCAGAAACCTTTGAACATCGAATTTTTTGTGAGCATATAGAGCCTTCTATGGATAAAAAATTCTATATGTAAATAGATGGGAGTGAGTTTCATTGTTAAGGTTCTCTCTTGGAGTGCTGTACGTTGCTCTGTAAAACCACATGTATTTTTGCCTTTCAGAAACTGTAAAGTATTTTCATAGGGAGTCACAAGAAATCAAAGTAAAGAGGGATAGGGAGGAGATAAAAACCACTGTGAAAAGTGAGACACAGAAACAGTTGGAAATATTCCTTTCCAGCAGCACTACTAGACTTCAGAGGAAGTCTGCCAACAACATGTCACCAGAAAGAGAAAAATAAATTGTGACATCTGAGATTGTACCAAGCTATTGTGTAACTGTGTTTGGACAACTGATTAATAAAATCATGATTTTACCATTGTTGTCCGTTGGAATTTAGCTGAACATATGCAGTGATATAATTATCACATAGTGATCTCACAGAGATATCAGCTCATGATATCTTTGTGAGATCAATGTGTGATTTCAAAAACGACCTCACAGTGATATCACAACTGTCTCATATGGTGGCATCATGTGTGAGATCACTGAGAGATCACATTGAGATCACATTCTTGGCTGGGAAGTCTCTGGCGCGGAAGATGCGCATTACCGATTTATGACACCATTTACCGAATCTTGACACCATTTACCGATTTATGACTCCATTTATCGATTAATGTCTAACTATCCTCATTTATTCATTTACAGAGTATTCTTCACACAATTTTTCCCTTTTCATAAATTATTCCCACCAATGCCGAGAGCCGAGTAACCAACACAGATTGGGTAAACATAAATTTCTATTACAAATTAATTTTAAAAGTATAAGATATCAAGGAATATACAAGGTCACGTGATACCTGTATAACACGTTATAATTCCTGGATGAAGATAACTAAGGCACGGATAACAGATAAAATACAGTGAATAGATATGTAAGTGTGATGGTTATTTATCATAAGTAATATATTGGGGGGATTTTTGGTATTAGATAAGCATGTGAGATAAAATAACTGTCTATCAGGAAAAATTGTATAAATTGATGACCTAAATAGCAAAGATGTGGATATACACAGACATTCGATAATGTTGTTACCATACTCCATAGCAAGTGTTACATGACAATTACAGATAAGTATGTACAACTTAATGTGAAAAAGCTGGGATGGCATTGATAAAAAACGGGAAGGGTGGGTGGGGTTTTGAGATTGGCTAGCTAATTCGAAAAGACAAAGGGAGAACTTGATGGTCACGTAATCCACGAGGGAAAACGGGAGCTACCACTTCCTACCCAAAGGGGGGAAAGGCAAACTATCTCGGTAACAGGTATGATGCCTCGGCCCCCACCACAAAATGCGGCTGGGGGGTGTTCACCGCCCAAACCTATGTTATTCCAATTTCCGTTTCAGTCAACCTTCAATTAGTTTAACAAAGTCAATTTTCATAATTCAAAGTTAAATTCTAAATTGGTTGAACTGTGGAAGTTCAACTTAACTATGGTTTGGGAGGATGTTTTGATATTATTCTAGCTCATCTGACTTTAAAAGCCTTCGCCCCCTTGATTATCAGTTCGACATGTCTTCACCAGCCAAATTAACCTTCTGCCCATATGGTGGGGGTCTTACCCTGATAAGAAGTCCTGGTCAGTACCAAATCAATTACACACCCCATGTGGACCGTTAGGTCAAAGACCTGTGTGGAATGGGCCGACTCTACCTGTACCAATGAGGTGTCAGCTGATCGAGCGGAACCCAATGCCCGGGACCGCATTATACGGAGTGACACACTATGGTTCTGGGAGAATATCTAGCTAAGAAATTCTGAAAAGATTCTGACCGAGATTCCAACAAAGCTTCATTGTTTAACTTCAATAAACAACAAGAACTCTACTCCTGGACTCGTGTTATTTCTCTGGCTAGTCCCCACTCAAGCAACAACGAGTAGCAACGATTACCATAACGCTGGAACGCAGTATAAATTATAGTATAAGACATACATATGTACATACATACTGACAGACACACACACATACATACGTCCCTTATTACTCAATGATGGTATTGACCTTTGGTTATCAACATGATTGCGTCACCACAAATAATAACTGCAGCGTTGACAGAGGTTGGGCGAGATTCAATGGGTTAAAATCCAAATTCAAATAGTTTCCAAATCCCTACTAACCTTCACAATGGCAGAATACACCCAAGGTAGCAAATAGATACTCGATAATATTTGTATATATAGTTCATATTTGCTCATAAATATCAAAGATAAGGAGCCCTGTAAACTATTCCCAATCCTGCAATTTAATTCATCCAAATCAATAAGACATTTGCTTGAATCGGTGACATGGGTTGTCACAACTAACTGAGAGCTTTATTGTCAGCAATTATAAGCATATGCAAGTAGATTGTGCAATGTATTTGTGCCATCACAGATAGTTCCCGTCCCAGAAAGACATAATATGTATGCATCACAGACACCTGTGTGATCTGTACCTGTTCCCAAATTGCTTGGTTCAGAAATATTGTTCTTTAGGTGCATGAACCCATATATCATAGGGTATTGCATGTTGGACCCTTACATAACATCAGCTAGTAGAATATCATAGTTAATTACAAGCAAGCTGTCATAATGTCATTTTCTTAGATAACTCCAGAAAGAATAATTACACAGAAGTGAATTTGAATATCAAAAACTAATTGAACATATATGAACTAGAACAGTGCAACTTATAGACAATACAATTCTTGCAGCATAAAGACATGTTTTATAACATTCCAAAATTGCCTATCAACAACTTATCCAATCAAAACAGTATTCTTTGTGCTAAGAGATAAGCCTTTTGGTTGAGCTACCCTTGACATGACAGGAACCAATGAGAACGGATGTTACAATCAGAAATTAAAGATTATCTAATAATTATACACTAATATGATATGTGAATTACATATTACATCTAACTGAATTACAATTAATAAATCTTCAAAAGATATATTTGCACTACACCCATTTAATGAATTACAATTGATATTATAGAAGAGATTGTTTTGGGTTGTTGAAATCAATATTTCTCCATTCAGGCAGCATCATTGGTAGATGTGATGTACGCTTCTCTATCTCCGGCCACAGCAAGCTGTCTAGCAACACAGCGCCCTCTTGTGAGAGGTGCAAGCCATCATTCAGGAACTGACTATGAGGCTGCAATCAAAGATTAAAGGACATGTTAAATTATATTTTGTATTTATAGAAAAATTATTTCAATCCCTGGATAAATATGGCAAAACATAGAAAGTTGAGAATGTGGAATGATACAAAGTTGGTAGAAATGATATTTAGCCGGGATCAGCAAACGCAAAAAACTTATTGCCCAGTTTTGATATTTCTTTGAAATGAATGAGGATTCTGTTTCTAATCTGGAAGCTGGGGAAAGGTATAGGGTTAGATATTACTTTTGGCCATGGGGATGAATGATGATGGTGATTAGTAGCCATCACATGATTAAAGATGCTGGTGAAGTACAGGACCCACATTACTATGCACAGCAATAGTAACAGTTCTCAAACACACCTGTCTCTTCATCATAGCAGCATGCAGGTCAATGAAACCCACACCAGTTTCCTGGGCAGCTTGCCGACAGTGGTCTGAATATCGAGCTGTTGCCTCTTCATCTTTACTTTGAGGAACATCTTCAAAAAAGAAATTTTATTCACCAAACAAACATATATGTGATCTAATATCCAGATTAGTTTATCAGCAATAATCAGCTATATCTGCAGTGTATTTGCTGTTAAAATTAGGCTATTTTCAGACATTCCACAATGCCTGGAAAATTGTGAATTATTTTTAAGAAGTTTTCCTAACCTCTTTCTTTGCAGATCCCTCCCCATTTAATTGGGTCACAGGCAGGTGGACCAATCAGGATCACTTTCTCTTTGCTCACACCCAGTGACTGAATTAATTATCATACATTAACACATAGAAATACATGACATTAAGTACTGGTAAACTGTGTCTTTGCTAAGAAAACTTGCAGTAGTATTTCTTAATCAAAATATAAATACTTCATATAAAGCTGGATTTATTGGTAGTGTTTGTTTCTTGGGTAAAAGTGTTTTATTAATGGAATGTAAGTTTGATATAAGTTGGGCTGAGTAAGTCAAGTTTGTTAAGTCAAGTTTGTTTGTTAATTGTTGTCTTTATGGGAAATATATTTGTACCTAAATTTAATTGATCATTACAATCAGTTTTACCTACTGCCATCAAGTCATTGTAACATCCCTAATTGAGATAACAGTGGTTGATGTATTCTCACCTGCAGTTCATTTACCATAGCAACCAGGTCACTGTGATACTCCTCCAGAGGCACATGCTGAGCTGGGTTGAGATCAGCCAGACAGGAATCATTGGCTCCCAGAAATATTGTAAAAGCCAAGACACTCTCGATGTCACTTGAGCTGAGTATTCTGGGTAAAATGGTACGACACCATCGAGTGTTGTATCCTGAGAAGCCACGGTTAATCACGTCACACTTCCTGAAAAACAAACAAGTTATTGCATTGAGGTAATCCATGATCAAAGGAGCTAAGTTACATATGTAAATGGCAAGGTAAGGATTTCAAGTTAAGTCATTGCCTTATTTTCCAAGAGAAAGAGTATAATTTCTTTCAGAGAAATCTTGTTCCTGAACTATTTGACATGTTCATGATATCAACATGATGCTAATGGAAGGGAACAATCAAAGGCCTCTTAGGAAACCAGCTGGCATGGTTGCTTGCAAGATTTAATACAACAATTCCCATAAATGCTGCTAACAGAAAAAGAGGAAACAGTTATTTTGAAGGTGTAATTGATTGAATTAGACAATATACCTCTGTAGTCGATCAGCCAGCAAAGCAGCCCAACCGCCTTCGGAGCTGAAACTGTACTGGAAAAAACCCCAGATAATTACTATGATGATACTTAATTAAATGGCAGTTATCTAAATATACAACTTGTGATCATACAGTCTATTAGCGGGTTGTGTATCAACACTAGCGGGATGAACCTCACCTCAGCAAGTCCAATTACTTAACTGATGGGGGGGGAGGGGGGTAGTGGTGGGTTTAGAAGCAGGTCAAAGTACTGATGCGGTGGGTTCAGAACCAACATTAAAGACTTTACCAACTGACGTACATAAACAGCTAAAAACCTCAACATGAGCTGCTGTTTCAGCAATAGATGCTACCCTTCACCCTCCCCCCATGCCCCACACTCTAATTATGGTCGCCATGATTTGCTGCAGAGGCCTACACTACACAGAGCCAAATATGGAGGAATGGAGGATCACCTACAAATTATCCAGTATATGTTTGCTCCATTACACACAAATGCATCATAACACTTACTATCAAATCACTGGTCGATCACCTTATTCCACTAAGTTACAGGAAAGCACTTACACCATAGCACATGAAAATATCTTAATGATATGCATCGTGCATTTCAGCTAATATGGTGATGGCTTAGGAAGAGAAGTGCCGAAAACTTCAGACTGGTTGCTCGTCATAATAACCAAATCCGTCAATGTTTGATTATCACTGGTCACTTAATAGGTTGATCACTTAATTTGCTCTATTCACAGGAAACTGCTTACACTATATTACATGTAAATGTAATCAGTATTAAATGCTGCCTCAAACTCATACGGCATTGGCTTAGGAAGAGTAACTCATTGTTATATAAATAACACATGGCCAGACGAAGATAGATTATTTGCAAGGTTTTGTGAACTGTAGGACCTAATCTTGTCGAATGTGCTTTTTGTGATTATTCACAAGCTGCTGGTGGGCATAAAATAAATCATGCCTTGCAAATCATACCTAGTGGGTAGCTGAAATGATCTGTCTGCATAGGACTAGACTACTGGGCAACATTTAGCGTTTTTCACTAAGAAATGTTTATTAAGCTACGACTGTTTATGAAGGTGTGGCGCGTTTAGGCACTATAATAGCCCTATGGGACTTCTACGTTATAATTAAATGTTACATCTGTGCAGGGACAGCCCTATACTACTATTACTAGCCCTGCTGGACGTATTATCGGTATATACATACAGATATTAGCCCTACAAGACGTCTGAGTATATATTTATATTACTTTTCGACCGGAGCTATACAGATATATGTTTATCACCGTCTGACCGAGGTAAGCTCCGATCGAACGGTAATGGTAATATAAATATAAACTCAGACGTCTTGTAGGGCTAGACCGCGGGGTTAGCCCTGTACGATAACTCACTTACCTGGAAATGTACCAGAGTCTAACAGAAATCCATTGCTAATTGAGTCTGACCCTGGGCTATGGCCAGATGGCCACACCTCCCCACACTTGCACATGACACAACAGTCAACATTCCAACAACAACAACCAGAGTCCACACAACCTCCCGCCAGCTTCGGTGGCCAGAGTAGGTTTGTAAGATACAAAGTAGGTTTATAAAGATAAAACTAATCCCAATGTTTACCTGTGTGATTGAGTCTCCAAAGAGAATGATTCGAGGCCATGACAATCTTGACATTTTGTATTATTGACTGTGCTCACTTCAACAAGACCGGCATGGGACCTGATCTGATGTTTATTGACGGATTTTGTCGCCGAATACGTTGTGATTACGTGACCACCCTCTGAGCATTATGATATATGTCATATGTCACCAATCAATCGCCAGGTAGCGCATAAAGGAGTTGGCTGAATACACATTCATAGTGTCAAAACATGTGTATTAAGATAAGATAGTTTATTTCGTTATGTGTTAACAAGATATATACGGAGGTTAACAGCCTCCATTATTTACAAATCTCTAACCTTCCACCAAGAGAAAAGATGTAGCCGTCACGATGCTATCATCAAGCAGCAAATAATGTTGGAGACGTTATGATAGCAGCTGAGCCGACTTTAATTGTAAATTGAGACATTCGCATAGGCTCTAGTTCCGTTTGTGGAAATGGATGAATTGTGTTAGAGGCAGTAGACGTTGTAAATAATTTAAACACTAACAGACATCATTACATTGAGAGAAGTCTGATTTCATCACCGGAAATATGAATCCCTTGACGTAAGTTTCTACCTAAATTTACTTTTATTTAAGTTGACGTTTCCGATTAGGGCAAACCTTGAGCGATAATTGAGTTCTCTATGTTGCATCCAGAACTCAGAAGTAGGTTAACAGGTCAACAATCGAACAGTTTGATGACTGGTGAAAGTTCACGAATCGGGACCTATCCAAAATTTGTGGACTTTACTTAACCTGGCGTTTTGATCAAAGAAACTCCCTAGATCTGTAGAAGCCTAAGAGTAAGAAGGCCTAGCCCTACAAGACGTCTGCGTATTACCGTTACACCGGCGCTAAAGAAGGCCTAGCCCTACAAGACCGTAGACGTCTGGCGTCTGAGTAGACGTCTTACTTTCTCTTAATACGACGCAATGAAATTTTTTTTTTTAGTTCGATTCAGCCAACTACCAAACACCAAACATACCCAAGTGATGGAATTATAGAATGCAATGATGTTTTACGGACAATTTTATCCTTTTTGGCGGGGGATTTCATCGATTGTAATTATTTATAGCTCGACCAATTTGGGAAGCGGTAAAAAGTCCGAAACACAGCAACATGTTTGTTTTCAAGTTCAAGACCACGTGCATTGCACATGCTCAGAATGACGACGACTTATGCTAAGCCCGGGGGGGCACCTAAGTGTATAGAGATAGTATACATGTGCCGTGAAAGGGATATGTTTTTTTTCGGCCTCTCGACTTGTACGACGGGTTATACATTCGCATAATACCTTGTACGACGGGGTATACTTTTTGCCATTCTCAACTTGTACAACGGGTACGGGTTTTCGAGGTCCCGCGGCACTGCCCTATCCGAGTTAGGGCAAGTGCTCCCAACCTGGGATGCTAAGGCAATGCGGAAACGATATATCGATGACATTTATTGAAGAATAGCGTCGAGTGGGGGTAAGTTTTTGGTGCGTCCGGTTTATTTTTTGTACAGGCTCTGGATATATGTTATTTTCTAGATGCGTCCTGCAGCACTTTAACCCAAACACGTTTCCTCCGACGCGCGTAAACTGTTGTATCAGAACGGTATATATTTATATAACCGTTCGACCGGAGCTAAAGAAGGCCTAGCCAACAACAATGAGTTCCATTCACTTCCAAAAATAGAAAATCATGGTGAATGGGTGACAGAGTCCAGCTTGATGTGCTTGGTATTCAAACTTAGGAGCATCTTTCAATTTCACTAGGGTAAAAAAAAAATGGTTAATATATGGGATTTTGGGAA
>CM067348.1:40511740-40627803 GCA_034190875.2 Urechis unicinctus | reverse complement strand
CAATCAATATCTAGGAGCCTCTCTAATAACAATGAACCAGTTCATCAATGGTATTATATCATACAATTACCTTCGAACAAATGAATACTAAATGATAATGTTAACTGACTCATATTTATTGATCAAGACTGAATCGGAATGAATCAGCAGATTTCTTTCAGGATATCAAGCGATCTTTGGTTAATGTCAATCTACTTCCCGCAATATACATGTCATAATCACCTTAATAGACTCCCACGCCCTGGAAGCGTATTGCCGAGAACCGGAATTCACGACACAAAATGTCCATCAATTGATCTTCCTGGTGATATTTACCTGCACAGCATTTTTCAGGAGGGTGATCTTTCCTAACGTCCGCTCCTCTGAGGAACATAGGCGGTCGTTATTTAGGTATTGTTAATTTCTAGTGCTTCAATGGGTCTCCTCCAAATAAGAGTGGTGGTTATAAAATGGAAAAGGCATCGAGTCGCAGTATGCATGGCTAAATAACGAGCAAGGCACAGTAAAACAAAAGCGTACACAAATATGTTCCAGAGCTGGTAACATGAGCATTTGCTAGCTAATGAGCATATCGATATTGTCATCAACAGAATATATGGTAAGTGATAATGAGATTTCGCCACTAAGCAAATTAATGTAACGGACATCAGGATATTGTATGAAGCGGAAACCTTCAAATGACATCATCATCAACATCATCATCAACATCATCGGCATCATCGTCATCATCATCGACATTGTCGTATTTCTTACAAAGGCAAAACATTTGTGACACCATTCCATTTCTTGACCCAATGAACGGATAGTTGAAATCGGTCACATAGTTCACCGAACATATGTTAACGATAAACAGATGACCTATATGCAATACGAATGAATTGATCTTCTACGAATGGGATATATCCGCACCAGAACCCGATGATACAACATTGCGATTGCGATTGTCCTTATAGACTTGTTGGTTTATGGTAGTCTAAATGGACCAGTGGTGTGACTGTAATGAACGAATACAAAACATTCAAATACATAATATCTATTTGTTAGAAAAAAAAACCAATAGTGTAAGCAAGACACATACAAAACGTAAGATAAGTGTAAAGCTACTGATTCGACATCAATACCTGAGCCTACCTTTAATCGAAACCAGAAAACTATATAGATCTTATTAATTTATTTAGTATCGGTCCCTTTCATTGTTGCATAAACCGTGGTTCAGAGGCGTAGTTCTCTTAATCTGCAACGTTTTTAATAACACACAGTTACAACCTACTTTTAACGTCAGGACGTCAGAATATTTCCAAAGTACCCTGTACTTTATTATATGTCTACCCTGTTATAGTGTTACAGTATAATAATGTTGTCAGTTGATTCTACAGTCAATATTATGCGACCATATAAAAGTGATATACGGTACATCATATATGGCGAAAGGCAACACTAATGGATGTGCTTGACCTCTATACAGCTCGTTAGCTAGCAATATGTGGCGGCACTGGTCGTTTCATCTCGATGTCCATTAAGCTATAAGTGCGGTACGCCGCAATAATACCCTTGTCACTATTATAAGTGCAAATAAATGCACGCCGCAATGAGCCAATCAAGCATTGTGACAACGGACATTATATATTGTTGGTTCTAACTGCCCCGGGCCTTACCTCCTATGCGCACAAAAGCAATATCTACCGGAACGACACAAGGTTGCATTGCATTGTATTTGCGTTACCTTGTGAAGCATGTTTGCGCTGTGATATCACATGATAAGCGATGTACCTAGCCACTGTTTGCGCGTTGCAGATGCCTCCCATGGGAAGGGCCAAACCTCAATGTACCAGTAAGTGTACTCGACAATTTATTGTAAACATTATGACGAACACAAATAACAAAATTGACCGGCAAAATGTATTCATGTATTTAATGCACCGTACGTTCTGTAGAAGTACTGAATGATTTGACTTCATGTGATTGATGTTATATTTCTACAATTTAGTTCATTTAGTACACTTTGCGTCTCTAGAAGTAACTCATGCTACGTTTGTTCAAAGGCAATTGTGATTATTGTAAGCATATCGGCTCTTGAGGCTCCGCTGAGAGCCACATATTGAATTTATTGTCGATACGAAAATCCGAAGAAGCAGGAGACTACCGTGTATATGTTAATTTTGTTGAAAAATAATTTCGAAACCTGTTTCCGTCATCGGGCATTATATATGTTTAGTTAACTGAAAATGCATAACCAATGTAAGGCGTGTTAGATGATACATAATGCATGACTGGATAACCATGGTTTTGTTTTCGCCTACTGGCTAACATGATTGACAGCAATGTTATTAATTATGTAATTGACGTGTAAACTAGCATAGGTCTGTATTTGCTAAAATGTCAAAATGATTGGCGTTAACTTTTTGTAGCCCATTGCGCGTCATTTTGTTTTCGTCTGACCTTAGCAATAAGAGAGTCATTTTATGCGGCATTGGGGTCAGCAGAAATAACACAGCTCTTACAAACGCAAAGGGCCCATGCAAACCGTTGCTATTCAAATGTAAATAATAAAAAATGAAGTCGATTAATGCAAACTGAGAATTAAGTTATTAAATGACGTAATTGTGGGACTCTATGCGATTGGTTCTATTGTAGATGTGTGATATAATACAAATTAATCTTATCTGTGCTGGTTTTATCATTAAACACAGCGTTGGGCAACTGATAACTGATTCACGAGGCATACACACAAGCAAGGCACTATGCAGTGCTGGAAATCTTTATCAGTACAGTGTAAACCATATGTTGGAATCACTTCACATGACGTTTTGAAGATGGCTATATTTGCTCCACCGTACATGTTAAGTATTGAATATTGTTTGGCTATTCCTTTTATCTATTTTATCTAGGTTAAAGCGGGTATATATGGCGCCTATTATCCTCTGTACATATGAATTCACAAAGAAACTTCAATCATACGGCTTTTTTCAAGCAGCAGACAAAAGGGGACACACAAACAAGAATACGTTCTAAATACATTCATAGTTTTCTTTAAAACAAGTCTCCTTAAAACCAAAAAAATTCAGTTAACAACAATTCCCACAATGGAGAAGTTAACATTGCCCACAAATGCCAGCAGACACTTATCCATTGTTGCTATTATATTTGGTTGATGTACTATTGACAAGGCAGGCGTGCTATTCTGCTGTAGACTTATATCTGCGAGTAATCAGGGAATCAGATGGAGGCATGGAATGGTCAAATGAATTACGATTGTGTCGTATTCAAGGGGTTCATTTCGTTTATCAAGTTTATGCGTGTAGAACGCGTTTCCATGACAGCATGTTTGCTATGGATAATTTCGTGTAGACCACATGGTGGTTGTTAACTACTCCAATCAATGTAGCTGTCCGAATTATTGCTAACAGCACTACATGCACGCAAGTTGTATGAATAATTCACGATGTAATACACGACAAACCTGAAGCAGTGATTGAGAAGAATTGCGTGATGGCAAAGATATACGACAAACACTGCTCATAAAGCTGTCTGAAAATAGCTGACCCGGCCGAAAAATGTCAAGCACGTTCCCACATAGAAGGAGCCCTACATACTCATGAGAATAGCCTATGGTATTTAGCTCTATAGGGAAATTAATGTTAGCCAATGTGTTTCTGCATAGCTAGCGCGGCGCGCGGGCCGTGCAAAATCAATCATCATTTGTATGCCACTGTTGGGTAATCACGATGCTAATGTCATATTATTTCGACTTTTATTTAAATGATTTGTCATTATACAGGCTTATGTGCAATGTCAATGTTTTCTTTCGGCAATACTTGCAATGAAGCGTTCAGGTTGATCTTACGCCATACAACTAGTGTACAGGATAACTATGTTATGATTGCCGTATTTCAGATTGTTAATGAAGTAATGTATTATGCAAATAGCTGATGAATATTTAGAAAAGTCGAATATGAATGTAAAGCACTCATTGAATTTATATTAAAACGCAAGAAATATTACTTGTGCCAAGTAGAAAAATACGATCTGCCTTAGGGAAAGAATTAGCAATTGTGCTGTAAAATCACGAATCTATCTACAAGGGAGACATCAATCAATGAAAGTATTCACTTACTGTCATCAGTAAGTGGCGCTCAGTGTGTCTCTGTGGTGATCTCATGTCTCTCGTTGAATGTGAAGCATGTCGTGTTGTTGCTTTCTAGTCAACACATCTTATCACTATACAGGTGATGATGTGGGGTGTTTGATGTTTAATGAAGAAATAAAAAGCAGACATTGTTGTGTTATATATATAAATAATGTTCAATATTGAGAGTTACCCTTTGTCCTTCGACGCATTATACCATTTCATAGCAATAATAATGATGCAGTACTTTTACTCCTCGGATTTAGTATTTGGACGACCAACCTACTACAATATCAATGCATCCACAGTTCATGCATTTTCTATTACTTAACCACTTCGTCTGTGTTCTTGACTGCCACACCGAAATACCCTTATTCGGAACCTCTTACGTACCATCCTCTATTGAGTATTTGACATTGAATGAAGGTATCATTCATCAATACGCTAAGCGATTTTTGCATTAATCTTTACTGTAATTATCCTAATTTTATAATAGTAAAGGAGAAAACTTTCGGGACTGGACGTCTTCAGAAAGATATTGAAACTGCAAACATATACGATTTACGATGACAATAAGTAAAACATTTAGAAGGTTGAGGTAAAATTCAATAGAGCTGTCAGACAAAATGCCATCATTGAGGTTCTTAGGACCACCTTGCTAATGGTGATTTAAGAGTCTCAACAGTAATTGCTCAAGAACGATTTCACTTTATGGGATTGAAGCTCCACAGAATAATCAAATGCGCTGAATAATTCAATTTTCAATGCTTCGGATTCACCTTGATTTTGTGATAAATTTATGACCTTAACACTGAATTTGATACTTGGTCCATGCTTGTTCCCTTTACAAAACGTTTTCTATACGATGTTGTGTGTATGAATTGCAAATGTTTTGACTATCTTTATGATCAATCAAATCGACGAGAAGCCATGCAATGCAGATGATCAGAGGAAATATTGGCACAGTTTCGGGTTACCAAGAAGTTACCATAATAACACTGCAACATGCATTGGACGATAAATGCTTAAAGTAAATGCTTGGTAATCCTTGAGTGAATCAGCACGGATAATCGTCGATATATTAGCTGTACAGAGCACCATGTATGCTTTGTACAGTTTGCATCTATGTTCGTTCACAATCGACATAGGTAGCGTGCTCGTTGATTGTTTTGTTTACATTGTGCACTTATAATAAAACATTAGTTCAAGAAACGAGCAAGCCAACCATTGTCGTAACGTATTACACTCCTGCATGTTGTTCCTTTACCGGTTTATCTTGAGTATTTACCGATCGACGTAAATGTGATGTCTCTTGAGACATCTCTATGACTGATTACAGATTGATAGGTATTCACTACTTCTGAAATCAATATGCTCTGAATTTGTTGTAATCCTAGTTATTACAGGTCACTTTTCACAGTGGATTGTTTATGGGGCGATACAACAGGAGGTATATGAGTACTTTACAAGGGTATGATACTCATTTGCACTTTTTCACGTGGCCCATTTCAGTGTTACAACCTTTTCGTGATTATAATATCTGATTTCACGTCAGCTTTACTTAACGTATTGGTTATCAACATGTTAACTTAAGTTGCCTGAGGGTTGCATATGAATTGTTGAACATACAGTCTGTATAACGCATTGGTTAAATGAATTTGTCTACGGCAAAACCTGTCGGGGATTGATCCTTAACAAAACCATGTTACAATGACCAGGTTAGCACTTGTTACATGACGTCGGAGTGATGTCGCATACACTGGTGGGAAAAAACGTGGATTACACACAATATATTTTAAATTCAATCTCTACATATGGCTTATAGCAATGCCACAGAGCGATTGTTCAAGACAATACCATCTCATCATCCTCATCGTCATCATCATCATCATCATCATCATCATCATCATCATCATCATCATCATCATCATCGTCATTCTGCCATTCGATGATTGGCCACCATTTAAAGCAATAGGGCTACAAGGTCGCACATCATATCGCCGCTAATGGTCTTTGATGGCCCTTTCACACCTATTTTTCTGCACCATTCCTGTCTGGGAGGCAATATGTTAGTGACCACGATAAATAAATAAGTTACATAGCAAATTACTGAAGCTATAGCATGTGGATGATGCATAAGTTAGAAACATAGACCAGACGCAAATCATCAAAACTGCTAGCTTTGTAGCAATGTAACAAAAATCCTCTGCTCTTAATCCACAGAAAATGACAAATAAATGACGTACGCCAGCAGCATTCCTCTGGGGACCCATGTTGATGCATGTGTTGGTGAATAGAATGACGAGTGACCCTGACAGAATAACTGGGTTTGTAAAAACAAGGCTCCTTGAGGAGTTCATTTAGTTAATTATGATTCTGCACAACGAGCAAGTTTACCTATCAACACAGTAATGCAATGCAATGTTGTTAATTATATGGACATCATGGGCCTCAGAGACTTTGTGGTATGGACACAAAGGTCATGAGTAAGTTTTGCAAATGGGAGCTTGTGTATCACAATGCGTCAACGATTGTTTGTTGGCATAAATGTTTATTATTGCAGGTTTCTGTTTTGCCTGTGTACTGACAGAAGCACATAATGAATTAATTCGAAAGACACTTACGCCATATCAGTCGCTTAGTACAAGCTGCTACTCTCTATGCAAAGATCAAAGTCAAACAACGCGATTTCTCATAAATGAACATGGAACTATCGATTGGTGGAATAGTGCTGATAGACAAGATTATCCACAGAAGTAGGTGATATAGACTGGTGGAATAGTACTGATAGACAAGATTATCCACAGAAGTAGGTGATGTAGACTGGTGGAATAGCACTAATAGACAAGATTACCTACAGAAGTAGATGATGTAGACTGGTGGAATAACACTGATAGACAAGATTACCCACAGAAGTAGGTGGTGTAGGTTGGTGGAATAGTGCTGATAGACAAGATTATCCACAGAAGTAGGTGATGTAGACTGGTGGAATAGTGCTGATAGACAAGATTACCCACAGAAGTAGATGATGTAGATTGGTGGAATAGCACTGATAGACATGATTACCCACAGAAGTAGGTGATGTAGGTTGGTGGAATAGTGCTGATAGACAAGATTATCCACAGAAGTAGGTGATGTAGACTGGTGGAATAGTGCTGATAGACAAGATTACCCACAGAAGTAGATGATGTAGACTGGTGGAATAGCACTGATAGACAAGATTACCCACAGAAGTAGGTGATGTAGACTGGTGGAATAGTGCTGATAGACAAGATTACCCACAGAAGTAGTTGATGTAGACTGGTGGAATAGTGCTGATAGACAAGATTACCCACAGAAGTAGGTGATGTAGACTGGTGGAATAGCACTGATAGGCAAGATTACCCACAGAAGTAGATGATGTAGACTGGTGGAATAGTGCTGATAGATAAGATTACCCACAGAAGTAGGTGATGTAGACTGGTGGAATAGCACTGATAGACAAGATTACCCACAGAAGTAGGTGATGTAGACTGGTGGAATAGCACTGATAGAAAAGATTACCCACAGAAGTAGGTGATGTAGACTGGTGGAATGGCACTGATAGACAAGATTACCAACATGAATAGGTAGCATAGATCGGTGGATTAGTACTGATAGACAAGATTATACACATGAGCACCACGTCACGTTTGACATCTATTCAAGTCTTTTTTGTGCTCTACATATTGTCAAACACAAGATGCAACTTACTAATCAGTGGTCGAATTACGGAAATGTTCTCAAGGGTGAACGTAATTGAATACACTGTAGTATTTCTCAGTGATGGTGACGGACATTGGTTTTGTGCATTGCCAATTCCTATGGTCTCTTTCCTACGATCATGTGATTTGCTAATGTCATCAAGCAGGAAGACGCTCAGGAGCATTGTAAGTCATCAATACAAAGTCGCTTTCCCAATAACAACGAAAAAGCTTAAATCGAGTGCAAATATACTAGGATAAAAGCATGCAAATTCTTTTCGTGCAAACGAAAATATAACATCAGATGGTCTCACCTCCACTCCCAAGAGCAACCTTGCCTGACGTTATTTATACGTTGTCAATTTCTAGTTCCTCATTCCATTTGGACTCGGGGTTATTAATGGGATTAAACAGAAAGACACCAGGATACAACATATGTATAGCAGTATGAAGCGCTTTGGGTAAAAGTTATTATCGCGAAAGGAAATGTTGTCCACAATGAATGGTGACGGTCATTGGGATAATGAAGATTGCGAAGTGAGGACTTTCAAATGTAGTGTATCAAGATCATCCTCATCATTATTTTCATCAATATCATCAATATCATCATCATCATAATATATATAAGAATCAAAATATATAAATATATATATATATATATATATATATATATATAAAATATATATATACATATATATACACATATTTATACATATAAATAAATATACATATATATCATACATATAAAAAACATACATAAATATATGGTTATATATAAATATGCATAGATATATACATATATATATATATATATATCATCAACATCATATATATATATATATATATATGATGTGATGATGATATATATATATATGTATATATCTATGCATATTGATATATAACCATATATTTATGTATGTTTTATATATAAATATATATATATATATATATATATATATATATATATATATATATATATATATATATATATATATATATATATATATATATATATATATATATATATATATATATATATATATATATATATATATATATATATATATATATATATATATATATATATACCAAAGGAAGTTTCAGCCAGATAAGAAACATATCAAGTGACAGTCCTACTAAACTGTAGATTAATATAGCTTTAATTGTGTTTTAATTTCATACTATCCAGTCAACTTTGATTTTGGTGAGCAATTCACTTATTTTAGAATAAGGGTCATGTGCTCTATCAATAATATCATGATGCTCTTTGCATAGGTTCTGAAGCAGAAATTACTGTATTTTCCCTACAACAACTTTCCAGACCAGAGGACAGCTATATAGTACAGTTGGTGCACATCATGGATGCATTGAGAAGAGCCTAGCCCTAACTATAATGTTACTTTTAGGTACGAGCTCAGTCCAAGCCGAATGTTGTGGACTCATAAACTGATATCTCACTTATGTTTAAACTTCCCGACGTCCATGGTTAAACATTCCTTACCTATTCGTAAGTATCTTATCTCACTCTCTGATATATTTATATGACCCTTAAGTCCTATTTAATACTGTCAATCTGTAATATACACTCTTACTGTTTGTACCACGTTTGTTCTCTAATATAGCACGTATGAAATGAACAGATTTGTTTTCATCAGTATAGTGACTTGTGGCTTTATATCACTTCATTGAATAAGGTTAACTACCAAGGAGTTACAAGAAAGGTCAACACGTGTGCACATGAAATGACTAAGTCAAGCTAAATATTTGTTCATTTGTAGTGGCATGGCTTGATTGCGACACTTTAGTGAGGTTGAGCCAATAGCATGAATAGAGTTCCCACCAAATACAACTAATCTGATGTCTCTAGACTGATCCAGTTGTTCATGGTCGCGCACAAAATCAGATGATTCTTTGCTGATCTCGTTGCATTTTGCTCCAGTATCAATTTTGAAGTTGATTGGTTTACCATTCACATGTAAAACTACACACATTTCTTGCTTGACAGCAATGTCGTTGAGCTTGTCAATCTTGAATGTATGTTGGAATCCGTCATAGTCATATGCTGTTGTCTGAGACTCTTCTTGTAGTTCGTTGACCTTTGTTGACTTTGGCCTTGAGCTACAACATTTCTGAAAATGATTCCATTTGTCACATTGATGGCAACGTTTTCCAAATGCAGGACATTTCTTGACAGCATGAGTTTGACCACAGTACTTACAATTCACGGTCTGTTGTGAAGCAGGCGCCATCTGCGCTATCGGAGGTTGCTTGACATTTGATCTTTGTTTAAAGGGTTTTTTGACGTGGACTCTTTTAATCTCCTTGTCAGCTGTGTCCAGTGAGTTAGACAATTTTTTCATTTGCTGTTTTGACACCTCGTGAACCTGACACAACTCGATCGCTCTTGCTAGTGTTAGTTTGGGTTACTTTAACAGCTGCTTACGGACAGTATTGTTAATGACTCCTGTTACTATACGGTCGCGTATCATTTCATCATGAAGTGTACCATATTCACATGTTTTTGCCTTAATTCGAAGGTCAGATACAAAGTTACTGATGGATTCGCCAGGTAACTGTCTTCTACTGTTAAAGATATGTCTTTCCATAACGACATATTTTCGCGGTGTACAGAGTTCGGTGAACTCGTTTGAGCACATCTGGTTTATACTTATATTCACCCCTAGCAGCACCAGCATAAACAAAAGCGCGTTCTTTCTCAATTGCCTCTGGCCCGCTAGATTTAGCAATATCATGGCCTTTTGCTTGTCATTCTTATCGCTGTGAGCACACTCGATGTAAATGTCATATTCTAAAATGAATTATCGCCAATTCTCCGAAACATTTCCTTCAAAAAGAGAGGATCGGGTTTGCGTAGACCATCCATTTTGCAGTTTTAACACAGTTTGAAAACCAGTACTCCACAGTCCAAGTTTGTTTCATGCAAAAGTAATATGAATAGTTCACAACTCAAGTAATCTACAGTCCGTAAGACATCTTCTTGCGTTCCTTTATCATGGCAGATAGGCAACAAGAGGCCGATTGCCTAGAAGGCCAGGGTGGTTAGGGGGTGGGGGGGGGGGCGTGATTTACAAGTTAAGGGCTTGAATCCTCAGAGGTGTCATACGCTTTTTTGTGACATCGTCACGTTAAGGCCCTCGGTCCACAGCGGTGACGTACGTCACCCACACTCCACCCCACCTTACGTTGATGGAGCTGGACCCCACCCTGGCCTTCCCCCCCCTCATCCCGACCGATATGCCCCCCATCACATATCGTAGAGTCGGCAAGTGTTCAGGGCAGTAATCTTAATGAGTTCAGCTGGGTCCTTGCCGACTCGTTGCGCCACCAAATCAGACACTACCCCTATATGGCTGGGTGATGGGCAATCGAATTAGGGGGGCATCTGCTTCTAACAACAGACGATCCAGTGGGATGGTGCGCAAGGCCTCGAGCTGGGAGGTATTAAAACCTCGCACCAGCCGAGTGAACCTAAAATGGACGTTCGGAAACTTCGACTCCTACCTGTTTACCACATCCCCAGATCCCGAGAAACAGTGGAGGTGAATCCGCTGACTGCTCTTGGGACACCTGACCAAGCAGCTGATACAGGACACAGCAATATGCCTCCGTGCCCTCATCTCCATTCATTCCCCGGATGTACAAAACCAGCACATGCCGGGGCTCCAGCACATGGTGTAGGGCATGTTGCTGTGACCCCCATTCGACAGGGGGGACAGAATGGTCAATGGCAACCTCCCCAAGGCCGACAACTTTGGAATTTTTCAGAAGATTGGACATCACTTGCTTTTGGTCAGGTGTGCACTTTGTTGCGTGCTTGGGGTGGAGGCCAATTGCGAACCTCACTTTCTGCTGCCCGAGGTCGATGATTTAGTCGACACTGGGGTAGGTGCCAGGGTCGCAATAATTGGCCACATCACCCCCAAACACAACAGCGAAGGCAGACTGGGGTGTGGTAGCTCGTGTGGCCCGGAATTCTGTGGCAGGCCCAGGGAAGCCAGGGCCCTGTCCATGTGGAAGTGGGAATCGAAAGTCACGGGTAGCTGAGGATCCCGCTTAACAGACTTCTGCCCCGCCCTTCTCCCCGACGGCCCAAGTCCCAGACGAGCTCCCTCTCACGGGGCCCAATTGGAGACAGCAGAGCCATCAGAGGCTGCCAGTGGAGGAAGACCGCGGCCGAATTGGGGGGCCTCAGACAGAAGCTCTGAGGAACCGGATCATCGTGGACCCACATCCTGTACTCCCACATTGCCTCCTTCAATAGTCCTGTGGGTTCCCTCAGGCTTTGGCATCCAAAACCCCCCTAACCCCTCTGCGAGACGAACCAGAGTTTTGAGGTCCCGGCCCGACCCCATAAGGTTGTTGGCGATTACATGGAGGACAGACAATCGTTCCCTTGCACATCCATTGGATCCAGGCCTTCATTGAAAACCTCCGGCACATGCTTGTTAAAGGCATGCGACTTCGGAGATCTGTACGAATACCCACACCCAGGAATGATGCATCTAGGTGTAGACTTCCACTTGTGGCCATCCATGTCCCATCTGGGCGTCTCGCCTACAGCCCCTAGGGACTCCCTGCACCACAAGGGGTCGTGAGTTGGCTGTTTTGGGGCTTTTTGTTGCCGATGGTCATGAGCTTGTCTGCCTCCCTCGGCTTGGATGAGATTGAAATCCTCCCCTTTACCCAACAACCGACCAATTTTATCATTCCCCTGTGTATTCCAGCTCCATTGAAGACGTCGAAGCCTCTGCTCTAGTGTCATCCATAGCAAGGGGTGACCCTTTTCCGGAGGCTCGTCACATGGGCACTAAGCCTGGCCCTGCTGTGTTAGGGTGGTTGCTGCGCATGCCCTTCACTGAGGTTTGAAACATGGACACTAAGCATGGCCCTGCTTAGTCAGGGTGGTTGCTGCCCATGCCCTCCCATGAGGTTTGAAACATGGACACTAAGCCTGGCCCTGCTTAGTCAGGGTGGTTGCTGCCCATGCCCTCCCCTGAGGTTTGAAATATGGACACTAAGCCTGGCCTGCTTAGTCAGGGTGGTTGTTGCCCATGCCCGTATCTGAATTTTCTACAATCCGCACTGTGCAGGATGACGCCTGCAACGTCGGCTCAGGGGCACGGACACCTTCATTAGCTGATACTCTTGCCAAGGACGGGTCTAGAGCGAGTCTGTAGTTCCTGCTTGGTCCGGCTGGCAATGGAGCTTCGATGCGCCCCAAGCTACGCAGGCCGATAGGGAACACATGATGATGGATCCACTATCGGCTCTGGAGCTGCAAGGACAGCGCTGTCTTAGCTGCTGGTCCTTCCTCGCTTTCGCTATCGTTACCTAGTGGCTTAACACTTTTACTCGTTATGTCCCCGTTGTTCTGGGACACATCAGCAATTGCTCCACCAGGGACTTAGCGGGTATTAGACCCTCCTTCATTGCCCTGGCCACAATACCACTCTCTTTGTGAGTTGCCACCCTGAAATCAGAGCAACACATGTTGTATAGTTAATGACTTAATCTACAGCGCCCACTATGGTACTTCCTTCTTGTCCCTCTTGGGGTTGTTTTTCTGCCAATTCGATACCCACTTTGGCACATTCTGGTCGTTGCGAAGGGTGCATTTCTCAGTTGCACTCTGAATAGAAAGTCGGATATGAGTTTTGCGATGACCGCTGGTCCTTTCCAGGGAGGACTCAGCTTCCTACATTTCCCCTTCAAGGTGGTCGTATGTAAGATATACACCAGGTTCCCTTTCTTATTCGACCTCTCCACTAAGCGGACATCGTAATTACGTTTCGCGCGACGCAGCGAGGTTTGGAGCCTAGTCCGGGCAACATCATGGGCACGGCCTATCTCACTCGTTAGCTGGGCGACGTAATCTGGTAATCCGCTTCCTCAACTTCTCCTCCTGTATGATGAGGGAACATCACGTGTGCCGGTATATATACTTCCCGCCCCAGCATGAGTTTATTGGCCGTAAAACCTGTGCTTCTGTTGATTGAAGCCCTGAGTGCACCGGCCGGCTGTAACAAATGCATGTCCCAATGAAACAGCGTACAGCGTCCATTAACGTACGATTGAATCTCTCCACTTGTCCATTAGCAGAGTGTTTTAACTACTTGCTAGTTTCTGCCTGCTTGTCTTGTAACAGTGTAGATGAGTGTTCAAAAACGGTTGGGTACACATCTGTCATCATCTTTTTGCTCGTGTGTATCTGAACCGAATATCAATATATATTACTATTTTATAAGTGATAACCAGTAACACCAGGGAGTCAACGCAGCTGAGAGAGAATCGCTTGCATGCATCCCGCTCAGAAACAACCCGCACAGGAGCCCTGTGGAGGATGTTGCGGTAAATTCCTTAAATATCATATAGACACACATAAGTAAAATATCAAAAATTGTAATTTATTGTATATATTCTAAGCATTAAATCATATTTTCTGTCAATATCGATAAATCAATTAAACAAAAAAATAATTCTTCAAATTTGGAAGGCATATTTCAACGATAGTGAACATGGCCAGACACACAAGGAGCATACATTTCTTCGCCTTTCTTGTCTCTGGCGGCAAAGCTAATGTCATCATAATGATTGCTGCTCACTGGAATTGTTCCTGTGTGAGATGCTACAGGAGAATGTATTAGACGTAGCTTGAGATAAATTAGCGTTTACGGTATACCATCCCGAAACATGCAATTATTCCAGCGTACCATGTTGCAATATCTACATCATTATTTATAGCATGAGGTATCCAGGCTTTCAATATGGGTTTTCTTTGATTCAGAGAAATGGAAGGCCTGGACGCATGGTAAGTGTACCAATCCTGTGTTTACGTTCACAAGTACGTAATTTTTTCTGCAATATACGGTATTTATTTCGTACATTTAAACGTACATATTCATAAATAGATCAATTAAGAGACATGTACAGTTTAACATCATAACGTGCCAACGGTGACTAACAGCAATTACTTTCTTCATACCACCAGCAAAAATACATCTTTTATCTGATCTACATCAAAGTGGACTGAGGTGCTGGGTCCATTCTTCGACAGGGGAATTGACACCCACAAATCACAGGCAGTGGTAGCATCAGGTCTGTCAGTGCCTGGTGTGAAGGTGAATATCTTTACAGCCAACAAACGATCAGTTTACTTAATATTTTATGTGCATTTACCATGTGGTTGATTATTTGAATCTCGATTATATACCATTTCCCCATGGATGGTAATAACACATAAACAAATGTATACTGCATCTTGTACATACCTAAATATATCTCAATTGACCGACAGCGATGGACATCAAACTATCTGAAAAGGAGGGAACTAATGGCAGGTGGTTTGCTAACAAAAAAGATGTCAGCAAGACCCCGTCTTCGAAAGGAGTGGGGATATGATATGTTCATATCCAATCGCCTTCTCCAGGAAAGTATATATACGCTGTACCTGTGGTGTGTGTAAGACTTGTGTCCAATTCCTGTATCTTGAGGAGGTTTACTCAATAAATTAGCTTGAGCTTACCTATCTATACGATAGCACAGTAATAATTTTAGTTCTAATAAGGAAGTCATCATGATTAGCATAGGGTGAAAAGCAGTAAAGAAATAATGTATCAACTTTATATTATTGGATACATTAAAGGTTTGTTTTAAACACCTCTGGATTAGGGACTCAACACAAACATTAAAGTCAATCAACTCTGCCCCTGCTACATATTGTCTGTGCAGATTTGAAGTATCTAAGTGACCATCGCAGAGACTGAAGCATCTCCTGACGAAATTGACCAGCTGAAATAGACAATATCTTGAAAACAACCAGTGCCCCTGCAAGGGGATATTAACCTCGGGATGACAAAATCATTGTCACCAGCTCTGCGAGCTAGACTCGCCTGTAAAACACTACTAGAGGATCTCGACAATATGACCGTCAACGAAACGCACATAAACGTGAGGTACATCAGCAGCTACAAGGTGGACTTAGCAAGCTAATCTGTCAACCAGTTTGGAGATAGTGGTGAACTGGAATTTTTGCATGAACACCTTCCGCATTCTAATTGCACCTATTATGAACCAGATGATTGTGTGAAACACATAAAAATGGAACATCGTTCTTTAATTTAAACTGCCGAGGATTAGTATCACACTGGGAACAGTTCACAGAACTGGTAAGCAGTCTGTCTTCTGATGTATTTTCATTTGACTTTATTGGTTTAACCAAAGTTTTTAAAGTTCAATGCGAAAGTTTTTTAAACCTTTCTAACTATCACCAATTTATTGCAAATACACGTAATGATAACGTAAGAGGTGGCGTTGGCCTTTTTATCAAAGATCATATTGGATTTTGTAGAAGAGATGATTTATCGATCTTCATACCTCATGTTATTGAAACATTGTTTATAGAATATGAAAACAGCTCTAAATCCAAATGTATAGCTGGAATAGTTTATAGACCAAACACGGCATCTCTTGCTGATACCGACGTATTTTCTACCACTATCTTAGATATTATAAACAAGATAAGCAGCGAGAAAAAAAAATGTTGTATAATGGGAGATATAAATCTCGATCTTTTAAAGTTCGAAATGCACGTGAAAACTGACAATTATCTTGAGAATTTTTTTGTGAATGGGTTTGTTCCAATGATTACGAAACCTACAAGGGTGACACCTACATCAGCTACACTCATTGACCACATATTTACCAATGACCTAACACAAGCTTCATCTGGAATAATCATCTCTGACATTTCAGACCATTTCGGCACATTTTTTTCTGACACAAACAGAGCAAACTGTCAGCCCATGTGAAGATCCTACGCTAAGACGCAACTTCTCCCCAAACAATTTCAACAGTTTCATTAATTATTTAGAAATAACCGATTTTTCGAATGTCTCAGAGCATGAATGTCCTAATCAGGCCTATGATGTGTTCATAAATAAATACAAATGTGCATTTGATCAAGCATTTCCGATTCTAGGGCAAAAGAAAAATCGCAAAAGTATTATGCATCAACCATGGATGACTCCTGGTTTGATAGCTTCAACTAAAACTAAATTAAAATTATATAGAAAATGCAAGCAAAACCCGTCACAGCGCAATACACAGAAATACAAAATATACAATAACCTTCTTAACAAGGTTAAACGTAAGCTCAGGTGTAATTACTATTCTGAAATGATAGAAAAATACAAAACGAACACCAAGTCTTTGTGGTCAGTACTAAATAAAACAATAGGAAATGCACATAGTAAACAAAAAATGCCCAATAGTTTTAAAATTGATGGCGAACACATATCAGATAAAAATATAATTGCCAATAAGTTCAACAATTACTTTACCAATACATGTAAAACAATATCTGAAAGCTTACCCTTACCTAATGAACACTTCACTTCCTATTTGTCAAATCAACTGCCACACTCGATGTACCTAGAAGAAGTAACTGAAAATGAAGTTGCAGCTGTAGTAAATAACCTTAAACCGAAAACAAGTTATGGCCACGACGAAATCAGTACTAAAACTATAAAATCAACCCTTCCAATAATATTGACTCCTCTATCACATATATGTAATGTATCGATGAAAACAGGAATCTTCCCCGACCAACTAAAAATATCAAAAATTATACCCGTATATAAATCCGGTGACGACTGCGTCTTTAATAACTATAGACCTATTAGTTTGCTACCAAGTTTTTCGAAAGTAATTAAAAAAAAAAATTATGTATAACAGAACCATGTCCTTCCTGATTAAATTTAAACTTCTATATAAGCACCAATATGGATTCCAAAAAAAACAACAAAACTATTCATCCAATATTGCATTTGCTCAATTACTGCGCAGACGCCAACAATAAATCACCCAATGAATATGTACTCCCAATATTTTGCGACCTCTCTAAAGCTTTCGATATAATAAACCATGAAACACTTCCAACTAAAATGTATTCGCTTGGAATAAGAGGTCTCGCACATAAATGGTTTTCAAGTTATTTACGACTTCGTAAACAATATACACAAATACAAAACATTAAATCACCTGTATCCGATGTAGCTATAGGAGTCCCTCAGGGTTCCATTTTAGGGCCTCTGTTGTTTTTACTTTACGTCAATGACATTTCCAATGCCTGTAATGAAACAGTTCTCTCCTTTGCTGATGACACAACACTACTTATTTCATCCTCAAATATCAAAACAGCTTTTCAAAAGGCTAACAATGCAGTTAACAACTTAAAAACATGGCTAGTAACAAATGGTCTTATATTAAACACTAGCAATCAAGTTATATGATGATAAGAAGACACAATAAGGAATAAGATATAAGTAATTGTGAGATAAAAATAGATGGTAAAGTAATCAACAGGATAGACATGAACAACGGTGCGCATAAATTTTTTGGCATATTTATAGACGAAAAACTATCCTGGAAAACATATATAAATCATGTCAATAAAAAGATATCTCATGGTCTTTTTATGCTCAAACAAGTAAAGGACTTTCTACCTAAATCAGCATTACGCAGTCTATATTTTGCTCTTGTTCACTCAGATTTATCCTATGGTATACTTGCATGGGGAAATGCTGGCAAAAACAATTTAAAGCGTACTGAAATATTACAAAAGCGTGCTCCGAGATATATTAACTAAAAATGGAACTCTAAAGTAAGGACGTATTGAGCATTAAACTTGTGTCATTTTTTGAAAACTTTGATGCTTTCGTGACCGGAAGTGACGTCATCGACATTCATGATTTTTTAGGACACGTCTTGGTATGTTGCGGAGAACATGTGAACCAAATTTTATTACCATCGGACATGTATTGACGATTTTATAGGCGCTCAAAATATTCAGGAAACTTATATTGCCATTTGGACCGATACCACGTTTTTTCGACCTTAGGCGCTTGGGAAAACCGTCGGTGCGATTGCCCTATATGTCATTAGAAAAAGTTTGAGATTAGAATGAGCTACAAGATGGTGTAAACTTTTTCACGATCCGACCATTATTAAATGAGTTATTCGAGATACTAGTTTTTCACTTATTAGATGACCTTGACCTTAGTTTTGGGTCAAGGTCAAAACAAAACCTCTCGGTTCTGGGCATCATTACCCCCTAACGATGGGTAAGGAAAAAAAGGGAAAATTTCATAAATTGCGACCTGTATCGCGGGTCACAACAAATGATATCTGATAGGCGCTCAACATATTCATGAAACTTTTGTTGCCATTTGGACCGATACCACTTTTTTTCGACCTTAGGCGCTTGGGAAAACCATTGGTTGAATCGCCGTATATGTCATTAGAAAAAGTTTGCAATTTGAATGAGCTACACGATGATGTAAACTTTTTTACGATCCGACCATTATTAACGGAGTTATTCGAGGTACTAGTTTTTCACTTATTCAACGACCTTGACCTTAGTTTTGGGTCAAGGTCAAAACAAAACCTCTCGGTTCTGCAAAAATTTCAAAATTGCGACCTGTATCGCGAAACAAATAATTGTTACATACATACATAACGACAAACGCGACTGACCAACATAACTTGGCGTTATGATAACGCCAAGTTAAAAATCTTCGTATAACGCTCATACAGAACCCCTTTTCAAACGTAGCAATATATTGAAATTAAATGATCTCTATGAGTATAATGTAGCCTTATCTATGTACCATTACAAAAATAACATGTTGCCATCACCATTCATCAATGCATTCCATCAACAATGCAATATCAACCATTTTTATAACACGCGTAATTCCCATTTAATGGTCTCGCCTATCCCGAATACCGAATTTGTAAAAAGGTTACCTCTACATTCATTCCCTAACACTTGGAACAAATGGCAAAAATCACTCGCTTCACTTTCAGTATTATCCCAAGTAAAAAACCATTTGATGTATACATCAATATTTGGAATCTTGCCATAGACTATTTTTTTAGAACAAATTGGTTGACCTATTATGATTTCTAGATGTACCTCATGTAGTATTGCATTATTTAGAGATCGTCGGGGTGGTTGGAAGATAGCCATCTGTGGCTAAACCACGCCCGTCTCCTGACAGTGTGTGTGAGTTGTGAATTCAACACAAGTATGTACATGTATATTTATTGTCGGGAGAAATAAATTCTTCTTCTTCTTCTTCTTCTTCTTCTTCTTCTATGCGGCGTTAGTTCGAGGCGTTAGTTAGCTATCGTGCACGGCTAGCGACTTCGTTCAAACGTTCATAAAAAAAATTTTGTGGTGAATAAATCAACACACAGTTTGATAAAAAGATATCAATAGTAATTGGCTTTTGTTTTTTTTGTATTGGCTCTATCACCAAGTCGTTGAATTTTAGAAATACAGCGGTATTTTTGTGTACATGCTGTCGCCGATCGATCTTTTAGCATTGAGCCACGCCCTTTTGTTTACATTTTAGGTTCCACGAAACCAGGTGGCGCGCTGGTCGCGAGCTTCACAACAGAAACGTACTAGTCGGGTATCTTATTAGAGAGGTTTCGAAAACACGCGGTCTGTCATAACGCGGCCTGGGGAAATCCTTATGACGTCATTCGTTAGCGTTTCAAAAGGCGCTTTGTCAACGCAGGTTTTTTGGTCTATTTACGTTGTCTGGAAACGTAATCATATTATTGCTAGATTTCTTTATTGTAATAAAAAAATCGTAATCGCTGCTCATGAATAAATAATTTTAAAATGCTACTGTGATATTTGATCGATCTCCATTCCTTATTATTTTCGTGAATATTACCCTTTAAAGTACGACTATAACCGTACATATGAATATATATATATATATATATATATATATATATATATATATATATATATATATATATGCATATATATATATGCATATATAAAACATATATCTATATATATATATATGTATATATATACATAGATATATATAAATTTATTTGCTTATAATTATATATGTATAAATATATATATATATATATATATGAACATGTATATATGTGTGTATATATATATGTGTATATATATATCTATTTATGTAGAAAATTACACAAGTATATATATATGTATAATTATCTACATATATACATAAACACACACATATATATACATATGTATATATACTCCCATGTATATATATATATATATAGATAAATATATATACACATATATATTTGTTTATATATATGCATATATGTATATGCATATTTATGAATATATATATATAAACTTGTATATATACATATGTTCATATACATATATAAATATATATTTATATATGAATGCATATATATATGTATATATATAGCATATATACACATATGTATATACATATATGTATACATGTATATACTAACATGAACATATATATATAAATATATATATATTTGCTTATATCTATATAAATTAATATATATATTTGCTTATATCTGTATAAATTAATATATATATCTATATTTATCTATATATACGAATATATATTTATACAAGTCCGACCATCTTGGTACAATTCACCGACTATTTTGGCCCATACTTAC
Source organism: Urechis unicinctus (assembly GCA_034190875.2). NCBI lineage: Eukaryota > Metazoa > Annelida > Polychaeta > Xenopneusta > Urechidae > Urechis > Urechis unicinctus. The sequence goes on along the minus strand of CM067348.1, from coordinate 40,606,422 downwards.
ATTTTGGTCGACGATCATGGGGCCAAAATAGTCTCATAGGCTTACACAACTGCGCTTCCGCACCAAATTGTAACTGTGTTTGCAACTGCTCCGCCTAAGGTTATAATCTTATTATTCGGGGTAACTATCCACTTTTTCTTGGCGTTAAATGCCTTTGCCTGAATTTACATTTTGGCCTCAACGACCATTTTGGCCATGTTGAATAATCGGTCATTATTTGGCTTTGTTCGATGTATATTTGCTTCAAACTTAGATTCATGATTTGTGTGACTTTTAACTTCAATGAACAAGGCTTTGTTTTAAATTATCGCTTGAAATGAAAAACATACAAATTTTGAATGAATATATAAATCAGCAGTTTAACGAATAACGGGCTGCACACACTCAAATATCTTTACGGACGGATATAAAAAAAATGGCGATTTTACTGGGAAATCTGGGGTTGTAAGTCTTTGTCAACTCATTTTTGGTGTTTTATTCTCAATATATATCCGTCTGATAGTGTTTTATTTAGGTAAATAAGAACAAATGTAGCACTTAAGCTGGGATTTCGAGACGCAGATCAGCATTCAAAACGTTTGGAGAATCTCACTGAATTGAGATACCGGTTTTCTCGATCTATGATGTGTAAAGTTTCAAGTAATAAATGAAAACATATCGTATTAACGGACTGTTTTTAACAAGTGAATAATTGGCCAGATTGTTTTGTGTTATCAGTTTGCTCATGTCGTAAAATCCAACTGTCCCCACGAACGCATCCGCGGGCTCAAGCTGAAGGTTTATTTTGGGATTGTAACAATTCCAGCTTGCCATACCGCGTGGAATTTCCGGTACACGAGCGAATATAAACAAAGCCTTTCAAAGGCGATCGGTCAGCCATGACCGCTCTGTTTCCATGTTATTCTCGCTCGGTCAGTATGATTCCAACGTTTATAGATTGAATATCATTCATGTGACAATGAACGTTATTGTTGCGGGAAGAAATTTCATGTACGACAAATTATGAAATACCCGTAGTTTACAGTGGTTAGCAGGTTAGCGAGCTTCACCGGGCTGTTCCGCACGTGGGCTCTACGGTTCACACTCACACTTACCGATCACTAACACTATTCCAACGGCGAACAATACCCAGATACCACGTTAATGTTACTAGATGCCTGCAGCTTGGTTAGACAGATCTAGCGATTACCATTGATTTTTTAAGAAAATATGTATTTCCTAACGTTCATTTAACCGTATTGACTATTGCCATTGGCCATTTTAGCGAACGGCTTTTGCGCCATCTGTCAGATGTAAACATTGCCTGATCTTGACAGCGGACATGCGCTCCGGTATCACAATAACCCAAACGCTCCAATTCGGTTGTTGAGTAAGGTAGGGGATCCTGATTCCAGGATCATCGATCCCACTCGTCTTCAGACTTTATGCCTTGTAACTCACAATGTTGTATGGTGGACTATGACACTAGCCACTAGCTCTTTCGAACTAAGTACGGGAGTATGCACTCCCTCTTAGTTCTGGCGTCCAACGATAATTCCCGACATAAGTAAACGGAATTATCAAGAGTTACACTGCTTTACCTAGTTTTAGCTTATAAAATCAACTCACCAAACATTTATAGGAACAGAAGCTGAATTTCAGCAACAACAGTATCCTGTGAATTAGTATTTTGGCCTAAAACACACCAAACGGTAATATCTGAGCCCGACTTGGCAACATGGCGGCGAGGCGGCGGAAACTAACCAGCGGGAGGATACACCAATTGGAACATAGGCGAGACAGCTCACAAGACGCGGGTTCACAGGGACCATTTGTGGCACGAAGCTAAAAGCTAAAATGACCTTGTCTAACATGTAGAAAAGGCCATTAACATTCACTGTCGCACAAATATCACACCGAATCACGAAGAAAGCAACGAAAACCTGGGGAAAAGGCGACAGGAATTATTAGCAATAGTTTTTGCCAAGGTGATTAATAGAACCTGACGTTGGTCTTTTGGGCTACTAGCCACCACTAGCCACTAGGATGGCTAGTGTCATAGTACATTATATAACAACTCTGGTGGTACTGCGTTAGTGGGGGTGGGGTTACTCTTTCAAATGTGATTTTTTTTTCAAAGGTTGAAGATTGATATTTTGCTTTCGACATCATTGAATTATATACTTGCATCAGTAATGTTACTCTTAACCTTCCTTTTTAAAGTACTTTTATTGGACATGGATATATTATGTATCATTGTAATACACTAAAACATGTGTTCTTTATTACATTCCTATAAGTTTGATTATATGTTACATGATAGTTCAGTCATGGACAGTGTCAAACTTCTGCCATCAATTAGTCAGGAAAGTGATCCTTTTGATTTCAATAGAAGCTTTCAAAAAAAATGTTCAATGCTTGTAATCCAATTCTTTAATAGAACAATCACCTCATTTGAATCTATCAGATGTAGGCTATTAATGCCATGATCATTGGTAAGTTAGTCTAAAAATCTGTGCATCTGGTCTAGTTTTGATGGTGGTATTAAGCATATTTGAAACCCCAAATCACATGAGGCCTTTTCAGGACAGTGCAGTTCCCAAGATGTAACAAACTGACTGGTTATGCATGACTTGGATGGTCCCTTTGATAAGTTTCCATCCCGAACATGTTGCATGCCACTTATAAGGCAATATCTATGGACCATTAGGCAGGAACCATTAATAGTTATGCTCCTCAGCACAGTTTTGCCCTGTTAAACTGTCTGCTTGTAAACTTTTGGTATCACATTTTTTTAATAATACAAGCCACTGTTATATTGATTGTCACTTACAAACAAAATATCAGCCCTTTGTGACCTTATTATTGAAGAATAATCTCTTAGCTATGTTAACCAAATAGGGAATACCAGTCTCAAATTAATCATGAACCACTCTTATATTGACCATTACTTACAAAGTAAATATCAGCTCTGCATGACCTTTTGTTCCTGAGAGATTTACATAATGGGGAATAATTCTTGATGGGACATTTTCTTATAATACAAGCTAGCAACTCCTCATTGACCAAATCTTCCTGCATAACCTTTGACCCCTGGATTATTATTGAATAATATCCTGTGCCTATAAACCCAATGGGGTGTTAAAAGTTTTGATGTCACAAATTGTTATAAATTAGGTTAGTGATCTCAAATCCTACAAAGGGCCTTCTCATGTCAGTATCTCTTTGCTAACTAGAAATCAGGATTATTATCAATTATACTGGTCAAGTGAAAAATGGGGTTTATCATGTCCTTATATTCTGGCAAACTTTAACTTATAGCTTTATGGCTTTTGACCTCTGACGTGCTAAATTAAAGCAAATTAAAATTTCTTGTTCCAGGAAAAATGTTATTAATAGCTCATGGGTGTTTGGGTGAATCATTTCTATAAAACTTAAATTATTTGGCTTAAATGGTAAAACTATTTGCAAAACTACTTGGCGATGGACTATTGATGCCAGACAAGTGGGTTTGGGGGTTATTGTTTAGCCCTGGTGTATCATTGAATACAATATTATGCTATAAAAGCTATGATTAAATGCTGTCATAACTTGTTAATACAAATCGTGCCAAAAGAACCAGAGTTCAATAGCCATGGCCTTCTGTCTTTATTGTAAGGCAGTTAGATTGACTAAGTGTTTGGATGACATTTTGCCTAGCAGCTCTCATGATATGGTATACTTTACCTACTGTTCTGGGTTTAATATTTTGGACCCAGCATCTCAATTGATCATATTGGAAATTCATATCCGCTGTGGTGGTTTATCAGCCCTATTTAGGAAATTTATTTGTTCAAGATGGGCAACAGTATCAGCTGTCCAAACATCACAATTATGCTCATCTATCTCTGCAAGATACCTCCTCATATTAAAGGGAGCAGTGTTTTGGTTTAGGGCCACTAGGCTCTTGCTTAGTGAAAAGAAATATTCTTTAGTCTTATCATTTCATAACATTTGGTGATTTGAGATAAATGTATAGTTAAAGATAAAAATATTGAGGAGGTCATGTGGCTTCATCTACATTACTGTCAGTAATGTAGATGAAGCCACATGACCTCCTCACTATTCAACATAATGAGTTACATTTGAAATATTAAGGTCCATGTGCTAAACCACCATGAAAATTTATTTTCTTCTGCATGCATGTATATGGTACAACTTCGTCAATATTGTGATTTCACCTGTTTTAGTGGCTTAACCAATATTGTGGCTTAACCAATATTGTGGCTTTATCAATATTGTGGCTTCACCAATAACATAGCTTCACCCACACTGTGGCTTCACCAATGTTGTGGCTTCATCAATGTTATCCCTTCAACAATATTTTGGCTTCACCAATGTTGTGGCTTCACCAGTGTTGTAGCTTTACACATATTTGGCTTCACCAATGTTGTGGCTTCATCAATGTTATCCCTTTATCCAAATTTTGGCTTCACCAATGTTGTGGCTTCACCAGTGTTGTGGCTTAACTTATATTGTGGCTTCACCAATGTTGTGGCTTCACCAGTGTTGTGGCTTTACCAAAATTGTGGCTTCACCAATAACGTGCCTTCACCAATACTGTGGCTGCACAAATATTTTGGCTTCACCAATGTTGTGGCTTCATTAATGTTATCGCTTCATAATTTTTTGGGATTCACTAATGTTGTGGCTTCACCAGTGTTTTGGCTTCATCGATATTGTGGCTTCATCAATATTGTGGCTTCACCAATACTGTGGCTTCACCAATATTGTGGCTTCATCAATATTGTGGCCTCACCAGTGTTGTGGCTTTACCAATACTGTGGCTTCACCAATATGGTGGCTACATCAATATTGTGGCTTCACCAATAACATAGCTTCACCCATACTGTGGCTTCACGGTTCACCAATATTTTGGCTTCACCAATGTTGTGGCTTCATCAATGTTATCTCTTCATCAATATTTTGGCTTCACCAATGTTGTGGCTCCACCAGTGTTGCAGCTTAACCAATATTTTGGCTTCACCAATGTTGTGGCTTCATCAGTGTTGTGGCTTTACCTATATTGTGACCTCACCACTAACGTGGCTTCACCAATACTGTGGCTTCACCAATGTTGTGGCTTCACCAATGTTGTGGCTTAACCAATATTGTGGCTTCACCACTACTGTGGCTTTACCAAGACTGTGACTTCACCAATGTTGTAGCTTCACCAGTGTTGTGGCTTAACCAATACTGTAGCTTCATCAATATTAGTGGCTTCATCAATATTTTGGCTTCACCAATGTTGTGGCTTAAACAATACTCTGGCTTCACCAATATTGTGGCCTCACCAATACTGTGGTTTTATAAATATTTTGGCATCACCAATGTTGTGGCTTCATCAATGTTATCCCTTCATCAATATTTTGGCTTCACCAATGTTGTGGCTTCACCAGTGTTGCAGCTTAACCAATATTTTGGCTTCACCAATGTTGTGGCTTTACCTATATTGTGACCTCATCACTAACGTGGCTTCACCAATACTGTGGCTTCACCAATGTTGTGGCTTAACCAATATTGTGGCTTCACCACTACTGTGGCTTTACCAAGACTGCGGCTTTGCCAATGTTGTAGCTTCACCAATGTTGTGGCTTAAACAATACTCTGGCTTCACCAATATTGTGGCCTCACCAATACTGTGGTTTTATAAATATTTTGGCATCACCAATGTTGTGGCTTCATCAATGTTATCCCTTCATCAATATTTTGGCTTCACCAATGTTGTGGCTTCACCAGTGTTGCAGCTTAACCAATATTTTGGCTTCACCAATGTTGTGGCTTTACCTATATTGTGACCTCATCACTAACGTGGCTTCACCAATACTGTGGCTTCACCAATGTTGTGGCTTAACCAATATTGTGGCTTCACCACTACTGTGGCTTTACCAAGACTGCGGCTTCGCCAATGTTGTAGCTTCACCAGTGTTGTGGCTTAACCAATACTGTAGCTTCATCAATATTGTGGCTTCATCAATATTTTGGCTTCACCAATGTTATGGCTTAAACAATACTCTGGCTTCACCAATATTGTGGCCTCACCAATACTGTGGTTTTATAAATATTTTGGCTTCACCAATGTTGTAGCTTTACCAGTGTTGTGACTTCAGCAATAGTGTGGCTTCAGCAATATTGTGGCTTCACCAATACTGTGGCTTCACCAATATTGTGGCTTCATCAATATTGTGGCTTCACCAATATTTTGGCTTCACCAATGTTGTGGTTTCATCAATGTTATCCCTTCATCAATATTTTGACTTCATCAATGTTGTGACTTCACCAGTGTTGTAGCTTAACCAATATTTTGGCTTCACCAATGTTGTGGCTTCATCAGTGTTGTGACTTTACCTATATTGTGACCTCACCACTAACGTGGCTTCACCAATACTGTGGCTTCACCAATGTTGTGGGTTCACCAAAGTTGTGGCATAACCAATATTGTGGTTTCACCACTACTGTGGCTTTACCAAAACTGCGGCTTCACCAATGTTGTAGCTTCACCAGTGTTGTGGCTTAACCAATACTGTAGCTTCATCATGATTTTGGCTTCATCAATATTTTGGCTTCACCAATGTTGTGGCTTAAACAATACTGTGGCTTCACCAATACTGTGGCTTCATCAATATTGTGGCTTCACCAATATTGTGGCTTAAACAATACTGTAGCTTCACCAATATTATGGCTTCACTAATGTTGTGGCTTCACCAGTGTTGTAGCTTAACCAATATTGTGGCTTCACCAATATTGTGGCTTAAACAATACTGTGGCTACACCAATATTGTGGCCTCACCAATACTGTGGTTTTATCAATATTTTGGCTTCACCAATGTTGTGGCTTTACCAGTGTTGTGACTTCAGCAATATTGTGGCTTCAGCAATATTTAAACGTCATCAATATTGTGGCTTCACCAATATTGTGGCTTCACCAATATTGTGGCTTCTACAATACTGGGGATTCACCAATATTGTGGCTTCACCAATACTGTGGCTTCACCAATATTGTGGCTTCACCAATTTTGTGACTTCGTCAATGTTGTGGCTTCATCAATGTTGTGGCTTCATCAATGTTTTGGCTTCTCTTGTTTATCATATTTCGTTGAGATATATCAATCGCAGGGGCTTAAAAAGACATGTTATGTCTAAATGTATTTTTTGTTAAACCCATCAGAATGACCAAAATGACCGAAACAATGAGTATTATCTGTATTTGTTGTGTGTGAGTATGGCTTCAACAGTCTGTTTAAGTAGTAGTTTTTTATCAGAAGTTCTGTTTACCCAGTATGACTGTTAGGCTCCACCTGGTCCTGATTGATGGTCTTGCAGTTTTGATGAATGCACCTGTGTATAGTGTCTCATTGTTGTACACTTAATCTGCTCTGTATTTATCTGCAATTCATATCACCTCCTCATCTCCAGCCCAGCATGACACAGACCTGGGGTTCTTTTTATTACCAGCCAGTCGTTACACTGACCTGGGGTTCTTGTCACCAGCCCAGTATGTCACTGACCTGGGGTTCTCCTAACATGGCATCTTTTTTTGTTTGGAGGGGTAGAATTTCTTGAGGCCAGTTAACATCTTAAATAGTCACCAGGACAGGTCAGGACGGGTGGCCATTTTAGTTAACTTCCAGCCCTGTTACTGATGACTGAACTAAGCTCTCTGGGCTGTAGACTTATTCTGAACATCTGGCTTTATCACATAATCATCTCCAGATGAACATCAGATATGTATGTCCTCATCTTCACTATATACTGATTTTAAGATGTGCACAATTGTAAATGTGACCTCAGGTTAAGGGTAAAGAGAGCTGGCTAATGTGGATGAGACACCATTTTATCAGTGGTTAAGTGACAGATGGAAGTGCACCATAGCCAACCCAGGGGAGCAGTCAAGCATTGAATTCTAGTATATTTATCAATGCTAAGCTCCATAGCAACCTTCCTGGTGGTCACTAGTCAATGCCTGTTATCTCGATACCCAGAAAGAGAATGTTAAAGTTGCCATCAGTGGTCAATGAATGAAGGTAACATTAATTATTGATGGGTGGGCGGTTTGTTATTGGTTATATAATTGCAGTTTAAGTGCATATTGATAAGATCAGGCTTACAATGTGTTTTACCAATATTCTATTAGTTTATATTCAAATGTAGATTCAGTTTCTGCCACACGAGAGAGATTAGTTTTTACTTCCTTTACTTAATAACAATAGAGTGATTCATGTGACATGTTGTATTGATGATCAACCTTATCAGGTTGGTAAGAATTAATGTTGTGTAATGTTTTACACTGACTTTCTTTAGTTCTTATGATATAAGACTGATAGGCAGTTTGACAAGTTAACTTTGTGTGTGTAACAGAATGTGCAACTATAGCTGGGGCACAGAACGAGAATCATCTTTAGCTGAATCATGTGGACAAGCTGTTGTATGGATTCACTAATTGTGTCCTAATGGAAACCCACCAAGACTGGACCTCTTGAAAGTTTATTACTGATAGTGCAACATAAGGCACTGTTGTGGTAGTTCCTGCTGATCATGTACAAATTTATCTGTAGATATGCTTTGCTTGATAATGATACCCTGATAATTGATTTCCTTATATTGTTAACCCTTATGAGGTCAATACATTCAGTCCATTAAGTCAATTTATTCAGCTGAATCAACTCTGAATGCCTATATTGTGGATACATTTTTTTGTAGAATTAAAGTGACCCTAGATAGGCAAGTGAACAGCAATCAAAGTTTAATAATCAACAAAACAAATTCATCTTCTGCCTAGTCCTGACCTTAACAAATCCTTCAGCACATTGCCTGCAGATGCTGCTGTTTTGTTTTTATTTTGTAACTACATGTTATTATGTGGCAAACTGAATAAAGGTGATATATTTAAAACTTAAAGATTGTTTAATCCATGTTTTAATCATGGTGTCCTGAGGGGATTTATATCATTCACACTGAAAGATGGGATTCAGTTTAATTCTCTAAATAAATCTAATAACAGATAAAACATGTAATAAAGAATGCACAATTAATCAATTGGAGGTCAGTTTGACATTTGATTCTGTTGCCTAAACTTCTCGGCTGGTTTGCATGATTGCAGTTAACATTTAACAATACGAAAATAAATTATTGAACCATATAATATAAGAGCGAGGACTGGGTTTATAACGCTATGTGATGCTGCCTCCACTGCTCCGTGTCATTCACTATATAGCTAGCTAGCTGCTCAGAGCTTCACAGAAGCCTGTCAACCCGACCGATTTGGGCGACACCCAAATAGCTTCAGTCGAAAGTTATTTGCTCTCAAATTACCATATCTTATTTGCCTTTCATCTACTATATATAAACACTTCTTCTTTCATTTAATTGGAACTGATTTAAGATTATCACCTTGTTGTTTTTGTTGCACCAAATTTAAGCGGATTTTGCAACTTTGGCCATGTGCGGCAAGACTGTCGCCATGTCGCACGGAGATAAATAGTGACAGCTGTTTGGACTCTCCCGATTCAAGGGGCGAGAGATTTTGTCCAACATCGTTGACAGACAGATTACAGTGTTCAGAGTGGTTAAATAACATTAATCCGCCCAAAGCAATCGATATGTATTATAGTTACAGCAATAACTTCAATGATAGCAGTTTAATTATCAATGAATCAGAATATAAATAGGTTAAAATATATGACCTACGTGCATTTTTGACTTGGAATCGTCCGTGCTCCAATATTAGAGACGACAATCTTCAGAATGTTACGTATCACTAATTCTTGTTAAAACTCGCAGTACCTAAGTATAAACTTGTATCCAAATTAATAACGGGTACGTTGAAGAACTCCCTTCCTTAAAATAGGTGACTTTAATGCATATTTACTCCGTTCTCCACCTGCCGCTCGGCAAGGTTCGGAACTTTTCGGAGCAAGACATTGCGTCAGCATTTCGTGGAATCGCGCCGATAATTTAGCTTCACTTTTTTCTTCATGGCTCGTTGAATATTGTGAATGTACAGTTCGAATTATGTATAAACAATGAGAAATCGAAAAAAGTTTCTTACGGTTCCCGAAAGACCTAAAAACGCGCAATACTTTGTGTAAGCTTGTTTGTAGGAATTTAATTTAAGTCGTTTATGGTTTCATAGACCTTCTAAGCTTTGTAACTCAAGGTTGTGAAGACGATGGTCTGTCAGTAGTTTGGTTGGGATAATAATGGTTGGTAATATCGGAAGGCAAAAAGGGCTGGTCGGCTCATTTGTTTATTTTAATCGACAATATGGTTGGATATATAAAATGGCCATAATGGTTGGTTATATAAAATGGCCGAAATGGTTGGTTTTATAGAAAAGTTCCAAAATGGTTGTTTTTTTGCATGACAAAACTATCGCGACTATTTTGGTACAACCATTTTGGCCTATAATTTTCATAATCTTCTAAAATAAGTTTTGAATGAAGATATTAACTGAAAGCTGTACAAGGCAGATGTATAATGTTCTGCAACCGCGATATCACATAATTTGAGCTCCAAAAAGCGAAATAATCGAATGAACCAAAATGGTCGGTTTTGTCGATATTGTCCAAAATGGTTGTTGCAATTGTAAGTATATATATATATATATATATATATATATATATATATATATATATATATATATATACATATCAATATACAAATAAATATACATGTATATAAATATATATACACATATATATATAAATATCCCAGATAGCACAACGCCGACGGCCCGCTGGTGGCTAACGTCGGCAGTTCCCAGCTGACGGTCCACCGACGGCGGCTGGTCTTCGGCTGGATGTCTGCCACAGCGCCATCTAGCTGCATATTTGCAAATTACAACCGCCCTTCGCCGTAGTTCAGTCATTGAATTTTAGCGGGTTTTGGGTATTTCGTCAAAATCGACCAGTGATAATCACTTTTACTATGCTAGGTGAGTAACCATACTTTTATCCATTTTAAATACGTAATAATAGAACACATGGGATATGAAAACATATTGTATTCATCGCATTTCTTTGTATTTGGTTATTTTTTCATGAAATTTACCCGAGTTGAATTTAATCGCCACGTGGTAGGAAGGACAAACGCGGCGCCAATCTTGTTTGGACAGGGCCGTTTTTAGGTAGTCTCATGTAAATGACCACTGACAACAAATGTTGCAATTATATATTTTGTTCTTTTAATATAACATTAATGAAGAATAGCTTTTTCATTTGATACCATTTTCGTTTTTCTTGGTGGTATTTAATGTGGTTTTAATCGCCAACGAAAATGGCGAAAAGTTTCGAGGCCATAAAAATTTTGTCGCGATTGATGTGCCTAAGGAAAAATGGGCCGTACCACTTTATTCTTCCAACGATTGCTATATAAATTACACCGAAATGTAGAAGAATGAAAGTAATATGCAGATCCGAGTGATAATCGATCAGATTTTGGGGTTAAAAGTGTTAAATCTCGATTTTGCCGCTTCAAACCGGATAACTCTCCGAAACTGGAATAACTTTTCGATTAGATCCACATTACGGAGACGCTCCTCAACACATCTGTATGATTTTCTCTTCAGTTGGACCAAGAATAAAATGGTACGTTCAATTTAAAGACACCATGTATTCTCGCTTTACGGGAAGTTGCCATTTGTCCCTATTTTTAATTTTTTTTTGCAGAATAATCACACATACGCTGGCCAATGGGAGCACGGAACTAAATTTGACGCGGGGCAAATGGCGACTTCCGTAAACCGAGCTCTGTAGTTCTGGCTGAAGTTGCGAAAAAGTGATCGAATATGCGTTGAAAGGGTCTGCTCACGGCGAGTGAGTGTGTTGAGAATAAATATGGACGTTTTCCCACCGAATCGAGCTGTTTGGGGTGAGATGACATGGGTTTGGGAGTAATTATCGGAAGATTTCCACCGGGGATGCGCCCGGTCGTTGTTTCCCTTGTGTTTTTTTAGCAGTAGCGGGATCGTAAGATCGATTATATAAATCTTTCTCTCTTCGTTCTACGATCTATCGGGGGTCATAGATCGATAAATATATATATATTTCTATCTTCAACCTACCTTCTGATACGAATCCCTGTGTTGGTAGGGGTATCAGCCGAACCTCGCCGCAGGCGGCCGCGCTTGTGCCTCAATGTTATTTCCAATTTTTTTCAACTTGCTCTAACGGGCATTCATATTTAAGATACATGGACGAATGATACATCAAACGAGAGCTAACGTATTGAATTTCAATAATATTGCCTTACTTTTCGCATTTTACTCCGTTTGAGCCATAAAAAGGTGTGTTTGTGGAGCAATACGTGAAAATTCTTGGCGAGCATTTTTGACTTTTCGAGACTCACTCCGTTTTGAATTCTCTAAATCGGTTCGTAATCGTTACTCGCATCGTTTTTATTGCTTGGTAAATGACAAGATGACATTCTAATGTTCATGATCATATAAAATCTAAAAAAATTGGCCAAAGGGAAAATAATAATATTAACGTACGAAATGTTACGGTGTAAACAAATGTATTTTTTTCTCAATTTCATCAAATGGCCGGGTCATAGGAATATTTTTTTGACAAATTTAAGTATGATGTTACAAATGGGTGAAGTTTTCTTTCTTATTAAATAGTGCCCCTTTGTCGTATTTTGCAAAACGTTGTCCAATTGTCTCATGCTCGCCGCGTGAGCCCGTGTCAGGGTCAACCCTGCCTTCACACAACACGGCTTCGCACTCTCACAACCACTGCTGATCGCTTGGGGTCAAAGAAAGTCGATTTTCGTTCATTTATCAATCTGGGCCCTCACATCCATCTATACACGGGGTAATTCAAGTATAGTGGAATACTTTGGTCAAGTTTATTTGCGAATCGATAGGAGCACTTATGTCGAATTTTCAACTTTAAAATGATCGATTTTGTCATGCCCGCGTCGGGAGATCGTATAGCATGCCTTCAAACGGCCGACTCAAGATCGCATATGCGGCAGATCGCTGGGGGTCAAACAAAATCGATTTTCGTTCATTTATCAATCTGGGCCCTCACATCCATCTATACACGGGGTAATTCAAGTATAGTGGAATACTTTGGTCAAGTTTATTTGCGAATCGATAGGAGCACTTATGTCGAATTTTCTAAGTTTATAATTAGACCACATTGATTTACATCAACAATGACTGTCATACTTGAATATTAAGGCTATGGTAGCCTTTTCGGTTGACGAATTCAAATTCCCTCAGACGAGGTGCTTTGATTTTCACCTGTGTTCCGTCAACACAGCCAACCACATTAGGGAATCCTGTATGACAACAAATGAAATATCTGATATTTCAATGAATTTTTATTAAAAGAATAAGAGTTATTCATTTAAGGTTAACCCCTGACCTGCTTTATGGAAGAACCATTGCTTGGTTGATGAAATGTTAGCTGCGTTGGAAGGCATTTGAATAAACTCATCTTCGCGCTCAACAAATAATTTGGTGCAATTGTGGACAATACTGGAGACTGTGGACATCGTTACACCAAACAGGTCGCCCACTGTGATGAAGAATCCCCCTGTGGCCAGGAACTGAAGTGTTATAAGAACTTGAATTATGGGTGAAATTGGAAGGTTTCGCTGGGTCTTTCGGGTCAGTTGTGGCTCCAGCATCATAACCAACCAGTAAATAGCTCCCCGTCTGAGCCTAAATCTTGCCTTTAATTGATCGTCGTTCAAAACATCCATAGGATTGGTCCTGTCTCTAAAAACTCTTTCCCTACGCAGGGCCCTTCTATATTCATTCAGTCTTTGAAGGCGGAGAGCCATGATGACACTGTGATTAAACAAATACATGATATCAAAGTATGATGAATATGTGAAAAATTATTTGATATCTATTTCATTCGTAAGAGATATCAAAATACAGCTTTAACCTCGAATATTTCATTTAACAGCAAGATCATCACAACCAACACCCCCTTTCCCCAATGTCTCATAGTATTCTGCCACACCCAGCTTGCCATACAACAATGCACGGAAACCGCAGTGTTCGGCTGCTATTTTGAAAGGAGGGAGTGTTTTAGCCGTGCATTAACATCGTCGTAACCGAATGCGCGTGAACGATACATGAGTTCCAATTATACACGATAATTACACAAATGTACATATGAAGAATAATTTTTCACATAAATGAATGTTTATTAACAAGTTGAGTTAGTTTACGTGTGAGATTTCGTCAAAGGCGATTTAATCCGGCCACACAAATTCTGAAAAGTTCATGTTTATTTTGAACGACAAGATCGGTTTCTGCGCGCATGCGCAGACAAGGTTCCTCGCAAGCAAACTTTTTCTTTTTGAATTTTATTATTTGAGTATATGTGTCATTTTGTCAATGATTATCTTTTGGAAATATCTACTTTGAAGGGCGATATGTATTCAACGATATCACATTGACATTTAAAAAAAGATAACACTTATTGATTCCCGTAGTCTGGAGGGGGCACTGGACCTTGTCCTACGTAGGGTTGTGCCCCGGGATCTCAAAAACCTGTACCCGTCATACAAGGTAGAAATGGCAAGAGCATACCCCATCCTACAATTATGAGGTCAACAAAACCCGTCGGGAGGCCGAAAAAACCTACCCCAACACATGTATACTACCTCTATATACTTAAGTGCCCCCTCCTCCGGGACCTGCAGCCACATGGCGAGTGAAAATGAAACTGCGTAATGTGACGTCATATCTCCAAACCTGGGGCTGCCGTGAATGAAAGTTGTGATTCTAAATGTTCATTTGACAATTGCTAAATAATCACGAGCCAGTGGATAACCAAAATAGTGCGGAGAAGCGGATATTCATCTCATTTGTCGACATATATATTTACGTAAGTACACAACATTGATGAGAAGCTATATGCACGCGAAATACAAACATTGCCACACGACCAACTTATCCTCAATCACGACGGTATATATTTATATTACCGTCGTTCGCGGCTAGGAGTGTTTACGATATGCGGTCGGTGGTTATAATTGACATTCACCATCAAAAAATTCAGTAAAAAGCAAAAATGACCTAGCAAGAGTGAAATGATACTCACACACTTCTTTGTGCGTCTGTCTTGAAGCCGCTAAAATTTGCAGCTTAAAAATGGTAAACATCGTTTTCGGAAAATTACGCTTCGGAGATTCGATCATTTAATAACAGAAAACGGTTCGACACAATTTGTTGGTTAATGTTTGATTGAATGAAAGAATAAATATCAGTTGACGAAATGTCGATTGTGTTTTCTTATTTTATTCATTTTTGGGATGTTTTAATCATTTTAGTTTCGCAGTGGCTATCCGTACGGCAGCCGTACGAATAGCAGTTTGGTCTGCTGCATGTACGCATAGATCATCGTAGATGTACGGCGATTTTCATCCAATCAGCAACGGCTATTTTTGCGCATGCGCATAAATTGATACGGCCGCAAAAGTATCATGCCGCATCTTTAGTTTGAAGCGTTCGAACAAGACAGAATTCATCTTTCTTCTGAATAGTAGTTTGTATTTGAAACGTTTTTTGTTCATCAACGACCTCTGTTAGCATGGCTGATGCGGATCACATTAAAGAGAGACAGGAATTTTCCTCTTGGGAACTTTTCCAATCTGCATTGAGAAGTTATGAAAAGAATAACAATGTCCTTTTTCATCGGCGGGATAGCAAACGAGTGGAAAGAGCCAACTTTGACAAAAGTAAGTCGGCTGTACAAGTAAATAATGCTGTACGAATTTTTGCTGTACGAATAAGACCCATTTTAATTTCTTCTGTACGAATAAGGTCCATTTGAATTTCTGCAGTACAAATAAGCTCCATTTGAATTTCTGCTGTACCAATAAGCTCCATTTGAATTACTGCTGTACGAATAAGCTCCATTTGAATTTCTGCTGTACAAATAACTAAATGAGCTCCATTTGAATTACTGCTGTACGAATAAGCTCCAGTTTAATTTCTGTTGTACAAATAAACTCAATTTGAATTTCTGCTGTACAAATAAGCTCCAGATGAATTTCTGCTGTACGAATAAGCTCCAGATGAATTTCTGCTGTACGAATAAGCTCCAGTTGAATTTCTGCTGTACGATGAATATACTTATTGTTGCAGAACTTTCAAGGTATACTGTGAGGCTTCCATTCTCCTTTTGGCCAACCGCAAACGACAGGTGCTAGTGGTGACACAACTGCGGGATAACCACAACCACTCTGTCGAGTCAAGGTTGTTCGATCTCTATCCAGAGAATAGGAGACTTGAAGAGGAGCAAAATCAGAAAGTTGGGGAACTTTTTGGACTTGGTGTAACTGTAGAGAACATACGTTCCCACCTCATGCAGCAGTCAGACAAGGTTGTCTCCAGGAAGGACCTGCACAACATCCGCACCTCTCTTCGTGGCAACAAAACTGATGAGGCCAGGGTTATCGATGTTCTAGATGGCCTTTTGCTCCAGGACCCGAATTCCTCAGTGGCAGTGAAGACGACAGACCAAGTGGTAGTCACTGTTATTGCTGTCCAGACCAGCACCATGGCAGAAAGCTACACCAAGTTCCCAGAAGTCCTGCTTATGGATGGAACCTACAGGACCAACACAAACTGGATGCCACTCTACACAGTGCAGGTAAAGGATGGGAATGGGAAAGGCCAGACATGTGGCTATGCTTTCATGGCGGAGGAAAGCCATGAGAACATTGATTTTTTGCTTAACTACGTAGTTCAAAGGAACCGAGAAGCTCAAAAAAAGACCAGGAATTTTGTCATCGAAAAAGACTTCACAGAAGTGAAGGCCATAAAAAATGTTTTTCCGGATACACACATTGTGATATGTGCCTTTCACGTGAGCAAGACTTTCAGGCAGGAAGTTGCCAAGCTGCAGTGCTCCCTTGAGGAGAAGGAAAGGATCCGGGTAATCCTTCAGCAAATGCTCCATGCCCGAACGACTGGCGCCTATGAGGAGGCATTCAAGAGTTTGCAGAAAACAGCTCCAGATAGGCTTAATGCATACTTCGTGGCGAACTGGCATAGTTGCCAGTGCCAGTGGGTCCGTTATCTCGTTGATGCGGATTTGACTCTGGGGGTGATAACTACAAACAGTCTAAGAGTCCCTCCACCAAAAAATGCGTAGTACATGCCAATATGACTCTGGCTGATTGCTTGCAGTCTGTCATTGAGTATTACCAAGGCCAGATGGACAACTCAACAGGGGAACACTGGATGCTGTTCGTGGCAGACATTGCAGACAACTCGCTCCAACGGAATGACCGCTACAAGGATGGCGAGGCTCAGCTGGTTAGCCACTGGCAGTAAGTCTCACCAGTTCTCCAACTCACACTGTTCACACAGGCACACTGCAGCTCAAAGAATAGGAAATGAAGGAGATGTTTCATTTTTATTCGTTTTGTGTTCTCAGGAAGTACATGAACATAAGAGCCAGAGTCACTGGAGAAATCCTGCTGGACTGGCAGCATGAACCTTCACTCAGTGGGCAGCAAAGTGATGGGTCCAGCTGTGGTGTTTTTGTCCTAATGGTATGACTCATTCTGTTGCTGTTCATTTCTTTATGTTAGGCTATTTGTTTGGATTTGTTGGGTGACTTTTTATGAATGGCCATTCATAGATGATGCATGATAAAACTGTAACCACTCCTGACTGTTTTCAGAATGCAGAGGCATCGGCTTGTGGGGCTCAGCCATCAGTTATGGATCAGCAACACTGCTCAAAGTACAGATGCTATGTTGCTAACCGCCTCATGACTGCTGATGCAGCCACTAGCAACAGATGTGCTGCCATGGAGAGATGTACAAATCCTCTCCATAAACAAGTTAAATGGGTGCTCTGCTCTGGTTGCTACTTGTGGTACCACTTTTAGTGTGCCAATGTTACCAATCGACCCAGAGGCAATTTTTTCTGCCCTGGTTGTTAAGTTGCTGAGGTGACCAGAGGCAATGGTTCCTGTCCTTGGGAAAGGTGTGTGTGCGTTTCATGAACTGTTTTTTCTTAATTATAAAGTAACAGTTTCATGTTGTATGGCTAATGTTCTGGTAACATGTCATTACCGCATTATGTTTTATGTATGAACTCGTAACTACTTGTCTGTGTTGTTGCTGAGGTGCCCAGAGGCAATTGTTCCTGTCCTTGGGAAAGGTGTGTGTGTGTGTGTTTCATGAACTGTTATGTTTAAGTTGTAAAGTGTGAATAAACATTTTTCACAACAAATTTTACAAATTATTTCTTTACTTTTACCAGCTCTCTGTTTTACATTTCTATCAATCCATAGCTATATCTTTTTAATTTGATTACTAAGCCAAGGAGGTGTTTTGTGATAGTGTAAAAAGACTCCATGTCCTTAATATTTTGGGTATTTTTCTAAATAGGCAAATACTTAATTACAACAACTAAGTTCCATCCAACTAGTCCACGCTTCTAGGCCTTTCTCTTCTTACCTTGTACAAGTATTTACACAGCTAAGAGCATATATATTGAAGTTCCACATCCCACCACAACACTTACAATGACTTGGTACTGTGATGAAATATGTTGAGCTGTCCTGAAAGACATTAACTGTATAACTAGCTACTCGTATTGTGCGCATAGCCAAAACAACCGATATATATCTTATTCGTATGAAGAGCCAAAATGCACCCTATTAATCATACGAATAGCCAAAACACTTTTATTCGTACGGCTGCCGTACGGATAGCCAATTCCCATCTTATTCGTACGGCTGCCGTACGAATAGCCTCTGCCTTTTAGTTTACGGCTAAAAACCGCTAGTCTCCTTGCTTGAGGCTTGGTAGACCTACAGTAGGCCTCTATGTGTAATAGGTAGTAGTTAGGTCTGTTAACCAGGCTAGAGGCTTGGAAGTTAAGTCGACTAAGTCATTTTCGAGCTGCGGCTTAGCCCTACAAGACGTCTGGGTATAAATTCATGTTACCGTTACACCGGAGCTAGCTGCGGCTTGGACTTTGCGGCTTGGGCTAGCCGTTTGTGGAAGCGGCATGGGCTAGCAGATTTAGCCGCTATGTGTGTTAGTGGACTAAATAGCCGAAGACGGCGTTATGCAAGCGGCCCCTGGTAACATAGAGAAGTTCGACAGTAAGAACTTACGGTGGTACAAAACTCTCCGCAACTATAACCTATACAAGTCCAAACATGTGCATAGTATGCTCTACCTTGATGTGCCCGACGTACTATACTGTGCTGTGCAGGTCAAGTGCAACCCTTCTTGGGACACATCAGGAACAATGTATGAATCTGTTTGCATTTTTCAAGAAGACAGTGGCAAGCCAATTGGCTCTTGTTGTACCTGTGTGGCTAGTCAGGGAGAAGCGTGCACGCATGTAGCTGCTATGTTGTTTGCCCTGGAGCACTTTTCTAGTTTGGGGTACCAAGATTTGCCAGATGACCCTGCTTCAACAGAACTGCTTTGTGCATGGAATGCTCCTCAAAACCCAAAGGTAAAATAGTACACATTCCCAGCCTATTACACATGATAAATATAACACTACATTGAATTGTACAGCATCAGTGCGATTGTTTTATTATTGAAAAAAAAAAAGAAGATATGTGCATAATGTTATGCCTGTTAATGGTTTGTATTTGTTATGCATATGTTCTTCACATGCTTATTATTTACTATTCAGGTGGATCCTGTTCCCCTATAAGCAGTTAGATTACCAGAACTTTGCTCCCGGACAAACAGAGTCAAAGCGTCCATCAAAGCGACTAGCCGACCACAATCCTGTTGCACCATCCAAGCACAGAGTAAATACAGAGAACTACAAGAGACTAGTTCATGAACTTAGTCTTTGTCAGCCAGACGCTCCATTTCTTCCAATCGCTGACGCATTGCGTTGGGAAAAGTCGCCTGACACCCAAGCAAGTGTTGTTGGGTATTCGGCCATTCCTGAGACTATAACTGATAATGAACAATTATTGTTGCCAGCTGCTGAAGAGGTTGTTTCAACAAGTAAACCAGAACCACCAACATTGACTTCCTGTGTGAAAGACTTCATGTCAAGATACCACCAGCAGCATGAACTGACTGACAACTTGGTGCAGGAATTTTTTCGAGACGTCCAAAGTCACCAATTCTGAGCAGCAAACAATTGAAAAATTGACTATTGGACAGTCCAATAACCCCAAATGGAATGCATATAGAAGAGGCATGGTAACAAGCACCAGAATCCACGCTGTGCACACAAGGGTTCAGAACATAAAGAAAAAACCTGCATTGGGTGCAAATGGTATCATCCGGTTGTGCACTGAACCAGGGTCATTTAAAGGCAACAAGAACACTAGGTATGGTTTGAAGAATGAAAAAGTGGCAGCCAATGCTTTCAAACAAAACATGAAACTTCGCTTTGAAAGAATGTGGTCTCTTAGTGAGCAAAGCCAACAGGTTTGTTGGTGCAAGCATTGATGGTGTTGCATCATGTGACTGTCATCCAGAGAGACCAGTTGAGATAAAGTGCCCATCTTCCATGGAGAATAGACTAGATGGTTCACTGGCTGATCTACCCTTCTTCATGGCCATCGACAATTCCCTTTAGCTAAAAACCAGACCCAAACCTCACCCATACTACACTCAAATTCAGTGTCATATGGCTGTGATGGATTCTATGACCGGTGAATTTGTTGTATGGTCACCACAGGAGATGATTGTAATCAGTGTTGAATTTGACCCAGCTTATTGGTCATCAGTTCTGGCAAATGCCATCTACTTTGCCAAGACATTTCTTGTTTCAGATGACTGTATGTGTGCCCACTGGCATGTTATAAGTTATACATGTGTATATATCCTTTTCGTCAGAATAAATTGTTACATTGTCAAAGCATAATGGTTTATTTTTTCAAGAAAGCTGGCGTTTGGTTGCACATGGAATATAGCTTAAGACATGCTCCTTATATTACAAAACATAAAGTTTCTGTGCTGATGGTCTTTACATAAAGTACAATCTTTAACTAGTAATTCATGTAGGTTTATTCCTGCAGAACAAGTAAAAGACAAACAATGAGAAGCTTAAAAAAATACCAATATTTGTAAAAGGGATAATAATAATAACACAGAATAATAAAAAACATGCTTGAGGATTGAAGTTGAAATCTATAGTGGTGTAACCCAGCCACAATATAAAACTAGTTAACATGGTTATAGAACAATAAAAAAAACATGCTTGAGTATACAAGTTATAATCTACAGTAGTGTAACCCAGCCACAATGTAAAACTAGTTATGAAAGCTTCAAGAAAGGTCTTTTGAAATTGACTAGAAATGCACAGGTTTGAAAATAATCTCATAATTGTTCAGCATTGCCACTTTATCTTCAGTTTCAAGAAGTCTGAATTCTTTAATGGAATATTCAAGCTGTTCTGCTGTAAACTGGCCAGTGATTTTATTTTTGAAAGGAGGTATGAGCAGCTTTACACCTGGTGGGCAAATCCCCTGCAATCCTAAAGTCGCGGTCCACCATAACCTGTAGAGCCTGCATCAATGAGTCAGATTCTGATGTAATTTTTTTGTCTGACGCTCTCCCACCCCACATGTCTGATACATATATAATTGCACCAGTGGGACTCATTCCTACAAGAAACTTTACAGTACTGTGATGCTTGTAATTTGAAAGCTGTTGCTTATGGTTATCTAATGTCCCTGGGGTATGACTAAACACCTCTGTACAATCTAACACAATTCTGACATTAGTAAAGTCATTGAAACAGGGTGCTGCTTTTTCATTCATTGTATCTGCAGAAGGCATTGAACATATCATTTCTAACTCCTGTGATAGCAAAATACAGTGTTAAACATATTAGAGAAAGTACTCTCTGCAATCCCAAAGCGTCGTACACAATCCTTTTAAGGTAATCCCAAGCGTAGTCTGACCAGAGTTGCGAAGAATTCCTTTGTCGGCCAGGTTTGGTTCTGAATTTCGATGAGTGATGATCATTGCCAGACTGTGATACATATTGCATATCTTCTGCCTTCTCCTCTAGATAGTTAAACACAGTGTAAGTGTATTTGAATGAATTTTGAAAGCACTTAATTTTTTACTTTTTTTTTGGATCATCTCAGATGGTCTCAGTTGGTCTCTTTCCATTGAATAACACACATTTCTCAAAACATTCAAACCTCCTCCTGGACAGATAATATAGAGTATGTGTAAGTACAGTCTACTACACAGAAGTTAATTAGGTCAATTGATGCTGCATATCATACACTGTTTATGTCTCATATCAGACATGATAATTATATCTACCTAAATCAAATCACCTTTTTATACTCCTATACCTTGTATTAATGAACACCAATTTTACAAAGGAATCTTATGCATATTTCATATTTTGGCTAGTATTCGTGATGAGTTGTTGTTCCATCCATGCAGTTCTGAAAATACAAGACTCCGAGGACATCCATTCACTTAAGGCAAGACTAAGATTAAGGGAAAGTAGCTTACATAGAGTTATGGCCCTACCACCCACAATAGTCAATGCCAGATCGCTGAACAATTTGAAGAACCAGCACGATGTGTTTTTAAATGACAAAGGATTGAAGGAATGCTTTAACCAATTTATGTTATTGAAAATTGTATCTATATTGTCTTTAGGTCTCTTAATCATTTATCACTCATACTTATTCCTTGAACTAGACACTCTTGGACCAACCAGTCTTCAGGCCCTGGCCACCCATTACCAAACAGTCTTGGGTGGCTGTCTTTGTTAATCTTTGTAAACCTTTGTTTATTTTTGCATGTAAGATAAGATAATTATCTCACCTAATTTTTGTCTTTTATATTCCTATTGTATTGATAATAACCAAAATAAATATTTATTGCACCAACTGTATGCTTCGTGCAATCATGTTAAATGTTAATATATTGCAATAGTAAAAAACATGGTCTACAATATTTTTTCAGATTAGAGAACTTGGCAACATAAAGGATGAGTGAAGATAAGTGGGAAGACTTCAAGCGATGTATCAGAAATTTTGTCCGCAATAAATGTGATGCTGTCAATTTCAAAATCACAACAAAAGCTGTTTCAATCAAACCATCCGTCAGTAACCCACAGCTTGCTCAGTTATGGAATATCTTACTAAAAAACCGCCTCCACTTCTCGGTAGACAAGAATCAATTGGAAGGGAAGATGGAAAATCTTAATTTCACTGTATACATAACAACAGGAACATTATTGATTCAGGGTGCTGCCAAATATATTGACGGCTTGAATGAGATGTTTAAGTCACTGATACGTGAATATAGAATGCTGTCCGACCAAGCAAGAGTTGGAGACGGTGATTATATATTATTGGCAATTGCTATACCATGTCACGTTTATGTTGTGTGTTGTGTGCTTAGTGAATGTGACATGTTTATGCTTTGCATTTTGTGCTTAGTGAATGTGATATGCTTATGCTTTGTGTTGATTGAATGTTTTGTGGATACGTCGTTGCGTCTTCTGTGTTTAGTGAAAGCTTCATGTATATGTTATGCGTTCTGCACTCAGAAGGCATAACATTACTGTTTAAAATTAAAAATGGATAGGCTGCATATGTTTTCTGTATCAGCAGCGACCAGTCATGCTGGCGGAGCAGGAGACAGACAGAAGGAAAGCAGCAGTGCCAGTGAGTATCTTTCTTTGGCAATTGTTTGGAAAATGCATTCCAGGGACCGATGTTAATATGATTTTCTTTCAATCAACTCTTA
The DNA here is from genome assembly GCA_034190875.2 of Urechis unicinctus. NCBI lineage: Eukaryota > Metazoa > Annelida > Polychaeta > Xenopneusta > Urechidae > Urechis > Urechis unicinctus. Next base: position 40,582,704 of record CM067348.1, on the reverse strand, counting down.
ATTATAATTGATCCAATAGCTTCAGTCTGCATGGATCGTGTAATCTTGTTAGAGTCAACAGGTGATTGTATGCATGATATGTGTGTAGTGCTGGAGTAGCATTAATCTCCAATTGTCTGCGTTCAGTTATATGTGATGTATATGTTGTTGTTAGTGCTAAGTTACTGTGACATGGATATGTTCTGTGAATATGGTATTTGTGCTTAGTGAATATGACATGTTTGTGTTTTGATCAAAGTTCATATGAATATATGTGTTTTGCGTTCTGTGCTCAGTGAATGTGAGATGTATCTGATCTGTGCTTAGTTAAATTGACTCATATGTGCTTTATTTTTTGTGTTTAGTGAATGTGATGTAAATGTTTTGTGTAGTGAATGTGACATGTTTATGCTTTGCATTTTGTGCTTAGTGAATGTGACATGTTTATGCTTTGTGTTTATTGAATGTTTTGTGGATACGTCGTTGCGTCTTCTGTGTTTAGTGAAAGCGTCATTTATATGTTATGTGTTCTGCACTCAGTAGGCATACAATTACTGTTCAAAATTAAAAATGGATAGGCTCTATATGTTTTCTGTATCAGCAGGGACCAGTCTTGCTGGCGGAGCAGGAGACAGACAGAAGGAAAGCAGCAGTGCCAGTGAGTATCTTTCATTGGCAATTGTGCGGAAAATGCATTCCAGGGACCGATGTTAATATGATTTTCTTTCAATCAACTCTTAATTATAATTGATCCAATAGCTTCTATCTGCATGGATTGTGTAATCTTGTTAGAGTTAAATTGACTCATATGTGCTTTATTTTTTGTGTTTAGTGTGTGTGATGTAAATGTTTTGTGTAGTGAATGTGACATGTTTATGCTTTGCATTTTGTGCTTAGTGAATGTGACATGTTTATGCTTTGTGTTTATTGAATGTTTTGTGGATACGTCGTTGCGTCTTCTGTGTTTAGTGAAAGCTTCATGTATATGCTATGCGTTCTGCACTCAGTAGGCATACAATTACTGTTCAAAATTAAAAATGAATAGGCTGCATATGTTTTCTGTATCAGCAGGGACCACTCATGCTGGCGGAGCAGGAGACAGACAGAAGGAAAGCAGCAGTGCCAGTGAGTATCTTTCATTGGCAATTGTTCGGAAAATGCTTTCCAGGGACTGGTGTTAATCTGATATTCTTTCAATCAACTCTTAATTATAATTGATCCAATAGCTTCAATCTGCATGGATTGTGTAATCTTGTTAGAGTCAACAGGTGATTGTATGCATGATATGTGTGTAGTGCTGGTGTAGCATTAATCTCCAACTGTCTGCGTTCAGTTATATGTGATGTATATGTTGTTGTTAGTGCTAAGTTACTGTGACATGGATATGTTCTGTGAATATGGTATTTGTGCTTAGTGAATATGACATGTTTGTGTTTTGTGCAAAGTTCATATGAATTTATGTTTTGTGTTCTGTGCTCAGTGAATGTGAGATGTATCTGATCTGTGCTTAGTTGAATTGACTCATATGTGCTTTATTTAGAGAAATATGAAGACGAAGTCGATCGCGTCACAGAAGGCTTGGATACTATGAGTCTGGTTAGAAGAGCCGAATGGTTTTAGCTATTTATCCTCCGGAATACTATAATTATTATAGCCATTAGCCTGTATATATAAACTTGTGTGTGAGAAGGATGCGGGTGTTGGGGGGTGGGGGCTTCCTTTTAAGAAGACACAACATTTTGTCTCACTCCAATTCAAAAGCTTCACTCAGCAAAATGATGTTTGTGTGTTGGACTAAGAACCCTGCTTAAGCTATCCCAGCCACATAACTTTGTGTAATGCTCTTGAGCTGGGAGCTTGTGCCATTGTCCATCATCTTGCTTCAAATATGGATAGACCGTGTATGCCTTCTGTATCTGCAGGAGCCATCCTCGCCCAAAGATCTAAAGCAACGCCCGTCAAAAGCTTTTGTACCCGTATGTATCGTTCATTGGCAATTGTTTTGATCAAACCATTGTCCCTTATATATGAGAGGCCCAAAATGATATATATATTGGCATAGAGATATATGAAATTATATATATATATATATATATATATATATATATATATATATATATATATATATATATATATATATATATATATATATATATATATATATATCTATAGAGATATAGAGAGAGAGAGAGAGAGAGAGCGAGAGAGAGAGAGAGAGAGAGAGAGAGAGAGAGAGAGAGTCTGACCGAGACAATTACTGATTTTGAGTTTGTTCATTGCCAGACATTATGGACTGATGAAGAGCTTGATGAGCAAATGAAGAGACTGCCAGGCGCTGTTATAAATGAGGAGTTGTACATATACAAGCTATGGCTGTCACTCCTTCAACATTGGTTGCAAATGAAGAGTGCTAAGGTCTACCTAGTTTCGCCCTTCCTGGATACAGCCAGACTGGCTGATATTGTTTATTGTTGCTTAGAATCTCCATTAAACCTCCAGGCTCTGTATACTCGGGCGAAACAGAAGCATTTCTTCAAAGATCAAAATATCACCAATATCATGGAAGAAGCCAAGAGATTGTTTCCAACAAAATATCACTATGATATTCGGTGCATATATAATAAAATAGTTTATGAGGGTCCGAGGTTTCATTGTAAATTCATGGCTGTGGTTGAAGGGGGCATGGCCAGCGTACTTATTACAAGTGCCAACTTTACGGAAAGTCACTTCATTTATCCAAACACTGAGACGCTTGTATTCATTAGGATAAGCGAAGATGACTTCCAGACACGTTTTATTGACCCCATTAAATAAAAATCAATGCAGTTATCTTTCAACAAAACTCCTTTAACCATGAAACCCACCACCGGCAAAACCAACTAACATCATTGTGCTCATAGTCTTTGTTTCGGTACGTAATATCATGTCATCTGTCTTATAACCAATTTCCTTCTGTGGGTAACTTTTTCCTGGTGTCAAAACTGTATTGTTGCTTTGCCTACCCACAGTTTTTTTGTTAATGTTTCACAGGAATTTTAGTCTAGTTCTTTTCTGTCTTGGTGTTATCTCTATTGATTTATTTTGTGTAAACGCATGTAGTTTATTAATGATAAAGGTCATTATTTTACTCTCGAATATTGGACATTGTTTAATGTGCACCACTCTATATTTTTATATTATTTATTGATAAATCATTATTGTATTTTTATATACTCCTTCTCTAAATAAGGCAGAAATAACCAAATTATTTTTATCTCACCACAATCGTGTTTCATAGCTTCGCTGAACTCGTTGTTTCTCTTAATATAATAAATATCCAGTGATATATTCGCAACAACAAGTTTGAGATCTTATTTTTCACAATCATGGTCAATTATATTGAACCACTGCCCATCTCAAGACGACCAATCCACTTGGCAACGATTGCATGTTTGTTGACGGGCAAAATAAATGAACTTGGGGTCTTTCACCAGGCATTAAAAAGTACCCCCAAACCTCCACCCACACCCATATATCGAGTAAGACACTACATTTCCCACATTCCCACATTCGCATGTCGAAGAATGACAACGCGCGATGTAGGTCACTATTGGCACTAGGCAATGAAACATTGCCCCTTCCAGCCTTTGCGCGAGTTACTATTCTTGATTGCAATGTTGCTTTAAGGTGGTTTCAGTTTGGTCATCAAACCCGCCAGAAGCGAGGGGCATTATCTATTTTGAGACGAATGTGTAAATGACTCGACCCTGCCTTGCAGCACGGGCAATTGGGTTAAAACGCCCCAACTCTCTGGCTTATAGATAGATAGCTAGATAGATAGATAGATAGATAGATAGATAGATAGATAGATAGATAGATAGATAGATAGATAGATAGATAGATAGATAGATAGATAGATAGATAGATAGATAGATAGATAGATAGATAGATAGATAGATAGATAGCTAGCTAGCTGGGTGGGTGGGTGGGTGGGTGGGTAGGTAGGTAGGTAGGTAGGTAGGTAGGTAGGTCGGTAGGTAGGTAGGTAGGTAGGTAGGTAGGTAGGTAGGTAGGTAGGTAGGTAGGTAGGTAGGTAGATAGATAGATAGATAGATAGATAGATAGATAGATAGATAGATAGATAGATAGATAGATAGATAGATAGATAGATAGATAGATAGCAAAATCGATTGAACAAACTCATTGTCAGATTGATCTAACCTACAAATTAACCGAAATATCAAGTTACGGAGTACAGCAGTACATTTAGACCTGTGCACAGATTGCTATTATTTTCATATTTAGATAAATTCAACATACATTTGAGGATATTATGGTATGATATATACAACTTATTAATGGTAGATTTTTTATATTTCCACCACAGGTGAGCTGTATACAAAAGCGAAACAAAATTCTAAACAGTTTGAGCTTGACAGTAACACTACACAATTAAAATAACGCATTAAGTAGTATAGGGAATGATAGTCCTGGAACAGGGGTCTCTTGGTGAAAAAGAATAGTCGAAGTGGGTCCCACACCCCATATATCCAACCAGCCAGCAACATCATTCCAACGGACTAAGTTAGGGCAGCAAACCCCAGTAGCAGGTAGCGAGCAGGGGGCAGGGGCAGGGAGTCATCCAACCAGCCGATAGTCCTGGAACAGGGGGAACCAATGAGTCGCGGGGCAGTAATGAGTTGCAGGGGGCAGGGGAAGGTAGTCATCCAACCAGCCAGCAACCATCATTCCAACGGACTAAGTTAGGGCAGCCAACCCCAGGCGGTTCCCCAGCGTGTCATTTGTACCCCCTTTTAGACTATTATAACAGTAATGACGCCCCACAATACACGCGCAAAACAAGCTCAAGCTGACTATGCTGAAATCCACGGCACAGCCCCACCGCCCTCCCTACCCACGGTTGAAGGTTGCCCTCGCGGCACTCGAAAAGAAAAACGCCCTCGACAGGATGTACAAGATCTACCCAAGACTGAGAACCATGGTGGATCGCGATCCAGCCCCTCCGCCGACTCCATCCCCCGACTCTGGTCTGAAGTGGTGAAAGCACCGGCCCCACACCCCCGGCCCGCCGCCAGGAAACCACTCCCCCTCTTAAGGCCGGTCCCAGTCCCCCGAACAAGCCTCAGACCAGTTCCCACTCCCCACCTCAAATTCAGGAGAACCAAGCAGGCCATCAGCAACCAACTGCGAGGCTGGGTCATGAATGTTTCAAAGACTCACCCCTACGCTCCAGACCTCCTGACCTTCCAGAAAGGTGTGCAACTCCAGGTTCGTAAAGTTCTGGCCGATGAGCTGAACCACCTAGGTAGCCTCAAAACCCAGCTAGCAGTCAAGGTAAGTCTCTACAAGACCGACAAAGATGGTGTCACGGAGTACGCAGAGCCAGTCCTATGAACCAAGCAGCAAACGGTTCTAGGCAAAGAATACATTGACTCCGCGATAGACCCGGCCGGCCCCCAAATCCAGGAGATGCTTGAGAAGTGGGTTAACCTAGGTTCTGGGTGGATGTTTGAGGCGGTAGAAACCATCTGGATTGACATCGCGAAGTATCAACCACTCAATGGCGGCTCCTACCTCCCCCTACCACCACCAGTAGGAAACAAGGGGGCCATCATAAACGTGCAGAACCGGGATGACCATTGCATACTATGGTCCCTCGACGCAGCCATCCACCCAGTTGCCCAGAACCCACATCGGACATCAAAGTACAGCATCCAGTGGCTCAAGGATAAGCTAGAGGGCTCAGGCGTGTGCTACCCAACCCCGGTCGCCCACGTCGGAAAAATCAAAACCGCTCTGGACAGAGGCCTGAACGTATTTGGCTGGGACGGAAAGCCGTCATGGTCCACCGCATTAGCAAACACCCCGGCAACTGCATGAACCTCATGCTGATCGAGAAGGATGGAGTATGCCATTACAGCTGGATAAAAAAACTGAACCGCCTACTCCATGACCAAACCAAACACGTGGGCCGCAAGTTCTGCTGCGAGCGCTGCCTCCAAGGGTACACTAACGAGAAACTGCTCCTGGCCCACAAGCCTGAGCGTGCGGGGGTAGGGCAAACTGCCTTGCGGGTAGACATACCCGAGGAGGGAAAGAACATCCTCTCCTTCAAGAACTGGCAGAAGCAACTTTCAGCCCCCTACGTCATCTACGCAGACTTCGAGGCGCTCACAGTAAAGCTCCCAAGGCCAGCCCTCAATCCAGAAAAGAGCAACACCCAGAAGACCCAGGAACACCAGGGCTGCGGGTATGGCTACATAATAGTTCGATGCGACGGGAAGACCTCACCCCCAGTCTTCTACAGGGGAAGTGACACCGTGGAGAAGTTCCTCAAGGCCCTACAGCAAGAGGAGAAAAAGATCAAATCGGTTCTCTCCAAGCCAGTCCCCATGCCTATGACCCAAGACGACCAAAGAGCCTGATAGGCTTCGTTGAAACGTATGGTAGGGCAGAGAATTACAATATGCTCGAAGGCGCCGAAGAAGGGCCCTTGGAGGAGGTCGAGGATGAACGCGGTTTTCCCACATCCTGTCTGCCCACCAACAATTGCCGAACAGGGACCATCTGGAAATGTAAACTCAGTTTTCGGTTTCAGGAGCCCCTTGTTAGTAGACTGCGCTGACGAACCTGCCATCTTTAATGTTAAGCTGTGCATCCATAACAATATACATATAGACGTTCAATGCGGCAGCCGCCTCTGCCTTTTTTGTGATGTGAATGCATTCTCCGTGGCCCTGCCCTCTACCATGCAGCTGGTCGTCATCGATCGTCCTTAACTCGAGCCACAGAGCATACTTACTGGTTAGGTACTCTTCTAGCGACACGTCCGACAAGTCTTTTACTGCTATTGCTACACCGGGGTCTTGTTTACTCGTTGCTGCAAAGGCCTTCTTCACCTCGTCCCACTGCTGGTAGCCACGCATGCCCTGGGCATAGAGCTGATTGGGGATGCCCTCAATGGTCACCTCGACCTTCGTAATCTTTGGATTGTTGAACGACTCCGTTTTTCTGGCGAATGAGGCGCCCTGGGGGTCTTCAAAGAGCAGTAGGATGCCCTTCATGCTGCGAGCCGGCACGTTCAGATTGATGTTCCACAGTGTACACGAAGTACACGGTCATACAGAATCGAGAGCCGACCTGTGTACTGGGTGCGTATCATATGGGCCAACTCTGGTTGGGTAACCATGTCATACTTCAGCAAGATGCCATCAATTTTGTAGCTGGCGTCGGTGTCGCCTGTTGCGTGAATCACGCGGTTGTAGTCATTGAACGTGAGCTCGTATTCCAGTCTGTCATTAAGCGCGCTCTGGTAGAATGGCATGTGACCCTCGAGGAGTTCAAAGTCAAGCGGAACGTAGAACCTGTTACTATACACATCGGCTATGGCCTTGTCCTCTTCCTCGGTCTCAACCTTGTCTCCTGCGTCCAGTCGTATCTTAGTTGTGTTTCTGTCATCTGATGTGTCAATGCCCTGGTACTGGAGGCCCTGTCTCCTGTGCAGTCCACCACAGGTCGTGGTAACAGTGGTACACATCGCTGTCATCAATAGACATGACCTCATTGCCAGAAATCTTGATTGTCATTTTCTTAACCACGGCACGACCCAGGTTTTGCACAATGCTGCGGTTGACATTGGTCGATGTCAGCGTGATTGTAAAGGCCAGCCGTGCTGTCCCTGGGACAATGACGTCTTCTGCGCCTAGATTGGGAAAGCAAACCAGCTGTTGTTGGTTCTGGTCAATAGTGCTTGGATTGTTTGTAATAACTACAGACTGTCGCACACCCTTTACCCCGTGGGGTTTGCGTATCCGGCGGTGTGGGCTTAGTTTGCGTCCGTAAATACTCGACATGTTGAATTTTTATCTACAAGTAAATCTTTAACACACAAGAATAGAGTTTGATAACCTAACATTTAACGACGCAGTGGAGGAGGACCCTGGAAGAGATGATGAGGATTACGACCCTGGAAGAGAGGATTGGCTCGCTGGGTATCAGGATGAGACTCCCGCCCCGGCCACTCTCCCACCTGTTACAGAAGGGGACATTGGGATGGATCAGTCTATACCACTGGACGGCCGACTCGTTATAGGCGCTGTCAATGATTATTACGATGCATTGGCTAAAAAAGGCCACACACCCGCCCTCGGCCTCGATTATACAAAGTTTGAACTTGTTAGAGGACAGTTACGCATTTGAAGGACTACCCTGACTTAATTTTTATAAATTCTCGTACCAAAGCCCCGCTTTCACTTCAAACAATAGCTAATAAAGGTGGGGGGGCCTAAGGCCATCCGTGATGGGTTGGGGTTTACTGAGTGGTCCCGAAAGGCAGTGTCACAAAAGGAAGCAAAAGCCCTCCAAGGCGTTGATCAAGCAGCTGCTAAAGCCGCAGAGAATTTAGAAATGAGCGACCCTGAAGCCATGACCAGAAACAAGCTTCATAGAGGACGTTCATAGTGCTATAGAAGACGCGGGCACACAGACAGATGGTCTGACATACCGAGAGCTTGTAGGGCTTGACAAGGCTATGCAGACCCAGTGGGGTGAGCTGGTGAACAACCTAGCTAAGATAACCGAGATAGAAAGGGATATAGACTGACTGGAAGCTAAAATGGCAAGCTTGGAGGAGGATGGGAGGGGTGAAAGTGGAGCATGGATATTCCAAGCAAATGAGCTTGCTGAACTGCAGGATCAGCAGAGTGTTCGCGTTGAGGCTGCCTCTGTAAACCGTGAACGTCTGCGGACCCAAATTAACCGCATCAGGGAAACGATCAACAGACTTCTTAACGAGGACACAACGCTAGCTGAGCGTGTAAGCACCCTGTTCCAGGAGCAGGGCATAACAATTGCTTCTATCCTCACTGCGATTGGATTGGCAATCTCGACCCTGGTAGTTGCTTTGACGGGCGGAGGGAGCACTAGCCCAGCACCAAAGCCGCCGCCAGCTGATAAGCCCAGCTTAAAGGAATGGATCAAAAAACAGCTGAACTCCTTGGCAAACGTCCTGAAGGGCCTAGCCGGTAAGGCAGCAGCTGCCCTTCCAGGAATCATTGGATCAATCGTATCATAGCTGCTTAAGACAGCTGCAAAGGTGGCTGGTTGGATGGCAGAACATGTATGGGGCGCAGCTGTGGAGGTGGGGGGAGTTATTATACTGATACTCCGAGACCTACTACGTAGCAAACCAAAGCACAGGTAAGCCTATAACGATTCCGCCTACAATAAGAGCGGTTTTCTCATCCTCGTGCGTAGATGGCAGAGCGGCGGGTGGAGGGCCTTTGGCGGTGGGCGGAGGGTCTGGCGCGGAGGGCTGAGGGTCAAACCTTCCTCTATCTGGAGGTACGGCAACCGCGTTGACATCAGTATTGCTGCCGATTTGCTGTTCCTCAGTTGCAATGGTAATCAGATTGTTGTACCCAACAACGCTTCCAATGGCGAGGCTCATACCCGACGGAGCCATGTAAAGGCCCGTTCCAAACACATAATCAACCTTTGAGGTCCCTGTGATAGATGTAGAACAGCCCCAATTTTCTCCTGAAAGGATTGTAGTTTAATCGCGTGGGTAAAACCTGGCTTTGTATCCTTTTCCGCCTCAGCGGCCATCCGTGTAGGGTCATAACGAACGTTTCGACCAGCAACCTTGACGACACTCCCGTAACCATACGCATCATGTGCATATAAGATACCAAGGCCACTATTAGCGGCAGTTGCCTTCTGTTTTTGGTTGAACACCAAAGTTAGTGCAGAGTCTCTCATATGCCCTATTGTCATATGGATTGTTATATGGGTCATAGGCATGATCCTGAGGTAGAGGCGCTTGCAGTTCTGCTAATAGGTGACGCACTGTGTAATAAAGGTGAAAGGTGTAGAGAGCTTTCACGAGTGGAATCTCAGCCTCAAGGTCGTCGTGGTATGACACGCCGCAGCCGGCTGTTGCACACCACACTGCAAAGTTTAACTGGTTCTGCCAAAAATTGCATTGGATTTGTCAACCAGTCTTTTACTACTTTGTCCGCTGTTACCGGCGGCACCTTATAGTTACTGAAAAGATCAGGAAACTTTGCTGTGAATGTACCACCATTGTGAACGACTTGAATTGTTTGTCGGGTTAGTTTATCTCCCACCAAAATGGCTGGATACACCCCGCCCGTTTTATATGTAGCTTTTTTTATTGAAACTAAAGGCTTGTTTATTCATAGTGCTATGTATCACACTCTGTCAAACGTTCAAAGCGGTGAGGCTGTGTCCCTGCAAAATGCTATTGACAATAGTGCAGGTGATCTATACGTAGGTCTTAGGTCAATCACGTATACTGTGGGTTGGTATAACACTGAATCATATATGTCCATTAGAACGAGGCAAATTTCTACAGGTAAAGAAGAAGGTGTCATTTTACCCCATGGTCTCTGGAACTTCAAACTTCTGCAGGATGTGTTTACAGCTCTAGGGTTTACTTTGGAGAATAATGTTCATGATGGAACTATCACCCTCTCAGTTCCTGATGATTGGGCTATACAATATGGCGACGGTGTGTTAAAAATGTTGGGTCTTGATAAACCTACTCTGGTTGACGGATGGATTCCTTCAGGTCGTTACAATGCCCCCTGGCCCGTCCACTTTAGCGTCTTCAACCCACTTTATATCCGCCTCGATCAAGTCAGTACCACGCACAACATGCTTGATGGTGCGCCCATTACGCTTCTTGAAGCTGTGGGCCGTGGGGACAGCTCTTTCGGTGATATTATAACCACGAACATCGCTAATCCTGTGTCAAAACGTGTTACTGTCGGAGCTGTGAATGAGTTGAAGGTTTAGATAAGGGATAATAAGGGACGTCTATTGAACAATCACGACTTTCCCATTGGTGTTGTTCTTCAATTTACAAGATGTCAATAAAAGCGAGTATTTATGGAACTGAACAGAAAACGGATCTGGGCGCCGACCTCTCCGAATATGCAACAAAGACCTATGTAGACTCACAAAAAATAAATAAAGGCGGCAGTACTATGACTGGAGACCTTGAAATGGGAGATAATAAAATCGTTGAGCTGGGAGACCCGATTTCGCCAAAGGATGCTGCTAATAGAAAATATGTTGATATTAAACATAGACAGCAGAACAGGGCTTGGAGAGAACACGTAGCTGAAAGAATAAAACCCCTCATTACTGTTTGGGCAGAAGTAAGTGGCGCTCTTGGTACGAGGACCCTAATAGTGTATCCTATGATAAATGGGACAGCTCGCGATGTAAGAATAACTAAGCCTGATATCAAACGGGCTGTTGTATTATCTTTAGCCCAACCTATCGTCTTGGAACAAGGCGACGTTATTAACTTTTATGCACCCGGTTCAACCCCAGCGACTTCTACTGTAGTATCACTCCTTATTGAACTTGACTTATAGACTTATGTGCCTTTAGGGGTAGTATGAAACAACAACCAACTGCCTGTTGAGAATCAAGGCCACTCCTATCGGCTGAATAAGATCGGTCTCAAGAAGCAATACCTTGAGAAAGAAATTGAAAAATATGGTGCTATGTATAAAAAATATAGGTGTGCAGTAAACTCAGTGGACGCTGTAGACACTGCTTTAGTTGCTGTGGGTATGTGTCTTGGCGCATGTGGTGCGGGTCTGATGTCTACGGTGGTTGCTGCCCCTATTGCTACAGTCTTGGGTGCTACGGGAGCCGCTTGTGGGTTGGTTGCGATCGCAGGAAAAGTCATCAGCCGGCGGCTGTCGGCAAAGGTAAAGAAGCTCGACCAGATTCAAATTCTGGCACAGAGCAAACTAAACACGGTTACAGATATTATTTCGGCGGTGCTTGAAGACGGCTTTATCTCAGACAATGAGTTAAGCTCGTTTTGGCCGAGATCGAAAAATATACTCGAATGAAAAGCGACAATAAGGCTAAGACGTTGGCTAGGGCATCTCCACCCCCCTCACTGCCTAGGTCGACCACCTTAGTCGCAGGAGGTAATCGTGCCGGTACCGCGGTAATTGCAGCTGACCGACTGACCATTTAAAGAGTGGTGTTTGCTGTGTATAATGGAGGCGGCGATTAAATCTTTCTGCAACGATCATACCGGAGTCAAGCAAAATACGGACCAGTAGGAGACCACGAGGAAGGGCTGCGTTGTAGGAAGTGACTACTCCGCTATCATAGGGCAAAACTACTTCAGCAGCTATAGCAAGAAGCTTACTAAAAAAACTAGCAATGAGGGTGTTCGCTTTAGCGTGCCCTGCCTCTGGGGTACGACTTTTGAGGAGGTTGAAATTGCGGTGTTGGAGAAGGTGTACGACACCAAGGTCTACGGAAACAATATCTATATTCAGGGCCCACGCAACGGCCTACTCTCCGGATGGCTTTTGTGTGCTCCCGTTATGGCGGGGGGGGGGGGGGGGTTGGGGGTGGATGCTGCCTGTCGGGGGCATCCTGAGGAGGTTGTGCTTCTCGAGATAAAGTGGGAGGGTGATTCCAAACATGTATAAGCCTCAGGTTCTGTTGGGGTTGCACCACAGTCCGGTGGCGACCATCGGGGTGTTTGTCGACTGCGTCTTCAGGTTATGCTCCTTTGAGGACCTGGGGAGGGCTGAGGCGTATAACCAGGTGTATCACAAGGATCAGAAGAAGTATAAGGAGACGTTGGCTTGGTGGTGGGCGTCCATTGAGGGCCTCGAAGACGGCGACTATGCCGCGAACGGGAGGTTTAATAGTTGCCTGGACGTGGAACAGGAGCATCACGGTCCTTGGCCGGGAAGACCGAGTGGGGCCACGGAGAGACCGACTTGGGCGTTCTACTGTTGGAAGCTCTTTACGATGAGGTTGATAACCGCTCGTCCTGATCCCGACTTTATCGAGCAGAACAACGCTACGGTTGCCCAGTTTATAGAGGACCTCGACCCCGTGAAAAATGGAACCTACACAGGTAGCCTTGGCCCCAGAATGTTTACACTTGAAAACCTCTATGGATAGACCCTGGGGGTTGGTAGTATAGGTAATGGCGGTTCCCCAGCGCCCCTACCCCTGTGACTCGTGGCTCCCTGCCCCCTGCGACTCGTGGCGCTGGGGTGTTCGCTACCTGCTACTGGCTGCCCTAACTTAGTACGTTGGAATGATGGTTGCTGGCTGGTTGGATGACTCCCTTCCCATGCCCCCTGCGACTCATTACTGCCCCGCGACTCGTTGGTTACCCCTGTTCCAGGACTATCGGCTGGTTGGATGACTCCCTGCCCCTGCCCCCTGTTCGCTACCTGCTACTGGGGTTGGCTGCCCTAACTTAGTCCGTTGGAATGATGTTGCTGGCTGGTTGGATATATGGGTTGTGGGACCCACTTCGACTATTCTTTTTCACCAAGAGGCCCCTGTTCCAGGACTATCATTCCCTATATTACTTATTAATATATTTTCCTGAGCATAAAGCTGTCTGCATTGTCTGGCAAAGTCATCATCATCGCATAAGTTATCATTTAATACATGACCAAGGTATTTATCAGTTCTCTTGAATTAAATTTTATCTCCTCTTAAATATACTTCTGGCAGCATTGCATCCTCCATTAGTTTGGATTTAAACAACATCATGGGCAGAACCAAACTGTTCACAAACATGAATCAATTTATTTGAAGGGGATATTAAAGAGAAATATTTAGTATACAAAAGATGGTTAATTAGCCTTCCTGATATGAAACAGTCAATGTGGCATCTATTCAAACTTTAACTTACTGAATCCATGTACAGATTTAATAGACAAGAAGAGAGAATACTTCCCTGCCTTACTCCACTTGATACCATAAATGTATTTGGCCCAAGCGAACACACATTATTTGGTTAGAGTACCAATACATAAGCAATCTAGTTATACAAAATGGGTATACCCCTGTTCACACGTTTCTTAAACAGAGTGTTGTGATAAACTCGATCAAAAGCTTCACTTGCATCCACAAAGTAACCAAAACACTACTATTTAACAACATAAATACTTTCTTTTTAAAACCAAATTGATATACGATTGCGGATTATCACCCAATAATCTTACTTAATACAGAAGACAGAGGTATATAATAACGCGGTAATTAGCAATTTAAGTTTTTTTACAAGACCTTGATAACAGGAACAAGTATAACTGACATCAGCGTGCCAGGGAGAGCACCATGGACAAAAAAACTTGTAAAACAAATAATCAATAAAGTTAACAATCGTCTGGATGAGAACTTCAGCCAAATATACAATCTAGTCAATTTGGACTAAAATCGTTTTAGTAACACATCTAAATAAAGCATTGTAATGCTGCACCCATAACTTGGCTGTATTGGCCTCACCTGGTGTGCCATCAATACCAGTTGGTAGGGGTGTTTTACTATTGTTGATGTTTGACCTCTTTCCAGCAAGCTTGAGGGTTCAGACCACTAAGTCTGTTAGCAAAAGATTTTATCCTCATTTGAGCTTCATGGCGTTTCACATATTTACTGGCATATTTAAAATTCGCTTTGCCAGCGCGATAAATATCATACACAGGTCCCTGTCTTGGCTGACCAGCTCTGACCCACTACAATTCTCGATATTTTTTTGGAGAGATCAGCAACATGATCAGACCAACCAAGTATATTATGACTCTTTTCAGCAAATGCATTAATGAGATTGATGATGATTTTGTTTCCAAAGTGGAAGCTGAGGAAAGGTATAGGGTTTGATGTTACTTTTGTCGCCATAGTGATGAATGAGGATGATGAAGATGATGGGCAGCTTGCTGACAGTGGTCGGAATATCGAGATGTTGCTTCTTCATCTTTACTTTGAGGAACATCTTCCAAAAAAATAAATTTTATTCACCAAACAAAGTAAAATATGTGATATAATATCCAGATTAGTTGATCAGCAATAACCAGTTATATGTGCAATGTATTTGATGTTTAAATTAGGCTATTTTTAGACATTCCAAAATGCCTGGTAAATTATGAATTATTTTTAAGAAGTTTTCCTAACCTCGTTCTTTGCAGAAATCTCACCATTTAATTGGGTCACAGGCAAATGAACTAGTCAGGATCACTTTCTCTTTGCTCACGCCCAGAGACTGAATAAATTATCATACATTAACACAAAGTAATGCATGACATTATGTACTTATAAATTGTTTCTTTGCTAAGAAAGCTTGCAGTAGTATTTCTTAATCACAATCAAAATATTAATCCTTCTTAAAGGGCCGGATTTATTGTTTGTGTTTGTTTCTTGGATAAAAGTGTCCTGTTTAAATAATATGCATCTGTTTGATTAATGGTGTGTAGGTTTGATATAAGTTGTGCATAGTAAGTCAAGTTTGTTTGTTAATTGTTGTCTTTATGGGAAATATATTTGATTTGTTCTCACCCGCAGTTCATTTACCATGGCAACCAGGTTACTGTGATACTCCTCCAGAGGCACATGCTGAGCTGGGTTGAGATCGGCCAGACAGGAATCATTGGCTCTCAGAAATATTGTAAAAGCCAAGGCACTCTTGATGTCATCGAGCTGAGTATTCTGGGTAAAGTGGTACGACATCATCGAGTGTTGTATCCTGAGAAGCCACGGTTAATCACATCACACTTCCTGAAAAACAAACAAAATATCGCACGTGAGGTAATCCACGATTACAGGAGCTAAATTACATCTGTAAATGGCAAGGTGAGGATTTCAAGTCATTTCCTAAATTTACAAGGGAAAGAGTTAATTATTTTCATAGAAATCTTGATCCCGAACAATGTGACAGTGTTCATGATATCAACAAGAGACAGGAGATAAGAAAATATAGTTCTCCATTATTTCATGTGATATGATGTTGTGTTTTTACATGAAGGAGACAAAATGTTTGGAAATCCATAGACCAACGTCTATGCTGATGGAAGGCTCCCTTCACAGGGTGACAGTAAAATTGCCAAGCCTCATATATCTACAGTACACTCTAAAAAACCAGCTGGCATGGTTGCTTGCAAGATTTGCTGCATAAATTCCCACAAATGCTGCTACTAGACAAAGAGTCATTTTGAAGGTGTAAGTGATTGAATGAGACAACATACCTCGGTAGTCGGTCAGCCAGCAAAGCACCCCAACAAATAATTATGATGATGATGATACTTAATTAAATGGAGTACAACTTCACAATCCATCACATTTATTCTCAGATAACTAGTGTATGCATGGACAAGTGATTATACATTCTGTCAGCCGGTAGTAAGTCAACCTCACATTAGCCCTGCAGGACATAGATTTTGGAATGAGAATGTACAGTAACCTAGTAATAAACAGACTAATCTAAACTCACTTAAGATAAGCGTTAGTCCTACTTCTAAAGCGGATGGGGGGTGTGGGATGGGGGGGGGGGGGGGGGGGGGGTCAAAGTACAGATGCTAACCATGCTTATAGAAATTGACCATTAACTAACATTAAAGACTTTACCAATTGGCATTCATCAACGGCTGAAAACCTCAACATGAGCTGTTGTTTCAGCAATAGATGCTGCGGTGAACGTTTGATTATCCCTGGTCACTAAATAGATTGATCACTCAATTCGCTCTGCTTACGGGAAACTCATACAATATATCACACGTGAATCTATTAAACACTGTCAAGTATTAAACACTGTCTCGAACTCATATGGCGCTGGCTTAGCAAGTGTAACTAAAAAAATGTTGATAGTTGCTCATCATTATATCAATAACACATGACCAGATGATGATGTAGTATTTGCATCGGTAAGCAAGGTTTTAGGACTTAAACTCGCATCTGCTTTCGCGATTATTCACGAGCTTCTGGTGGACATAAAATTTACCATGCCTTACCAACTATACCTAGTGGGTAGCTGGAAGGATCTGTCTGCGTAGGGCTAGCCTACTGGGCAATATATAGCGTTTTCACAAAGAAATATTAATTAAGCTGCGACTGTTTATGAAGGTGTGGCGAGTTTAGGCCCTATTCTAGCCTTACAGGACGCCCATGTTACAATGAAATGATACGTCCGCTCGTGCCCTACACTAACCTGGAGATTTACCAGTCTACTATGTATGGTCTAGCAGAAAGCCATTGGGCCTTTAATTGAGGGTTGGTGTGGATCGTCGTGTCTCGCCAGGAGAGCTGATTTTTGATGTCATTCGGGCGCTAAAGTGTCTATGGCGTAAGATTTTATACCTGTTTGAAGGTGAAACAACAGCAAATCGATCTATGTAAGTTTTGATACTGAATCATACATAGAATAGGAACTTGTACTTAAAATGTACCGTGCACAAGATCCATCGGAAGCCTGATTTAAAGATTTAAAGATCCATAGATCTGCTCACGACCGGATCGATACAACAAGATGTCGAGTGAATGGATTGCGTCAGATGTGACGCTGAACTGTGTTTTGACGTTCATCGTTTACAGATAATTCCCCCTGTGCAAAGATACGACAAGCATGTCGTGAGTTTTACTCGGTGGATGAAATTCATGAAGCGAAAGAAGCTTTATGGGCCGTAGGGAAGAGTGACATCCTTCCTCCATTCGTTAAGAGACGAGATTCCCCAACTCGAGCCGAAGTTGATGCAAATATTGACGACATTATCGGGGGACTCCAGAAACTAGACGCTTCTGATATGATGCCCCAATTTGCTGCGAGTCCTCAAGGTTTGCATCGCATTCCTAAGGCTATCCCCGCAGAAACGTGTCCAATATCGTTATGTGAGCGAGTGTCTCATTTAGAAGATGCATTGCAAAAGTTGAAGATACACATTGAAGAGGATAAAAGTCATAGACGTCAATCCTATGCATCAGTTGTGACCTCGCGCTCTCATGATGAAACACCCAAGCTGATACCGGTGATAACTATCTCGGATACTACACCGACCTCATCACCAGCACCAGCACCATCATCTACTACTGGGGCATCAACTGTAAAAGGTGCTCTAAGAACTCCCACAGCTGCTGCCACCACTAACTTGTCGTCAGCAGTACCCATATCTACAGCCAGATCTCCAAATGAAGAGTTTCAGATTGTAGAGAAGCGGAACACGCGGAAAATTCGTCGAAAGGCTCGTCCGGTTACGGGAACTGGGACTTCCAGCAAACTTCGTGGCGCACCTGAGCCAAGTAGACACCTATTTGTCTACCGGATTGAAAAAGACACTAACATTAAAGATATTGAGTCTTATGTTGAAGATTTTAATATTAAGGTAAGATCAGTAGAAAAATTATCAAATGCGGAAGCAAAATTTGACAGCTTCAAAATTGAGGTAAAAATATCAGATGTTGGTCCAATGTTAGAAGAGAAATTTTGGCCATGCGGTGTATGTGTGCGAAGATTTTATCGCAGTAAGGTAGATGCATAACTGCGTTATTTGTGTTTTGTACTTTAATCTTTATATATATCATTTTTTACTATTACTGACTGCAACTTCACAATATGCACGTATAACTGTCGAGGCCACAATGAAGGCACCATAATGTACATACGCAATCTATTAGGCAAATGTTATGTTCTCTTAATCCAAGAACATTGGTTGTTAGAAATAGATCTTGCTCAGCTCGAGCATCGCATAGGTGATGTATCAGTTACAGGCATTTCTGGTATGGATGACTCTGATTTGATTAAGGGAAGACCTTATGGTGGCTGTGCGTTTATACACAAAAAGTCGTCAAAATTAACTATATCCCCGATCGATGGTGTACATAATAGAAGGTGTCACGCTTGCATTTTAACCCTGCACTCTAACAATATGTCCCACAGGATTCTAGTTATCAATTTGTATATGCCATGTGATGTTAGTCCAAAGTCAGCACCTTCCAATTAGTATGTCGAGCTGCTTGTCCACGTCAACTCAGTCATAATGTCTTGTACGGATGTCGATGGTATAATTATTGGAGGTGACCTAAACACAGACTTCGCTCGCGCCGATTCCCCTCACACTGTTACCTTGAAGACTTTTTGTCAGGAGCAATGTTTAATTCCTTGCGATTTGTTAGATAATAACTGTGTAGATTTCACCTATGAGAGTGATATGTCACATACAAGGTCAACATTAGATCATTTTATGTTGTCCGAAAGTCTGAGTTCATCGGTGTCAAAATACGAATGTCTTCACGAAGGAGATAATTTATCTGACCACAGTCCTGTACTTGCACGGCTAGATATACATGTTGCACGGGTGGTTAATGATGAGCGCCCAACCACTAATAGACCAAAATGGAGGGAATGTGATGTCAGCGATATTCATAGTTATATGCGTAAATTGAGGAAGTTATTACTTGACCTGAATATCTCAAATGATGCAATTAGTTGTACACAGATTAATTGCAATAACCATTATGAAGACATTGATCGTTACTATGAGGAAATCGTGAATGCGTGTGTCCGAGCAGCTGTTCATATATGGAAATTACACCCTAGAACAAGATCAATGTATATTCCTTTTTTAGCTGGTAGATTACCTCTAAGAGAACAATTAATGTTGCGATGTATGAATTTTTTCTTAAATAGTCTTAATAGCACGAATGATCTTGTATCGGCGGTTAGCCGATTATGTGCCTTTAGTAATTCGAATGTCGCAAATAATATAAGGTGAGGTGAGTGAAAAAAGATTGAGGTAAATCTGCCACCTCTTAAAAGATGAATAAATATCTCGTTTCATAGGAAGTATGGACAAGAAGTGTGAATATGGCTGTTAGTTGATGTTTAGCTTGCTTTTCTTACCATACAACTGGTTAGGTGATTGAAGAAGAAATATATGATTTATCAGCTTTATTTTTGAATTTGTCTCTTCAATCTTCTTGTTCAATCATAACCACCACCTTTTTTGGGCAAAATAAATAGCACCTTCTGCCTTTGAGCATGACATTAAAACTGCCGACACTTACCTTAATTGACCACGCAGCATATAACCGTGATGGTGAATGAAAAACGATAGCGGGCGAATCTATCCCCAAATAAGCATCTTAAAACTTGAATAAATATGCGTCTCTTAAAGGATCAATAAATGTCTTGTTTCATCGGATCCATGGACAAGAATTGTGAATTTGGCTGTTAGTTGATGTTTAGCTTGTTTTTCTTACCACACAGCTTGTTAGGTGATTGAATAAGAAATAGATGCGTGTCAGCTTTATTTTCTGATATCTTGTCTTGGAAAAGGCGCGACGGGAAATTATAACCTTTGTATATTCTTTTGGAATTTGGACGGATCATTCTCTGTCGTTTCTCTGTGATGCATTATTTCTGGTGGCTAAGTCAAACACATCTGTATTTAGAGCATGAATCATGGTTACAGCGTTGTGACTGTGACGTACCTTGCCTTTAGGAAGGATGTATCGCTAGTTTGTCGGATTATTTGAATCTGTTGTTGCTTTGGCCACGCAAACAATGGTCTAAAATATGCTGGGCGGTCATTAGATCAGTTGGCTTAATGGACAATTTTTTTACATTTGTTATAAGCGCAACTATACTGCCTTTCACATGCCCTGGGGCACCGATGAATTACAGTTAGCGAACGATCCCGATTCGATAGAAATACATTCGTAGATGTGAAAAACACCTTTTTTATTTCCCGCTCTCGTGGACCAAAGGTTAAAAGACTGCTGAGGCAAACAAGAAGTTCCAATAAAAGTGAAATATACATAGTGTGTTATATAACTTGAAAGATAACAACAACCGGCTGCCACCGAATACTATGAATGAGCAATAATTAAAGCACTAATACAAAGAAAACACATTTCTGAACTCCAGGTGATGCATACAAGCTTATAAACCAAATAAGGTAACCTGCGAACGCAGAGGGCAGCACAGCAACGGTATTATGATCGCCATATGGCATGCTCTCTGGTTGAGCTACTGAGAACATAGCTTATATTCCATCAATCATACTTAAATAGTCTAGCAACATTCACCCTTTTTCTGAAGCCAATGTCACCTTTCGCGACACAGAAGACGTGTAAAAATGTCTCAGCAAGTTTGACTCAACTCAATTGTGAGCACAGGAGTTCATATTTTCAAAATATTCAACTGAAGCTAAAATTTGGGGCTCTCAATAATATATAATCCATTGTAAAGCACACGAAAACTGTACGTTATTTGACAAATGAATCCTGTGTCTTCTGTCATTTCTTAAATTGTTACAAATTAAAGTTAAAAGTTACAAATCATGATCAGATCATACTTAATCGTGTGTGTGTGTCTTCCAGAAATGTTCGCAACTTGAACAAGATAAACCAGCAGGAACTGGAGCTTGGCTTATCGGGTACTGCCACATCATGGCACAGCCAGTACAAGGACAGTGCGTGGGTGTTTGTGGGGGGTCTGCCGTTTGATCTAACGGAGGGCGATGTCATCTGTGTCTTCTCACAGTAAGATGGTCTTTTATTATTGCTGCTGTCTCAAAGTCATTATGCTTTTGTGAATGTTTGAGACTTTCTGATCTGATTATTATCGTTGAAATGGTTTAAATAGTGGAAATATAGTTATCTGATTGAATCTGTTGTATTCGCATTTGAATCGCATATGATTGAATTGGTTTTACTCGGCATTTAAAATCGAATCGAAAAGTCGACCGATTCAAGCGATTTATGCCAGTATGAAAATGTTTTTACTGATGTAGAATTTATAACTTCTTTAATCGTTTATGATTCACATAAAGTAATGCTTAACCGTTCATCTGTCGACCGTGGTAGCAGTATGATTTCTGACTGAAGCAGTGTGGGTTTTGTCATCAGGTATGGGGAGGTTGTACAGGTGAACTTGGTACGTGATCACAAGACTGGCAAATCCAAAGGCTTTGGTTTCCTCTGCTATGAAGACCAACGTAGCACTGTATTAGCCGTCGACAACCTGAATGGCGCGAAGGTAAACCAGTACAACATTATCATTTCCTATGTTATTAGTTCCTATTTCCATATCATGAAGTGGGTTTACCCATAGTTTTCTTAACTATTTCTATACAAAGTACGATCGCAGATTCAGTGGTTGTGGGTGAATCCGACGGGGAACACGATGCACCAAATATACCTCACATGATTGGAACCGTCCGATCACATAGGCTATTTGCAGCACGATGCAGTGATACAGGAAGAAGATATAATGATCCACTAATGGAATGTAATACCCCGCTCAATGATCCACTAGTGGAATGAAATACCCCGCTCAATGATCCACTAGTGGAATGAAATACCCCGCTCAATGATCCACTAGTGGAATGAAATGCCCCCGCTCAATAATCTAAAAGTGGAATGAAATGCCCCTGCTCAATGATCCAATAGTGGAATGAAATGCCCCAGCTCAATGATCCAATAGTGGAATGAAATGCCCCAGCTCAATGATCCAAAAGTGGAATGAAATGCCCCCGCTCAATGATCCAATAGTGGAATGAAATGCCCCTCTCAATGATCCACTAGTG
Organism: Urechis unicinctus; assembly: GCA_034190875.2. Classification (NCBI taxonomy): domain Eukaryota; kingdom Metazoa; phylum Annelida; class Polychaeta; order Xenopneusta; family Urechidae; genus Urechis; species Urechis unicinctus. The sequence continues at coordinate 40,560,343 of CM067348.1, read as the reverse complement.
GAATGGAATGCCCCAGCTCAATGATCCAATAGTGGAATGAAATGCCCCCAGCTCAATGATCCAATAGTGGAATGAAAAATGCCCCCCCTCTCAATGATCCCAATAGTGTGGAATGAAATGCCCAGCTCAATGATCCAATAGTGGAATGAAATGCCCCCCCTCAATGACTCAATAGTGGAATGAAATACCCCCGCTCAATGATCCCCCCAGCTCAATGATCTCAATAGTGGAATGAAATGCCCCAGCTCAATGATCCACTAGTGGAATGAAATGCCCCATGCTCAATGATCCAATAGTGGAATGAAATGCCCCCTCAATGCTCAATGATCCAATAGTGGAATGAAATGCCCCAATGACTCAATGATCCAATAGTGGAATGAAATCCCCCCAATGCTCAATGATCCACTCAATAGTGGAATGAAATGCCCCAGCTCAATGATCCAATAGTGGAATGAAATGCCCCAACTCAATGATCCAATAGTGGAATGAAATGCCCCAGCTCAATGATCCAATAGTGGAATGAAATGCCCCTGCTCAATGATCCAATAGTGGAATGAAATGCCCCCCCAGCTCAATGATCCAATAGTGGAATGAAATGCCCCAGCTCAATGATCCAATAGTGGAATGAAATGCCCCGCTCAATGATCCAATAGTGGAATGAAATGCCCCCGCTCAATGATCCAATAGTGGAATGAAATGCCCCAGCTCAATGATCCAATAGTGGAATGAAATGTCCCCGCTCAATGATCCACTAGTGGAATGAAATGCCCCCGCTCAATGATCCAAAAGTGGAATGAAATGCCCCAGCTCAATGATCCAATAGTGGAATGAAATGCCCCGCTCAATGATCCAATAGTGGAATGAAATGCCCCAGCTCAATGATCCAATAGTGGAATGAAATGCCCCCGCTCAATGACTCAATAGTGGAATGAAATGCCCCAGCTCAATGATCCAATAGTGGAATGAAATGCCCCCTCAATGACTCAGTAGTGGAATGAAATACCCCCGCTCAATGATCCAATAGTGGAATGAAATGCCCCAGCTCAATGATCCAATAGTGGAATGAAATGCCCCCGCTCAATGATCCAATAGTGGAATGAAATGCCCCAGCTCAATGATCCAATAGTGGAATGAAATGCCCCAGCTCAATGATCCAATAGTGGAATGAAATGCCCCGCTCAATGATCAAATAGTGGAATGAAATGCCCCAGCTCAATGATCCAATAGTGGAATGAAATGCCCCCGCTCAATGACTCAATAGTGGAATGAAATGCCCCCGCTCAATGATCCAATAGTGGAATGAAATGCCCCCCCTCAATGATCCAAAAGTGGAATGAAATGCCCCAGCTCAATGATCCAATAGTGGAATGAAATGTCCCTGCTCAATGATCCAATAGTGGAATGAAATGCCCCCCCTCAATGATCCAATAGTGGAATGAAATGCCCCTGCTCAATGATCCAATAGTGGAATGAAATGCCCTGCTCTAAGATCCAAAAGTGGAAGGGAATGCCCCCGCTCAATGATCCAAAAGTGGAATGAAATGTACCTGCTCAATGATCCAAAAGTGGAATGAAATGCTCCCGCTCAATGATCCAATAGTGGAATGAAATGCCCCCCGCTCAAGGATCCACAGTGGAATGAACAAATGCCCCGCCCAAGAATGGTATAAGGAAATGCCTTGCTCAATGATCTAATAGTGGAATGAAATGCCCCTGCTCTCCAAAAGTGGAATGAAATGCCCCAGCTCAATGATCCAATAGTGGAATGAAATGCCCAGCTCAATGATCCAAGGAATGAAATACCATATCAAGAAGCAGTGGAATGAATTGCATGTCAATGCAATGATCCAAAAGTGGAATGAAATGCCCCCCTTTGATCCATCAATGTGGAATGAAATCGTACGCTCAATGATCCAATAGTGGAATGAAATGGTACTCAATGATCCATAGTGGAATGGATGCCCCCGCTCAATGATTAGTGGAATGAAATCTGCTCAATGATCCAATAGTGGAATGAAATGCCCCGCTCAATGATCCAATAGTGGAATGAAATTCCCGCACAAAGCTCAATGATCCAATAGTGGAATGAAATGCCCCGCTCAATGATCCAATAGTATAACCCACTAGCTTTGTAGTTCGAATGAAATGCCCCCGCTCAATGACCCTCAATGACCACTAGTTAATGAAATGCCCCACCTCAATGATCCTAGTGGAATGAAATGCCCCTCTCTGGAATAAATACCATCAATGTGGAATGAAATTTCTCATTAGTGAATATTTCCACTGACTTGGTATTGACTGACATATTGAACCCCAGGCACTTCCTTTCTTTGATCCTTTGGAATGAAATGTTAGCTCAATGATCCAATAGTGGAATGAAATCAACCTGAATTGATAAATGTCAATGATCCACTAGTGGATTTTGGGAAATATGACATAGTTGAAAACCCCAGCTCAATGATCCAAAAGTGGAATGAAATGCCCCCGATCAATGACTCCAAAAGTGGAATGAAATTATGACTGTCCATTAGTCCGCTTTAAAAAACGTTTTACCGCTCAACCTGATTCAACCCCGTGTGTTTATCGATACAGTTGCTGTCGCGTACTATACGCTCAGGATCCTGACTGTCCGGTGAATAGCCTTTTGTTCACGACATTGACAACGTCTCATGGCCAGAAAAAAAAAAGAAAGAAAGAAAAAGCAAAAAAGAAGAAATATTCGGACAGTGAATGTGATTCTTCGACACTGACATATTGAACCCCAGGCTTCGACCTTTTTAAGCGACGGGGAGGACTTTCGTGGCACCGGGAGACATGATACGAAGCCCATACGAATACGATCTGGAAAAAATGGCAGGCCACATGTTGATATAAAAACAGAGAAGCCCGACCAGGGATATGATAAATATGCACACTCAGGGGGTGATCTCAAAAGAAATCACCGCGAAAGTGACAGATTATATGAAGATGCACAAAAGCACAGAAGAGACTCGCACAAAACTAGTGAGAGGCGAGCGCGTGAATCTGACAGTAGTCCCGACGAAAGTCGGCATCGTGACTCTAACAAGGATCCAAGTAGACCCAGAGAGGAGAAAAATAACAGATCTCAAGATTGTTATGACAGGGATCGAATATATCAAAGGAGGGATGATCGGAATCATGATTGGGATCGAAGGAATCAAAGAAGGGAAAGGGGAGATGATTCCAGGAAGGAGAGAGATCGAAGCTATCACTCTCATCGTGACCGTGACAGATCTGACAGAGACAGGCGGTAGAATGATGTGTTCACATTTGTATCCTTGTATGTTTACTTATGCCTATAAATGTTACTAATTATATCTGTGTGTGTTTTATCCGTATGGTAATGCAAAGGCAATCCAATATTAGGGACAGTGGTTATAACAACAATATAAAGTCCGGGAAGGACAACGAAATACACACTTCCAAATATTCAGCTTAACAATATGCTACACATGTGCATTGTTAGCTTTGTTTAAATATGTAAATATTGAGTTCAAGATGTATTTATGTTAGGTATTTATGTAAGGCGATATATTACACAACCCTCAATAGCACCTGGATTACCAGATTTCAGGAATGAATATAGTTATGAAATGTTATATAGTTATGCACATGTATCATACATATATACTGTATACAAATTGGTAATGTAATATCTGCCTGTGACCAAGTCACCGCCACACGATCAACGTGTGTTTATTACTTAAGTGACACAGTGATAGAGTGACCATTCTCGCGAAATCATGCGGACTAACGAGCCCTTTAGGGCATTAGTATGGCCATTAAGGTCGCCATTTGCCGTGTTTATAGTACCATATATCACTTTAATGTGGTCACTTAGCATGGAATCAAGAGTCACATCGTGATATTATCGCAATGTTATATACATAAACAAGACCGCCATATTATAACAATGATATGCATGATATTGTGTCTGTGGAGATTTATGGAACCGTATGCTTGCTTACCTTTTGCTGTGACCAGTCAATATTGGACCGCACCTTGCCAGTTAATTTTCACCATCTGATCGCCGCACACATGAAGACATATCTCATTGATGCATTGAATTATCGCCGTTAACGTTCGCCCATTTGATGGTAGTTAAAGAAAAACTGAAGAAGAAAATATTGAGATTGTCCTGCGACCTGCGTATGACAAATATGGGAGACCAGTTATTTAATTCCGATGATCTCTCAATTATCGCTCGTCTATATGGCATTTGCAATGCTCCATAGATTTTCTGAAACTTTAACGATTAATAGATGCATATAACGCATGTTCTACTTAAGTATGGTTGCATGTTTTCGACACGATCATTTAGACACAACAAACAACCATATTCATGGCTGCGACTCACTGATGACGCATGCTATGATTCGTGAAAAACTGAGTGAAGGACTGATATTGTAACCGGCTTATACGACCCTCGCCAATAATGCAGAAGTATAATGCCACATACTTATTCCATAAATGTTGGGAGCGATATGCAATATTGGCAAGGCATTCTATATGAACCAGTAATATCTTAGATTTCTGGCATATTAACGAAAAACCAACCTCCCACAACGGGGTTGATATTTGTCTCCAATTAACATTCCATTTACTCTTTATTGAACTAAATCAAATGCCTTTTGATTAAACCTAATACGCAAAATTAGAATACTTGAGAATGAAAATGTAGAATATCTCTGATTTGACATGGCATCGGCATGACGTCACGGTTCTTATTCGGAGAGATATTTCAACGATAGAAATACATTATGCTGCTGATAAAATACATATGCCTGTTTATTATAAATGTAAAATAGTCAAATATTGATGTAATCCACATACTTGGAAACTCGATTAGTATTTGAGTGATACATTTATGCATTTGAGACAATAGAAATATTGCTCAATATACTTTTTGCAAGTATCGGCATGAAGCTAGCTGCATGAAATAACCCCATTGTCCTTAACCCAAATCAGCAATCATGCCCTGCCTACAATCAGAATTACAAGATGCTCAAACGCGCGTTTACAAACGCCCATGTGTGATTCGCATCGGACCTGTCTCTGGTGTTTTTCACGTCCGTTGGCTGTTTTAAAAACTGTATTTTGTTATAGGTGCAAAAATCCCCCTCTATAACTCTCGACGTTGATGATAAATACAAAAGCTTCAATATTGTGCCAATAAATATTCATTATGCTCCACGGGCGCAAGATTAAAGCAATGGAAAGAATACCAAACAGCCTGATCATCAGGATATTGCTTATTTCCAGACTAAAAGGACATTTAATCATATATTTGCCGCCAGCCCGCACATAATATTGACATAAAATTGGCATAGGTTTTATAGGTACGATATATAGTACAGTCAAAATAGCCAATGGTGACACTAATGGCCGTTTGAATGTCCCCTATTGCTCGTTATCTCACATGGTTTAAGTGTCACAAGAATCAATTGAGTACACGCGTTGACTTGGAAGCCGCTGAATATTTTGCACATAGTATGTTCGAGTTAATGGGTATCAATGTGCAAATCAACTTAGGTAAGATGTTAATGGCCCTACAAATACCACTTTGCCGATGATGCTCGTTTAATTGTTTCATAAATAATTTAATGGAACTGAATCAACAGTTATTATACATGGCATTGGGATACAACCGATTGTCGCATCGACTGCATCGACAGACTAAGGTTGCTAACATCGGTATAATGCTGGATCAAATAAGCTTTTGTCTTTAGGAACACATGGCGGAAACGCTTTTTTGGATGGTAAAGCAATTACTAACTAGTACTTTATGCTTAATGCATCAGTTAATTGCATAACTTATTTGCTCAATCAGTCATTGATAATTGTTTACAAAAGGGGAATTACGAGAAAGTTGAGAACCATGAAATTCGAGTATCAGGATGAGTCGGTTAAAGTGCAATAATTGGAAGCAGTGTGCAAAATGTGGCTTTCTATGAGCAGATATTGAGAAAGGAATGAGCTGTGTCAAATAAAAACGATTACTGCCATCACTCGCTCCTATATACAACAGAATAACCCCTACAATTTGTTTTACAAACGCAATTATTAGGACATGCACAATAATTGTGAAATTGAATGGGATCGTGGCTCATCATGCTGTTGACGCAGTGGAGCATTAGGCCTGGTTGTGTCCAGGAATTTTACAAGTCCACTCCTAACGATGTGGGTGCTTTCATGTTAATAAGAGAGAGTGTATGAATCTTTTTCCCTTTGGGATAACTATGTTTGAGCACACGAATGTAAATATAAGGTTACATGTTGATTGAGGGTTGTCTTAAGGGACCAATGGCACTGAGTATGATATCTGAGGCTAAGATAATGCTCGGTTATCCGAAAATGTATTTAATCGAATCCGCTCACAAAGTGTATGTATGTATTTATTCATAAGTGTAACAAATGTCATGGGTTTATTTTCAACTCACATTGCCGAGCATTGATGAATTCTGTTTTTGCTAGTATTGTAACAGACGAGGTGTGTTTTTGTTTTTAACTACTTCGTCATGGGCAAACGTAATTCGGCTTGACATCCTCGCTGGCTATTCCCGAAAGGAGCACTGATTGGCACAACTCGTTGTTGGCTTTTGCGACTCATGGCTTCTTCATCATGCCGATGAAAACACGTGGAGACACATGTTGATGTATGTGCTGGTAAAGTAGATGACGAGTGGCCTTGACCGAATAATTGGGTTTGTAAAAACAAGGCTCCTGGAGGAGTTCATCTAATTAATTACGATCGTGTCTACCTATCACCTGTAATAATGCGGTGACATGTATGTAAATGATTTGGGCATCGTGGGGCTTAGGTACTTAGTAGGATCGGATACACAAGGGCATGGTTGAATTTTCGAATGGGATCTGTTTTGTTTCGGAAAAACATTCTACATCAATTATTTAAGGGAACGATAACTTGTATCGATAAACAGCCAGTTTACATTCATATATAAACAACTGTATAGCATATAAAGCGACATTAATTTATACCTCAACCATAGAACAATGTCGTGTCCAGAAAACAACACCAAATCTGTGGCTTAGTAAAAGCTGCTTACTCACCTTATAAAAATCAATATATGATGCGATTTCTCATTGATGAATATAAAGGAAGGAGACTGCTTTGCTCCGGTGAGTGAACTACGGTGTGCTTATGACAATGTTATAACAATGTTTTCTTCTTTATGAGATCATAGACTTCATGGATGATGCTATCTTGAAAATAATATTCTATCCATAGTGTGCCAACTGTAGTTAAAAATCGAAAGAATAGTATCGAATGACATTATTCCACAGCATGAGAAGCATTATGGAAGCGACATGACCTATATCAAGAGTGACATCTTCCTGCGTCTGTATTGCTTCAAATGTTGTCAGTAGCAAGAACTTACGACGCTGCGTATCAATTAAAGAGCCGCTTCAGGAGACTTTTTACCTACTCAACCACTCTCAAGGGTGAAGTTAATTTACCATCGTTTTACTCGCTACTGCTGACGGACGTAGTTTCTGCTTTGCCGATGATAAGTTATTCAGTTGGTCTTTTTACAATCATGTTGGGATATGTTAATGTGATTAAACAACCTTGTATACAATCAATATCTAGGAGCCTCTCCAATAACAATGAACCAGTTCATCAATGGTATTATATCATGCAAACAGAGAAGCCCGACCAGGGATATGATAAATATGCACACTCAGGGGGTGATCTCAAAAGAAATCACCGCGAAAGTGACAGATTATATGAAGATGCACAAAAGCACTGAAGAGACTCGCACAAAACTAGTGAGAGGCGAGCGCGTGAATCTGACAGTAGTCCCGACGAAAGTCGGCATCGTGACTCTAACAAGGATCCAAGTAGACCCAGAGAGGAGAAAAATAACAGATCTCAAGATTGTTATGACAGGGATCGAATATATCAAAGGAGGGATGATCGGAATCATGATTGGGATCGAAGGAATCAAAGAAGGGAAAGGGGAGATGATTCCAGGAAGGAGAGAGATCGAAGCTATCACTCTCATCGTGACCGTGACAGATCTGACAGAGACAGGCGGTAGAATGATGTGTTCACATTTGTATCCTTCTGTGTTTACTTATGCCTATAAATGTTACTAATTATATCTGTGTGTGTTATCCGTATGGTAATGCAAAGGCAATCCAATATTAGGGACAGTGGTTATAACAACAATATAAAGTCCGGGAAGGACAACGAAATACACACTTCCAAATATTCAGCTTAACAATATGCTACACATGTGCATTGTTAGCTTTGTTTAAATATGTAAATATTGAGTTCAAGATGTATTTATGTTAGGTATTTATGTAAGGCGATATATTACACAACCCTCAATAGCACCTGGATTACCAGATTTCAGGAATGAATATAGTTATGAAATGTTATATAGTTATGCACATGTATCATACATATATACTGTATACAAATTGGTAATGTAATATCTGCCTGTGACCAAGTCACCGCCACACGATCAACGTGTGTTTATTACTTAAGTGACACACAGTGATAGAGTGACCATTCTCGCGAAATCATGCGGACTAACGAGCCCTTTAGGGCATTAGTATGGCCATTAAGGTCGCCATTTGCCGTGTTTATAGTACCATATATCACTTTAATGTGGTCACTTAGCATGGAATCAAGAGTCACATCGTGATATTATCGCAATGTTATATACATAAACAAGACCGCCATATTATAACAATGATATGCATGATATTGTGTCTGTGGAGATTTACGGAACCGTGTGCTTGCTTACCTTTTGCTGTGACCAGTCAATATTGGACCGCACCTTGCCAGTTAATTTTCACCATCTGATCGCCGCACACATGAAGACATATCTCATTGATGCATTGAATTATCGCCGTTAACGTGCGCCCATTTGATGGTAGTTAAAGAAAAACTGAAGAAGAAAATATTGAGATTGTCCTGCGACCTGCGTATGACAACTATGGGAGACCAGTTATTTAATTCCGATGATCTCTCAATTATCGCTCGTCTATATGACATTTGCAATGCTCCATAGATTTACTGAAACTTTAACGATTAATAGATGCATATAACGCATGTTCTACTTAGGTATGGTTGCATGTTTTCGACACGATCATTTAGACACAACAAGCAACCATATTCATGGCTGCGACTCACTGATGACGCATGCTATGATTCGTGAAAAACTGAGTGAAGGACTGATATTGTAACCGGGTTATACGACCCTCGCCAATAATACAGAAGTGTAATGCCACATACTTATTCCATAAATGTTGGGAGCGATATGCAATATTGGCAAGGCATTCTATGTGAACCAGTAATATCTTAGATTTCTGGCATATTAACGAAAAACCAACCTCCCACAACGGGGTTGATATTTGTCTCCAATTAACATTCCATTTACTCTTTATTGAACTAAATCAAATGCCTTTTGATTAAACCTAATACGCAAAATTAGAATACTTGAGAATGAAAATGTAGAATATCTCTGATTTGACATGGCATCGGCATGACGTCACGGCTCTTATTCGGAGAGATATTTCAACGATAGAAATACATTATGCTGCTGATAAAATACATATGCCTGTTTACTATAAATGTAAAATAGTCAAATATTGATGTAATCCACATACTTGGAAACTCGATTAGGATTTGAGTGATACATTTATGCATTTGAGACAATAAAAATATTGCTCAATATACTTTTTGCAAGTATCGGCATGAAGCTAGCAGCATGAAATAACCCCATTGTCCTTAACCCAAATCAGCAATCATGCCCTGCCTACAATCAGAATTACAAGATGCTCAAACGCGCATTTAAAAACGCCCATGTGTGATTCGCATCGGACCTGTCTCTGGTGTTTTTCACGTCCGTTGGCTGTTTTAAAAACTGTATTTTGCTATAGATGCAAAAATCCCCCTCTATAACTCTCGACGTTCGGTTGATGATAAATACATAAGCTTCAATATTGTGCCAATAAATATTCATTGTGCTCCACGGGCGCAAGATTAAAGCAATGGAAAGAATACCAAACAGCCTGATCATCAGGATATTGCTTATTTCCAGACTAAAAGGACATTTAATCATTATTTGCCGCCAGCCCGCACATAATATTGACATAAAATTGGCATAGGTTTTATAGGTACGATATATAGTACAGTCAAAATAGCCAATGGTGACACTAATGGCCGTTTGAATGTCCCCTATTGCTCGTTATCTCACATGGTTTAAGTGTCATAAGAATCAATTGAGTACACGCGTTGACTTGGAAGCCGCTGAATATTTTGCACATAGTATGTTCGAGTTAATGGGTATCAATGTGCAAATCAACTTAGGTAAGATGTTAATGGCCCTACAAATACCACTTTGCCGATGATGCTCGTGTAATTGTTTCATAAATAATTTAATGGAACTGAATCAACAGTTATTATACATGGCATTGGGATACAACCGATTGTCGCATCGACTGCATCGACAGACTAAGGTTGCTAACATCGGTATAATGCTGGATCAAATAGGCTTTTTTGTCTTTAGGAACACATGGCGGAAACGCTTTTTTGGATGGTAAAGCAATTACTAACTAGTACTTTATGCTTAATGCATCAGTTAATTGCATAACTTATTTGCTCAATCAGTCATTGATGATTGATTACAAAAGGGGAATTACGAGAAAGTTGAGAACCATGAAATTCGAGTATCAGGATGAGTCGGTTGAAGTGCAATAATTGGAAGCAGTGTGCAAAATGTGGCTTTCTATGAGCAGATATTGAGAAAGGAATGAGCTGTGTCAAATAAAAACGATTACTGCCATCACTCGCTCCTATATACAACAGAATAACCCCTACAATTTGTTTTACAAACGCAATTATTAGGACATGCACAATAATTGTGAAATTGAATGGGATCGTGGCTTATCATGCTGTTGACGCAGTGGAGCATTTGGCTGGTTGAGGCATTACAAGTCCACTCCTAACGATGTGGGTGTTTTCATGTTAATAAGAGAGAGTGTATGAATCTTTTTCCCTTTGGGATAATAACTATGTTTGAGCACACGAATGTAAATATAAGGTTACATGTTGATTGAGGGTTGTCTTAAGGGACCAATGGCATTGAGTATGATATCTGAGGCTAAGATAATGCTCGGTTATCCGAAAATGTATTTAATCGAATCCGCTCACAAAGTGTATGTATGTATTACAAACGTCATGGGTTTATTTTCAACTCACATTGCCGAGCATTGATGCATTCTGTTTTTGCTAGTATTGTAACAGATGAGGTCTGTTTTTGTTTTAAACTACATCGTCATGGGCAAGCGTAATTCGGCTTGACATCTCATCCTCACTGGCTATTCCCGAAAGGAGTCGCACAACTCGTTGTTGGCTTTTGCGACTCATGGCTTCTTCATCATGCCGATGAAAACACGTGGAGACACATGTTGATGTATGTGCTGGTAAAGTAGATGACGAGTGGCCTTGACCGAATAATTGGGTTTGTAAAAACAAGGCTCCTGGAGGAGTTCATCTAGTTAATTACGATCGTGTCTACCTATCACCTGTAATAATGCGGTGACATGTATGTAAATGATTTGGGCATCGTGGGGCTTAGGTACTTAGTAGGATCGGATACACAAGGGCATGGTTGAATTTTCGAATGGGATCTGTTTTGTTTCGGAAAAACATTCTACATCAATTATTTAAGGGAACGATAACTTGTATCGATAAACAGCCAGTTTACATTCATATATAAACAACTGTATAGCATATAAAGCGACATTAATTTATACCTCAACCATAGAACATGTCGTGTCCAGAAAACAACACCAAATCTGTGGCTTAGTAAAAGCTGCTTACTCACCTTATAAAAATCAATTTATGATGCGATTTCTCATTGATGAATATAAAGGAAGGAGACTGCTTTGCTCCGGTGAGTGAACTACGGTGTGCTTATGACAATGTTATAACAATGTTTTCTTCTTTATGAGATCATAGACTTCATGGATAATGCTATCTTGAAAATAATATTCTATCCATAGTGTGCCAACTGTAGTTACAAATCGAAGGAATAGTATCGAATGACATTATTCCACAGCATGAGAAGCATTATGGAAGCGACATGACCTATATCAAGAGTGACATCTTTCTGCGTCTGTATTGCTTCAAATGTTGTCAGTAGCAAGAACTTACGGCGCTGCGTATCAATTAAAGAGCCGCTTCAGGAGACTTTTTACCTACTCAACCACTCTCAAGGGTGATGTTAATTTACCATCGTTTTACTCGCTACTGCTGACGGACGTAGTTTCTGCTTTGCCGATGATAAGTTATTCAGTTGGTCTTCTTACAATCATGTTGGGATATGTTAATGTGATTAAAAACAACCTTGTATACAATCAATATCTAGGAGCCTCTCCAATAACAATGAACCAGTTCTGATCAATGGACTGAATCGGAATGAATCAGCAGATTTCTTTCAGGATATCAAGCGATCTTTGGTTAATGTCAATCTACTTCCCGCAATATACATGTCATAATCACCTTAATAGACTCCCACGCCCTGGAAGCGTATTGGAATTCACGACACAAAATGTCCATCAATTGATCTTCCTGGTGATATTTACCTGCACAGCATTTTTCAGGAGGGTGATCTTTCCTAACGTCCGCTCCTCTGAGGAACATAGGCGGTCGTTATTTAGGTATTGTTAATTTCTAGTGCTTCAATGGGTCTCCTCCAAATAAGAGTGGTGGTTATAAAATGGAAAAGGCATCGAGTCGCAGTATGCATGGCTAAATAACGAGCAAGGCACAGTAAAACAAAAGCGTACACAAATATGTTCCAGAGCTGGTAACATGAGCATTTGCTAGCTAATGAGCATATCGATATTGTCATCAACAGAATATATGGTAAGTGATAATGAGATTTCGCCACTAAGCAAATTAATGTAACGGACATCAGGATATTGTATGAAGCGGAAACCTTCAAATGACATCATCATCAACATCATCATCAACATCATCGGCATCATCGTCATCATCATCGACATTGTCGTATTTCTTACAAAGGCAAAACATTTTGTGACACCATTCCATTTCTTCCTCCCCAATGAACGGATAGTTGAAATCGGTCACATAGTTCACCGAACATATGTTAACGATAAACAGATGACCTATATGCAATACGAATGAATTGATCTTCTACGAATGGGATATATCCGCACCAGAACCCGATGATACAGCATTGCGATTGCGATTGTCCTTATAGACTTGTTGGTTTATGGTAGTCTAAATGGACCAGTGGTGTGACTGTAATGAACGAATACAAAACATTCAAATACATAATATCTATTTGTTAGAAAAAAAACAATAATGTAAGCAAACCACATACAAAACGTAAGATAAGTGGAAAGCTACTGATTCGACATCAATACCTGAGCCTACCATTAATCGAAACCAGAAAACGATATAGATCTTATTAATTAATTTAGTATCGTTCCCTTTCATTGTTGCATAAACCGTGGTTCAGAGGCGTAGTTCTCTTAATCTGCAACGTTTTTAATAACACACAGTTGCAACCTACTATTAATGACATCAGAACGTCAGAATATTTCCAAAGTACCCTGTACTTTATTATATGCCTCCCCTGTTATAGTGTTACAGTATAATAATGTTGTCAGTTGATTCTACAGTCAATATTATGCGACCATATAAAAGTGATATACGGTACATCATATATGGCGAAAGGCAACACTAATGGATGTGCTTGACCTCTATACAGCTCGTTAGCTAGCAATATGTGGCGGCACTGGTCGTTTCATCTCGATGTCCATTAAGCTATAAATGCGGTACGCCGCAATAATACCCTTGTCACTATTATAAGTGCAAATAAATGCACGCCGCAATGAGCCAATCAAGCATTGTGACAACGGACATTATATATTGTTGGTTCTAACTACCCCGGGCCTTACCTCCTATGCGCATAAAATGCGACATTGGCGTCAGCAGAAATAACACAGCTCTCACAAACGCATAGGGCTCATGTAAACCGTTGCTATTTAAATGTAAATAATAAAGTTAATAGTTGGTTAATGCAAACTGAGAATTTGGTTATTTCTTAACCAATGGCGTAATTGTGGGACTGTATGCGATTGGTTCTATTGTAGATGTGTGATATAATCAAAATTAATCTTATCTGTGCCGGTTTTATCATTATGCACAGCGTTGTACAACTGATGACTGGTTCGCGAGGCATACACACAAGCAAGGCACTAAGCGGTGCTCGAAATCTTTATCAGTATAGCGTAAACCATATGTTGGAATCACTTCACATGACAAGCGTTTTGAAGATGGTGTATATTTGCTCCACCGTATATTTTGAGTATTGAATATGTACATATGAATTCTCACAGAAACTTCAATCATACGGCTTTTTTCAAGCACAAGACAAACGGGGACACACAAACAAGAATACGTTCTAAATACATTCATAGTTTTTTTTTAAAAACAAGTCTCCTTAAAACATCAATCCAGTTAACAATGATTCCCACAATCGAGAAGTTACATGGCCACAAATACCAGCACATCCATTGTTTCTATAATATTTGGTTAATATACTATTGACAAGGCAGGCGTGCTATTCTGCCGTAGACTAATATCTGTGAGTAATCAGGCATGGAATGGTCAAATGAATTACGATTGTGTCGCATTCAGTGGTTCATTTCGTTTATCAAGTTTCTGCGTGTAGAACGCGTTTCCATGACAACATGTTTGCTATGGATACTTTCGTGTAGACCACATGGCGGTTGTTAACTACTCCAAGCAATGTAGCTGTCTAACAGTATAGATGCACGCAATGGTCATGAATAATTCATGATATTATCCACGACAAACATAAAGCAGTGATTAAGAAGAATTGCGTGGTGGCAAAGAAATGCGACATACACTGCTCATAAAGCTGCCTGAAAATAGCTGACCCGGCCGAAAAATGTTAAGCACGTTCCCACATAGAAGGAGACCTACATACTCATGAGAATAGCCGATGGTATTAAGCTCTATAAGAAAATTCATGTTAGCCAATGTCTCTCTGCATAGCCAGCGCGGCGCGCGAGCCGTGCAAAATCAATCATCATTTGTATGCCACTGTTGGGTAATCACGATGCTAATGTCATATTATTTCGACTTTTATTTAAATGATTTATGGGTTATGTGCAATGTCAATGTTTTCTTTCGGCAATACTTGCAATGTAACGTTCTGGTTGATCTTACGCCATGCATCTAGTGTACAGGATAACTATGTTATGATTTCCGAATTTCAGATAATTAATGAAGTAATGTATTATGCAAATAGCTGATGAAAATTTGGAAAAGTCGAATATGAATGTAAAGCACTCATTGAAATTATTTTAAAACGCAAGAAATATATCTTACGCCAAGTAAAAAATACGATCTGCCTTAGGGAAAGAATTAGCAATTGTGCTGTAAAATCACGAATCTATCTAAAAGGGAGTCATCAATCAATGAAAGTATTCACTTCCTGTCATAAGACACGAAACGTGGCGCTCAGTGTGTCTCTGTGGTGATCTCATGTCTCTTGTTGAATGTGAAGCATGTCGTGTTGTTGCTTTCTAGTCAACACATCTAATCACTATACAGGTGATGATGTGGGTGTTTGATGGTTAATAAAGAAATGAAAAGCAGACATTGTTGTATTGTATAAATAAAAAATGTTAAATAATGGGAGCTATCCTTTGTCCATCGACGCATTGTACCATTTTATAGCAATAATAATGATGCAGTACTATTACTCCTCGGATTTAGTATTTAAACGACCAACTTATTACAATATCAATACTTCCACTGTTCAAGCATTTTCTATTACTTAACCACTTCGTCTGTGTTCTTGACTTAGCTGCCACACCGAAATACCCTTATTGGGAACCTCTAACACACCATCCTTCATTGAATGGAGGTATCGTTCATCAATACGCTCAGCGATTTTTGCATTAAAAGAGGAAAACCACACGAAATGGAATAATTAGCGCCATCTTTTATGCTTCTCATTTCCCAAGTGTTTAATCATTATCCAAAAGGGGCTACAACCTGATGGATATGGGCACCATTGTGTGAGTAATTTGATAATAGGAAATGAGAAAACTTCCGGGACTGGACGTCTTCAGTTTGCAAAAAGATACTGAAACTGCAAACATATTTGATTTACGATGCAGAACTGTCAGACAAAATGCCAACATTGAGGTTCTTAGGACTACATTGCTAATGGTGATTGAAGAGTCTCGACAATAATTGCTCAAGAACGATTTCACTTTATGGGAATGAAGCCCCACAGAATAATCAAATGCGCTGAATGTTTCTATTTTCAATGCTTCGGTTTTACCTTGATTTTGTGATAAATTTAACAGTATTTAAATATTCAGGGTCAACTTAACACTGAATTTGATACTTGGTCCATGCTTGTTCCCTTTACAAAACGTTTTCTACACGATGTTGTGTGATTGAATTGCAAATGTTTTGATTACCTTTATGATCAATCAAATCGATGAGAAGCCATGCAATGCAGATGATCAGTGGAAATATTGGCAAAGTTTCGGGTTACCTAGAAGGTACCATAATAATACTGCATGCATTGGACGATAAATGCTTGAAGTAAATGCTTGTTAATCGATGAGTGAATCAGCAAGATTAATCGTCGAAATAATAGCTGTACAGAGCACCATGTATGTTTCTTATAATTTATATCTATGTTCGTTCACAATTCACTTAGGTTGTGTGCTATTGATTGTTTTGTTTACATTTTGCACTAGTAATAAATGATAAATAACGGTCTTTGATGGCTCTTTCACACCTATTTTTCTGACCATTCCTGTCATGTCTGGGAGACAATATGTTAGTGACCACGATAAATAAATAAGTTACATAGCAAATTACTGAGGCTATAGCATGTGCATGATTCATAAGTTGGAAACATAGACCAGACGCAAGTCGTCAAAATTGCAAGCATTGTAACAATGAAACAAAAATCCTCTGCTCTTAAGTCCACAGACAATGACAAATAAATGACGTACGCCAGCAGCATTCCTCTGGGGAGCCATGTTGATGCATGTGTTGGTGAATAGAATGACGAGTGGCCTTGACGGAATAATTGGGTTTGTAAAAACAAGGCTCCTTGAGGAGTTCATTAAGTTAATTATGATTCTGCACAACGAGCAAGTTTACCTATCAACACAGTAATGCAATGCAATGTTGTTAATTATATGGACATCATGGGGCTCAGAGACTTTGTGGAACGGACACAAAGGGCATGGGTGAGTTTTGCAAATGGGAGCTTGTGTATCAGAATGCGTCAACGATTGTTTGTTGGCTTGAATGTTTATTATTGTAGGTTTCTGTTTTGCCTGTGTACTGACAGAAGCACATAATGAATTAATCCAATAGCCACTTATGCCATATCAGTCGCTTAGTAAAAGCTGTTACTCTCCTTAGAAAGATCAAAGTCAAACAATGCGATTTCTCATAGATGAACATGGAACTATAGACTGGTGGAATAGTACTGATAGACAAGATTACCAACAGAAGTAGATGGTGTAGACTGGTGGAATAGTACTGTTAGACAAGATTACCAACAGAAGTAGATGGTGTAGTCTGGTGGAATAGTAATGAACAAGATTACCAACAGAGTAGATGGTGTAGACTGGTGGAATAGTACTGATAGACAAGATTACCAACAGAAGTAGATGGTGTAGACTGGTGGAATAGTACTGATAGACAAGATTACCAACAGAAGTAGATGGTGTAGACTGGTGGAATAGTACTGATAGACAAGATTACCAACAGAAGTAGATGGTGTAGACTGGTGGAATAGTAATGATAGACAAGATTACCAACAGAAGTAGATGGTGTAGACTGGTGGAATAGTACTGATAGACAAGATTACCAACAGAAGTAGATGGTGTAGACTGGTGGAATAGTACTGATAGACAAGATTACCCACAGAAGTAGGTGGGGATCGGTGAATGTCATAAGGCGGTGGGGATCAGTGAATGTCATAAGGCGGTGGGGATCGGTGAATATCATAAGGCGGTGGGGATCAGTAAATGTCATTAGGCGGTGGGGTTCAGTGAATGTCATAAGGTGGTGGGGATCGGTGAATGTCATAAGGTGGTGGGGATCGGTGAATGTCATAAGGCGGTGGGGATCGGTGAATGTCATAAGGTGGTGGGGATCAGTGAATGTCATAAGGTGGTGGGGATCAGTGAATGTCATAAGGTGGTGGGGATCAGTGAATGTCATAAGGTGGAGGGGATCAGTGAATGTCATAAGGCGGGGGTAAGGTGAATGGACTGATAAGTACAGGAGTGAGTTAGTAAGTGATCGAGTGAGTGAACGGGTAGGTTAGTGAATGTATATGTGCTTGTGCGTGAATGACTTAGTGCACCGATGTAACCACATTCGATACGGTTGCGGGTCAGAGTTTCAATAAGCATGAGTAAGCCGGGTTTTTTCAGAGCAGAAACGTAATATCGATAAAGTTTTTGGAGACACGACGGACAATGGCACAAAGAGACAGCGGACGCTAATATCGATCGCCTGCCAATTACAAGAAGAAGTCTTCATTGAGTCAACATTTCTATTTTTTGGGGAAAACCGAGCCAACTCCACCCCACTCCACCTCACTCCCTCCCACTCCACTCCATTCCACCCCTATCCACTCCACCCCACTCTACCCCACTCCATCCCACTCTACCCCACTCTATACCAATGCACCCCACACCACCCACTCAACCTCGCTTGTCACACGCGCGTGGCTTCGCAACCAGTCAGAATCGAAACACTAAGATGTGTTTGTCGCAGTAAATATCTGGCATGAGCTCCTCAACTTACCAAGTAAATAATAAAAAAAGATCTATTCAAACAAACTTTCTTTTCTAATACACATCTAAGTAGCATCATGTACAACCAAGCACGCGCTGCAACGAAAGAAGACGCAGCATCCTTCGGCGGGGGCCACCAGGGGCGCGGAGTCGGTTATGTGATTTACCTCGCCGCGTCATTGATACATGAATCTCATTACTGTGGTGAATAGACGGATTAAAACAGCAAACTATGTTGATTCCCGTGAGTTTGTCCGCATTGTTGGCAATATCGTTGAACAATGAGGCTCTTTTAAATTGATATTTGGGGCATGTGATCATGAAATGCATTTCGTCTTCTGTAGCTTGCATTGCGCAACACTGACATATTCTATCATTCGGATTGGAGATGGTTCCCCTCATTGATTCCATATTTAATGGATGGGAGCTCATGCGTAGTTGTGATACTGCAGTTTTGTGGTTGATATTGTCTATATTTAGTAAGTATTCATCGAGTCCAAAGTGTTGTTTGAAGAGTTTGTAGGTTCTCAGTTTATTTCCCCCTTGTCTCTTCCAGATAGGCTGTTAGTGTTATTGAGTTTGTTGTGCCACAATTTTTCATAGAGGGTTTTCATAGCACCTTCAGCTCTTTTCGCAAACATCTTTATTTTGTTCCCAGGCACGTTAATGTTGTTGTATTGTAGAAGTATGTGCTCCAATATTGATGTTAATTTTCCAAACCATAACTTTTTCGTTTTAAGATGTTCATTTTGACTTTCTATTAGTGCTTCCTTGGCTAGGCTGCCTCCAGATTTTAATTTGATAGAAAGAAAGAACTTAATTGAATTAGTTATGACATGAAGACTAAGTGGGTGTCTGGCCAGTTCACCCCTGATTCCTATAATCGAGGTGTCTCTTTACATGTAGTATTGTTTTGATACTATTCTGGCTCATACGTTCTTAAAAAGCCTCCCCCCCCACCTAAATTATCAGCACGAGAGCCCGGGTTACATCACACCACTCTTTGGGAGGGGTGTAACCCTGATTCTAGCAATCCTCACAGCAAGCGAGTTCACCCTCCAAGTGGACTCGTCGTGTCACGTGGGGATTGTTTTAGCCTGGCCTGAGCACGGTTGCATAACAGCGGCAACGCGTCCAACACTTGTGCGTAACAGCGGTAACTCTTATAATTGTGGGTAAAGAGTGAAGGTAAAACGGAACACTTTCTTAGAGCGTGTTGATAAGCGGTAATTGATCTCTTTGGCGAACTGTGCATGATTCAGCGCACACGTCGGGATCATGGTGATGGTAATTAAATCAGTACTCTTTGGCCATCTATGGTAACTCCAGATAGAACTTATATCAAGTTGACAAGGTGGATATGTGAAACAATCAACGAATAAGGAACTTCCAACTCAAGGGCAAAAACAAAACTCTTTGCAATGCTCAAAATAAAAAGTGCACCTGACATCTGAGGGACTTGATAGATATGAGACCGAATAACTGCCAAGTGATGTACCACTAATCGACGGAATTTGCTACACCACAAATTAGAAAGCCCTCACAATGGTTCTGTATTAAACGCACAACATTAGAACATTGAAATGATGAGCTTTCATCAACAAACTGGCGCAAGTGGTGGTAACGGAATTGGCAATTACAAAGAGTATATACACACACACACACACACATATATATATATATATATATATATATATATATATATATATATATATATATATATATATATATATATATATATATATATATATATATATATATATATATATATATATATATATATATATCATTGGTTGAAGACATCTTGTACAAATTATTCACCCCACATTAATTTGCATTATTGTGTTGACGCCCAAACAGGCTCCTCTTCAAAACTAGTGATTAACTAAGCGAGTGTCTCAAGGTCACAAATTCAATTATCGTCTAGGTTAGTCGAAATAAACCAGCCATTCTTTGGCGCGTGCCTCCTCAGGGACATTTTCTGGCGTGGTGCATTTGTTATCCCAAGTGAAACTGTTCGTCCGTCTCCAGGAAAAACAGCACCATCAATTTGTGGTTTCATAAATATTTGAAAAAGAGCGCCTTGTATGATGGCAAATTTATCCGTGATTACGCAACAATGATCACCTTGTCATCACAACTAAGCCTCTCATTGGCTGGCATGCATCACGAGACAGCCACAGATTGCACAACGCTGTGCTAATGGATTTGTGATAATCAAATCAGCATTCGCGGAGTTTACTGTTCATTATGTACATTTTATCCACATCTATGGGTGTGGTGACCTTTACGTCCAAAGTTCAAATGAACGTTAATGCAAAACAAATTCATTAATTCTTTCTCCTTTGGGAAATCAGTGAGTCGGTGCCCAGGAATGAATACAGCGGTAAGAGGCCGATTGCCTTTCAAGACGCAGTCGTAACTCTCAAGACAAGTCTTAAGCAGCCAGTGAAGCTGGTTACAATATCCATTACAAAAACACTCTCTACAAACCAAGTAATACACATGAATGACAGAAGTCTGTGTTTTAAAAGCGTTTATGGGTGCGTGTGTGGCTGCGTGTTTGAGTGCGTGCGTGGCTGCGTGTGTTGGTGCGTTGGTGGGTGCGTGTGTGGTTGCGTGTGTGGGTGCGTGTGTTTGGTGCGTTTGTAGGTGCGTTTGAGGGTGCGTTTGTGGGTGCGTGTGTGGGTGCGTGCGTGTGTGTGGGTGCGTGTGTGTGTGGGTGCGTGCTTGTTGTTTAGCAAGGGTTGAAATATCGATATTCTGTGAACTGGATAACTCGGATAATTCACTCAGACTTATTGACCCAAATTACAGCAGATCCTCCGCATCCCGTGGAGAAACACTACACAGTTTCTTCTGGCTACCGTTCAGGCAACATCTTCACTAAACTATTCAATGGCACTTAAGATACGAATACAAATATTTGATTGTAGAGGTGAGCAAAGGATGCATTAAAGAAAAAAAGAGAAAGGAGGCAGGTACCTCCTCAAATGTAATTATTGATTTAAATGCATTCATCAGCTTTCGCCAATTCAGTCGCCTTTAGTGGTATCAGAGCATTACTACGCAACTTAAGGAGATCTTCCTCGGTATGACCAGTCTAATCTAGGGTTTGCGGGACCAGTTATCCATGGCATCACAGTGGTAGCGAGGAGCAACGATACTGACAATACTATCTCTCTCTCTCCCTCTCTCCCTCCCCTCTCTCTCTCTCTCTCTCTCTCTCTCTCTCTCTCTCTCTCTCTCTAGATATATAGATATATATATATATATATATATATATAGATATATACTTATATATATATAAGAGATATATATATATATATATATATATATATATATATATATATATAGATATCCATATCTATAGATATATATAGATATATATCTATATATATATATATATATATATATATATATACAGATATATATATATATATATCCATCTCTATCTATATATATTTATATATATATATCTACAATCTATATCTATATATTTATGTATATTTATATATATATATATATATATATGTATATATATAGATATTTATATATATGTGTATATATATACATGTATATATTAATTATATATATATATGTATATATATATGTACATAAATATATACATATATATAAAATATATATATCTATATATAGATAGATTTATATGTAAATATATACAGGGAGATGTATATATACATGTATATGAGGGAGGAGCGATATAGAGATTTATTAGAGATCTATATATATATATATATATATATATATATATTATATATATATATATATATATATATATATATATATATATATATCCATATCTATATATATATATATATCTACAATCTATATCTTTATATTTATGTATATTTATATATACATATATATATCTATCTATATATTTATGTATATTTATACGTATATATATATATATATATATGTATATATATATATATTTATATATATGTGTAATATATACATATATATATATATATCAAGATAGATATATATATATATATATATATTATTATATATCTATGTGTATATCTATTTTCTATGTACATAAATATAGAGATCTATATAAAATATATCTCTCTATAGAGATATATATATATATAAATATCTACATATATAGACATGTCTATGTATATATATATATATATATTATTTTTCTATCTTAGATGTCTTCTCTCTCTATAGAGAGAGAGGAGAGAGATTTAGAGGGTATAGATATAGATAGAGAGAGCCAGAGCGAGAGATATATATCTACCCCTATATCTATTTATGAGGAAAATAGAGAGATATCAGATATAGAGAGAGAGAGAGAGATATATAGACATATATATATATAGGTATATAGAGATATATATATATATAGATAGGAAGGATATATATATATACTATATATATAAAGAGATATAGAGAGAGAGAGATATATAGAGAGATAGATATAGAGAGAGAGAGAGATATCTCTATAGAGATAGAGATATATAGATATATAGAGATATATATATATAGATATATATATCTCTCTATATATATATCTCTCTATATATATATATATAGAATATATCTCTATATCTATATCTCTATATATATATCTATATCTCTCTATATCTCTCTATATCTATCTATATCTCTATATCTCTCTCTATATCTCTATCTCTCTCTCTCTCTCTCTCTCTCTCTATCTCTCTCTCTCTCTCTCTATAAACTCTGGATGTATATATCTCCCCCGTGGCTGATGATAATGCTTAAGATTATTCTAGGGCAAGTCACCACCGGCCGATCGACTGGACCAGGTCATTCCAGCCACTCATCTAGGTGGAATCTGACCAAAGTGGTTTGTTGTATATGCAGCCCTTGCAATGTCCTATCCACCCAAACAGCAGGATTCCATTGTCTACCGACACGAGTCGCAACCAGCCGCCAACAGGTTGCCTCCCATCAAACGTCGTTACGATGTGCATGGTGATACAACGGGCCTATTATACCCCTGGACCTACGGGGGGGGGAGGGGGGGGGGGTGGTGGTGTTAGTAGTATAACACAGGAAACAGGTGTAAATAGGTTGGACATCAGTGCCTAGAGCTGCCATTACGAAACGTTGTGGTGATAAAGCTGTGAATATGCAATGGAATGTTTTTATATGTGCTTTTTCCAGGTTATCCATTATTTATGCAAATAATTAGGGTTAATTTGATCAGAGAACTTACCCATGCCAATAGCCAGGCTGTGACAAGATGTGATTTTTACGATGTTTGATGTTTGTTTGATGTACCATTTGTTGCCCTTCTCTTCTTTGTCGATATGCTTAATCTGTATTTAAATACCACTGCAATGTGTCAAATCTACCGGCTTTGTACGCTCTCTTCACAACTGCTTTAATTCAACTGAATTTGATTTCAAATGGCCAAGAGGCTGTCTCCAAATTTATTTTGTCGTTTTGGTGAAAATAAGAATAGCCACGATGCTCTTATTGATTCAGGGTGACCAAAATATGCGATGCAGTAAAAGCAAATGGGGAAGTTATGCAAAACGCCCTCAATTGATGGGCTAAATTGAGAGTTGTGAGAGAAGATGCTGTCGTTTAGATTCTGACTCAGGCTCTGGAACAGCGAATTGCGATTAGGCAATGATCCTGAAGTGTAACTAAAAATAGCTTGATACGAAACCAAGTAGCAATATAGGTAAAATACGTTTGTTTATCAAAATGTGTATGTTTTATTTCGGCCTCTGTTAAGCTATGCCCGAAAATATACCAGAGCCAATCATACTGAATATAAATTATTTCAATGTATCCGCTCTGCTTTTAATATGTTCACTTTGTGTAGCAATCATATGGAAACCGTTGCTTGTTATCCTAGCGTCTTAGGGTTAAGATTGCCTTGTCACATCAATACAGCATGTTTATGCTAGCTACACAAGGCATTTATTGGTAAAAGCAACGGAATGTGTCCATTTTGTTGTTGCTCTATTATTCACGCAACTTTTCAATACTTATTATTTCCATGTAGCTTAAATTCACAGATTGTCAACTAACAAAATGCATCACTTGAAACAAATATATATCTCCATTGCTAGTGATAACCACCCATATCCGGTAATAGAGAAAAAATCAACAGAATATAATATTATTATAAAAATTTTCAATCATCGAATTCATCGTTCCAGATGCATCTCGGAAAAGTACGTGGTAATTGTAGATATACGCCACTTCCGGAGAACAATACAGAACGATTCTTCAGCGCGACTATGCAAACATAACGAGGATACAACACCAATTCACAAACTTTCCTATCATGCTTATCAGACAACAAAGGAAACTGATCTCGCCGGCGTGATTTATAAGCAGATCTTATTTCAGCTGCGATTCGATTATGAGTCGAGATGTTCTAGAAAGCAATATAACATAGTAGCGATTTCTTCGCGACTGGATTACCAATGGTTTGCAAATGCACGCCACAGTAGCAAATATGGTGCATTCAACATTACGAAAATGATATCATGGCAACAATGCAACATTATTCAAATCACCAGGAGGGGGGGGATTATTTTCGACAGATATGGATCGGAAATAAATGAATTAGTGCTGTCAAACCCATGCGATTCTCTACTTTGAAGTTACGTCGCATATACAAATGTCTAAGTTTAGATGTTTTTTCCCTGAAACTAAAGTCAATGCTATAGGGGCACACCTGTCGACCCATGATGTATAAATAATCAAACAGACCGATATCGCAGAAGGTGAAGAATATCAATCTATTTTGATTTTTAACGCAATGTTAACCACGTGATGGCGCTGTATTCATGCCTAGTATTCCACCAATAAAGAGCTTGCATCTTAGTCTAAATGGCGACCGCCAAATAATTTCTTTCTTTCTAATATTCCAAACACTCTGTATAGTTTATTGACCCATTTGAGCAACAGCTGGTTTTGTTTTCCCATTGTTTATCAACAAAGACTGCATAATGTTTAAAGGAACAGTTAACACTTACACGATCGCTCTCGTTATTCGTTACAATATTGCACTTACAGCTTCGTTCACCCTGTAAAAATATTGCATCATATTGATTTTTACCATAAACACCAGATATATAAATATATTGTCGTTGATATTAAGAAAACCTAGGCATGACATGTCCAGTAGCTCCATTCACTAAAACCTTGAAGCAAGTGAGAGTCGGAAGATTGTGTTACTGCTAGATCTGCTGTACGCTCACCTCAGAGCAATGGCGCCCTCAGTGGTCTTACATAGAATTTCTTTATCGCATATCTATGCTCGATGTATTTGTATCAATCAAAGAATATGATCCTGAAATCGAGGTTATAATGAGGACAATGTTAGCTACCCAATCGTAAACGTTACGGCAGACATTTACAGCAAGATTCTGGGGATTTTGTTTGCACGGCTAAATAAACTATCCTTAACATACCGCGCTATTGACGATAACCTAACGCAATGAGACGCTAATTCGATTACACCATTATCTAAATCGACATATTTCTAAATTATGTTTGATACTGCAATATCTTAACTACTTTCTGCTAATGAACTTATACCAAGTAAGCTAATTATTTACCCATCGACCTGGTAAATATCATAATTCATTAGTCAATGTATACTATTTGCTATCATTCATCTAGACGCACGTTAATAATCGACGTGGTCATTGAGTGATCAATAGTTACTCGTTTCAGCATTGATTCAGCGTACGCGATTGGGCACATATATTGTAAGAAGCCTTGAAAATCTAGCATCTATTTCAATGTGTGCGTTGTAGCATGTTCCGCTCTTGTGAATTTGTGTAGCCTTTCCACCTGCATTCTTTTGTTGAGCATGTAATTGACTTATATAGCCATCCATTTAAATGGCGATTGCATCACTGTCTCAAGCAATCATCACCAAATTTGCCACCCAGTATGTGCAATGAACAAGACAGTAATTTTGTGCCAATGTTGAATGTAAATTAGACATAATGAGGACACCCATGAAGGTGAAACCCGAAATAAGAGATGCGAGAAAAGGATGGTTAATGTTCGTTAAATGGACAACCTTTGTTGATTATTGATACTGCAGCAACAGGTCCCAATACTTAATGTCAGTTAGCTTTAACTTTATTGATTGTGTAAAGGACAGAGATGCGATGCGGTGTGCAGATCTGAAACTAGGCACCAAGAGTATCCGAGCACAATCGAGAACATGTACATAATACAATTTGTACATAGCACTTGATTTAGCTTAACCTTTTGAAGTCGAACAAAATGCTTAGTGTTCTGGTAGATAGGAAATACTGATGACAAACGCCTACCCTGTGATTCAATGTTTTTGATCAATGTCCGCGCACATGATCAGTACATATTTAGTTCGACACCTTGTGATATCAACCTTTCATTCAATCTACCTGGATCTGTACAAACAAAATGATCGGGTCATAAACATCGAGAGATTGTTTATCCAACGTGTACAACGGCACAAAGTGTTCAATGTCAAATTATAAACAGTTTACAACAAAACGGTTTTCATACGTTTTTCCACACTCGTTTTAAATGTGAGGCACGGCAGTTCTTATTTCTAAGCAACTCAGTCATCATGAGGTTGATGCTTTATTCCTTGGCATAATATTTTATTCTTATGGGAGCAACCGCATTGCTAAGCTACAAAATGTATGCATATGTTCCAGCGCAAATTAAACTTGGCAGGAGTGATGTATCAGTCAATTTACGATCACTGCAGAAATCATTTACTTTGTCCAAACCTTGCATGGAGGTACCTGCGTTGCCCACAAGACATTGGTCAATAAGTGGCATAATTTGTGTAAAAGAATACTAACATCAAACAGCAATAAGCTCTTTTCGGAAAGGGGGAGGGGCTTATAGAGCCTGGTTGGGATAAGAGTACAATGCCTAAAATATGCTACTTTAATGAGAACATAGCTTGAAAAGAAATGTATGTGACGTTAATGTAATACAGTAAAGTACTGCACATTTGATTACTTTGATGAGGACATAACTTGCATTGAAATGTATGTGACGGCCATTTAATAAAGTTTAGTACAATTCTCTGGCTGTCATGTAAAGAACAACGTGTAGAGACCTAGGTGAGAGAAACGTCGTTCTTCAATGGGATAAATTTCATAGCTCATGTACAGTGTACACAACTGGTGCTGCAATAGATATAGCACTACATGAAATGCATTACAAGGAATACCAGTACATGATGTGGTGGGTGTCGAATTTTGTACCACGTTTGTATGCAATGCACGTTCGAAAAGGATTTTTGTCACGTAACTTGGCAAATGAATTATGCCTCCAAAGTTTTGCTGAAATTTAAATGCGCCTCCGTCGAGGTTCATCTGCAACCCAGCCTTCTCTCGTGAATTATTTATAACCTTTCCATCCCTTGCTCTGCATATTATTGATTTAGTTTGCCATCCATTTCTATTAAGATAGCGCTAATGGTGCAATCAATCAATGTACATTTGGCCAATGTATTTGTGTCTGGTACAGCGAAATAGCCTACTTTTCACAAAAAAGACAGCGCCATATACTGACACCATAACGTGATGAATCAATCAGACTGACAGGTGTAACAACAGGGACGACTTCCCATGAGGTGGAGGCTAGCATATACTAAGCGGACGGCGTTATTGCTTACCCTGTGATCATTCTCTTGAATTTTATCAGGAGACACATCAACTAATCATGGGATGTCAGCAACTTTGAAATCGTTCTAACCTATGTACTTGTCGTACAAGCACATACGTGTTTATAGAAGTATTTCCTCTATAGGGACAACTTGAGCGCTATTTCACATAATCGTTCAATTGTATCAAAAGCTATCTTTACAATTGACCCCTTGTATGCCTTATGAAGATATTAAAGAGCATATGTACATTTTCTAAGTTGTATTATACATAGCGTATGATTATTCGAGATTGCATTTGCAAACCTTAGCAATTATAGCTACATTTACTTAAGTAGCTTATAAACAACTGCAATGGAGGAGACAAAGCATTTACTGGGTCTCTTCTGTGTCCATATAACATAATACAGTCACAATCCTCTCTGTTCTCTCATTCATAAACTTCTTCAGGATTTCCGTTTCGGTGCATTAACATGTAAGTAAACACAAAAAATGACAAAATGAAGGGAGGTGAAAACCGCTGTACTATTTTCAAATATATCATTCGCTTTGCGAGATAGGTGAATAATGTGAACTATTGTCGCAGTTATACAGGCAGAACTTCATCGCAATACAAAGTCATGTTTTGGTCACATATTGTTAAAATGAAAATTGTCTTTGGTCTATAGTTTAGTTGTTTTCTAAAATAGCACAACACACTAATGCTGGCAGAGTATAATGTTGAAGCGGAGCATTTGAAGACTAAAGTAATTTGAAACACATGAAGAGAGCGATCCCTCGACATTTTTGTTAAATCCCGGCTGGTGGAGATGATTAATGATCGGTCTGCGTAGAATGTGTCCGTTAAGTTTGATCATGGCTGCTGACATGAGAACGATTAATTGATTGATGCCATTCAAGTAAGGTGGTTAATTGACGGAACGGTATGTAATTCTGAAAACCTATTCGTGTAGCGCATCTATCGACCTTGAAAGATGTTGTTACAGTGTTCTTTACATAACCATATGCTTAGAGGTGAAGCAAGCATAACGGTGCACGTATCCAATTTGCAAACATGGTCTTGAGTAATATATCACGCATTATAACCGTTCTGAATTGCTCGTAAGTCCTCGCGATGGTCTTAAATGCAATACAAGTTGAGCAGACGTGACCGCGATCGATACGTCTTAAGCACGGAACAAACGCTATAAATTAACAAAAGAATTGGTTCGCATATCTATGATGTCTTAGAACAGCCCATGCAAAGGCAATTGCCACAGGGACGGTGCCCGTGTGACTTTATAGTGCAACACTGATGAATTATTCATCCAACCATGTCGATCTCCAGAAACCATTCATAAGCCTTGTGTTAATCGTTTTATCAATAGCTTCCCACACATGACATGACATCGCCATCTGTCGCGAGGATTACACATTCAATGCACTGTTAAGGTTTCCAATAAAAACAATACTGTGCAAGGTGTCAAGATGGTGCAAAGCGTCCATGCTTATGAATTTACACGGGCTTGCGCCATTTGTCGCTCGCCGACTGTCTGTTATCCTACCTTCCCTGGTTTATAATTCTGTTGTACCTTTGTAAGTATGTCTCGTTATTATATTAATGTATAATTTGATTCATCTCATTATGCATTGATGCTTCGGTGATACTATGGCAAATAATTAGGGTGGAAATAGTATTTCTCTATTGTTTGACATCAATCAATCATGTGATCGATGATGTCGTATTCCCAACTGTTCACAATCGCCTGCCTTTGTGCTTTGGCACATGAGCCAAACCCGTGAGCCTCTTTAGACTGGTCTATCAGTTGTTGGTACAGGATGTTTGAGGCCAAACCTATACACGACGGAGATATGCTGCGCTAACGGTTTCTTGTTACTACCAGTTCAAACATACAAAATAATTGCATGAATTCATCCTTATTATTCTGAGGCCAGAAAGAAAAAGTACATTGAGATATCTGTATCGGCTTAAACAACATTAATGGAATTATTTCAACCAAACTTGAATTAGTAAAGATTGAAACATGATTGCCTTCAACTTGGCTCAACCTGGTGTACAAATTATTATTCAATATGTAGTCAGTGGACACGAGAACGTTAATGTTGCTAATGACTAATAGACCTGTTCACAAGTATGCAGTGTTTCATTAATATCTTTCAAAACACATATTCATGAGGCCTTAACAAATCGTGAATAATTACCACGGCAATGCATTAATATGATGTCTAAGGAATACGCGCCTTGAAATGAATTCGTCGACCAATCGTTGCCTTGATGATAACTCCATGATCTATATCAAGACTTTTAACGTAGTTTTTTTATAAATACCACACCGATGTAATGAAAGAGTAATCGAACTGGTGAAAATTCGGCGTGGGAACTGGGATGACCTCGCAAACGATATATTTGAATACAATGCCACTGATTATCAGTTCATAGCGTAACCCACCGATTGCACAACGGTTTGGTTAATTATACATAGGGTAGTTCAGCTGACATATTTCCTGAAATCTATCAATAGATACGCTACCCACGCCAGGAATAGACTATGTGTTCATTTACCTGCGCATCCTATTCAAGAATAGAACCAATTGACTTTCGTCTCTTGAATAATAGATATACAGCGCTATTAATAACCTGGACTGACGTCCATGTTTTTTTTTTATGTTGGCTGATATGGCTGTGCTGAAGCGCAATATGAGTAGACTATGTCTGAGGGTCGGCAAACTGAAGCCGCAACATCTGCCATTTAATAATGGATAAGGCCACAAACAGACTCAGGCGCTTGATGTCGTTTTATTGTCAAATCCATCTTACGAGAGTAAATTGTGATGCTGCAGCTCGTTTTGATCACGTTTCCCGCATCTTGCAGTATCACCACAAAGAGTCAATGATTGCTTAAGATGAAGGTTGCCTCTCACCGACAATCATCATTCCGCGATCCTTTTGAATCCGATGCGTGCTGTGCCACGTACATGGCTACAGCAGCTTAACTTAAACAACACGATCATTGTGGTTTTGCTGCGTTGTTTTCGACCCCAACTTGGGTCTAGAAAATGTTTTGAACGACTGCTTATTATTTTTACATTAAAAAGATAATCAAGTCGATTTTAAATCTCGAAGACTTTACTGGAAATATACCAATAGATGGCCATCTTGAGCTGGATGTATTGAACTGAAGACCGCCCTTTGCCCGTCATACAGCTAAGTTGTCCAAGCGACTTCGGTTTGTTTCTTTACATCGAGAGGACTTTGCTTGTCATCCTAGGAAGCTGATTACTTGCTATGAATGGGGGCTGAATTTTTATTCATGACTACACACTAAAGGTCGTGGATATATATTAGATGAAGGGAAATGGAAACTGACGGTGACTGATGAGGATTTTCAGATGCCTCGACAGCGGCCCTTATCTGTCAAATTCATTTTGTGAAATTCAGCCGCTTGGTTGATAATCCCTTACAATACCACTGAGCCACAGGGAGGGGGTGGAGGTGAATGGATGAGGAAATTGTCACGAAACGTCACACTGTGGTTGCTCTGTACTACGTTCATTGGCGTCTGGAATAGAAAACTAACGTCTTGACAGATATCACCATTATCAAGAAAATCACATAGCCAGTTCATTTGCCCCGCTATGATATATGCTTGTAACCATACCCGTAAGAATAACTGATGACCTATACATCTACACTTCAGATCATCTACATTTTGAATGGTACAAACCCAATTTGTTTCGGTAAACGTCTAACTATTTCTTATTTGACACATTATAGTTTCTGTCAGCATTATATTATTTTAACCACTCGGAAAAAAAAGTATGCCCAAAAGTAGTATGCATCAGTTTCTGTCCCACAGCAATTCATCGAAGCAAACCTACACGATGCAACAATCATGGTTTAACTGCATATTCAATATTTTTTAAGTTCGATTTCATCCATGATATAATTGTAATATTGTCTTCAGTTTAACGATTTTTCCACATTTATTAAAGCAATTCATGCTGTAATTGCGTGGACACTTCATCATTCATTGCGAATGGCATTACATACTGAATACAATACGATTGACTAAAGCGCGGCTAAAAAGATGATATCAATCACGTCGAAAATTCCAAACCGAAAATTGGTATCGTTGTTTTTAGGATACAATGTTGTATAGTCTATTACACGAGGTACTTCATTACTTAATTTGCGTTTGCAAGTGCCCAAAGCTAATGCAAAATAAACCAATGGATATTGTCTCCTGTGGGAAATCTGGGAGGCAATATAAATGAATAAATGCAACATTAAAATGGCGATTAACCTTGACGACTTAGACGCGCTGATTAAGAGTAGTCTTAAGGGGCCAATGGGGCGCATGTTGATATCCATTCCCGAAGTTCTCACATGCGGCAGTGCCACTGTTTTCGAACAATTTTGTAATGCAATTTATTTACACGCCTAGACGATATATGTTTGTAGGTAAATCTGTGTTTGATTGATTGGTGTGTTTATATGAATGAGTGTGCATTTTAGGTGACATTATTTTGTCACCAATAGCATTCATGTTTTTATTTTCTAATGATAGCATTTGAACACGTGCAGAATTATGCATGCACATATAGGCATATGGATATGAGAATAATAACATGGCTTTTGAGGTCGATAGATGCGCTACACAATATATATATATATATATATATATATATATATATATATATATATATAATTTATATATATATGTAGATATATATAAATAGATAGAGATAGGGATATATAGATAGAGAGAGATAGATATAGAAGAGAGAGAGAGATAGAGAGGAGAGATAGAGAGATAGAGATAGATCTCTATATATATCTATAGAGATATAGATATATATATATATATCTAGATATATCTATATATATCTATATATAGATATCTCTCTCTAGATATATATATATATATATATATATATATATCTCTATATATATATCTATATATCTATCTATATATATATATATATATATATATATATATATACGAACACATTCTACGCACACTGATCATTAATCATCTCCGCCAACCGGGATTCAATACGCTGTGTATACTAACAAAGACAGCATGCCGATAACAAGATAAGGCAAGTAGAATAAAAATATCCAGGAATCGCTCTCTTCATGTGTTATAAATTACTTTCGTCTTTAAATGCTCCATTTCAACATTATATTCTGCCAGTATTAGTGTGTAGTTTTATTTTAGGTTAACATAACTATAGTTCAAGGAAATATTGAATTTTCAATGTATGACTATCCCATGTTTTAGTTTGTCTGTTCATACCGTATTGTGATGAGGTTCTTCCTGTGTAACTGCGACAATAGTTCACGTTATTCATCTCTCCCGCAAAGCGAATGATATATTTGAAAAAAGTACAGCGGTTTTCACATCCCTACATTTTGTCGTTTAAGTGTGTACTTCTTTGCTATGATACCAATAATGAAATCCTTGAGAAGTTTATGAATGACAGGACAGAGATGATTTTGACTGTTTTATCTTATACGGAGGTCAACACACTTCACAGAAGGGACACTATTAATGTATTGTCTTCTCGATTGCAGTTGTTTATAAGCTCCTGAAGTATATGTAGCTATTATTTCCATCGTTTGCAAATGCAATCTCGAATAATCATATGCTATGTAATTTGCAACTTAGACATGTATAATCAACCTTAAGAGAATGTACATATGCTCTTTAATATCTTCATAAGGCATACAAGAGGTCATTTGTACAGATAGCTTGTGATACAATTGAGTGATAATGTAAAATAGCGCTCAGGTTGTCCCTATATAGGCAATACTTCCATGAACACGTGCTTATACGACAAGTACAAAGATTAGAACGATTTCAAAGTTGCTGACATCCTATAATAAGTTTATGTGTCTCCTGGTAAAATTCAAAAGAATGATCGCAGAGTAAGCAATATCGTCGTCCGCTTAGAGCATGCCACCACATGGGAAGTCGTCCATGCTGTTACACCTGTCAGTCTGATTCATTTTTCACGCTTAGTTGTCAGTATATGGCGCTGTCTTTGTTGTGAAAAGTAGGCTATTTCGCTGTAATAGACACTAATGTACTGGCCAATTCTACATTGATTGATTGCACAATTAGCGCTATCTTAATAGAAATGGATGGCAAACTAAATCAATAATATGCAGAGCGAGGGATGGAAAGGTTATAAATAATTCACGAGAGAAGGCTGGGTTGCAGATGAACCTCGACAGAGGTGCATTTAAATTTCTTCCCAACTGTAGGGGCATAAATCATCTGTTTAAGTAGGTGACAATAATTATTTTCGAACGTGCATTGCATACAAAAGTGGTACAAAATTCGACATGTATGGTTTACCCACCACATCATGTAATGATACTCCCGGTAATGCATTTCATGTAGTGCTATATTTATTGCAGCACCAGTTGTGTACACTGTACATGAGCTATGAAATCGATCCCATTGAAGAACGACGTTTCTCTCACCTAGGTCTCTACACCTTGTTCTTTACATGACAGCCAGAGAATTGTACTAAACTTTATTAAATGGCCGTCACATACATTTCAATGCATGTTATGTCCTCATCAAAGTAGCATATTTTAGGCATAGACAGAAGTTATTGCTGTTTGATGTTTGATTCTTTTACACAAACTGTGCCACTTATTGACCAATGTCTTGCGGGCAAAGCAGGTACCTCCATGCAAGGTTTGGACAAAGCAAATGATTTCTGCAGTGATCGTAAATTGACTGATACATCACTCATGCCATGTTTGATTCGCGCTGGAACATATGCATACATTTTGTAGCTTAGCAATGCGGTTGTTCCCATAAGAATGAAATATCATGCCAAGGAATAAAGCATTAACCTCATGAAAACCGTGTTTCTTAAAAATAAGGAACTGCCGTGCCTCACATTTAAAACGAGTAGTCTTTGTCACAGTGTGGAAAAACGCATGTAAACCTTTTTTGTTGTTGAAATCTGTTGAGCATTTGACATTAAACACTTTGTGCTGTTTGACAAACAATCTGTCAGATGTTTATGTCCCGATCATTTTGCTTGTACAGATCATTTTGCTTGTACAGATCATTTTGCTTGTACAGATCATTTTGCTTGTACTGATCCAGGTAGATTGAATGAACGGATGACATAACAAGGTGAAGGAGTCATAGTAAATATTTACTGATCATGTCCGGGGATATTGACCAAAAACATTGAATCACAGGGTAGGCTTTTGTCATCAGTATTCCCTATCTACCAGCACACTACTCATTTTGTTCGACTTCACGAAGTTTATACGAAGTCAAGTGCTATGTGCAAATATTGTTATAAAAATGTTCTCGATTGTGCTCGGATGCACTCGTGGTGCTTAGTTTCAGATCTGCACACCTCTCCATACTTATTTCGGGTCTCAACTTCATGTGTGTCCTTATAAGGTCTTATGTACATTTGACATTGGCAAACAAATATAGCCTTGTTTATTGCACATACCGGGTGGCTAATTTGATGATGATTGCTTGAGATAGTGATGCAATCGCCATTTGAACCGATGGCTATATAAGTCAATTACATGCTCAAGATAGGATGCAGGTAGAAAGGCTGTAAACATTCCCACGAGAAGAACATGTTACAGCTGTCACATTGAAAGAAATACTAGATCTCCATGGCATCTTACAATACATGTGCACCATCGCGTACGCTGAATCAATGCCGAAACGAGTAACTATTGATTACTCAATATCAACATCGATTATCAACGTGCAACTAGTATAGATTGACTAATGAATTATGCTTTTTACCAGGTCAATGGGTAAATAATTAGTTTACTTGGTATAATTGCATGAGCAGAAAGTTGTTAAAATATTGCAATATCAATATAATTTATAAAGATTTAGTATTGCGATTTAGATATCGGTGTAAGCGAATTAGCGTCTCATTGCGTTAAGTTATCGTCAATAGCGCGGTATGTTAAGGATAGTTTATTTAGCCGTGCAAACAAAATCCCCAGAATCTTGCTATAAATGTCGGCCGTAACGTTTACGATTGGGTAGCTAACATTGTCCTCATAATAACCTCGATTTCAGGATCATATTCGTTGATTTGGTACAAATACATCAAGCATAGAGATGCGATAACGAAATTCTATATATGACCACTGAGGGCGCCTTTGCTCGTACAGCAGACCACACAGTAACACAATCCTCCGACGCTTATTTGCTTCAAGGTTTTAGTTTGCCGTGGTCGAACAATAAGACCTACAATCCAACATTAACCTCTCAGTTCATTTACTGGTACATTAATTAATTTGTATTCCCGCATCGTTGAGACACATCGTGTTTTACAGAATTGCGCTAATCGACTCATGGCATGCTTAAGTTTCCAATATCAAAGACAATACGTGTATATACGTGGTGTATATGGTAAGAATCAATATGATGCAATATTTGTACAGGGTGAACGAAGCTGTAAGTGCAATATTGTAACGAATAACGAGAGCGATCTTGCAAGTGCTTTGTTGACATGCAATGGGAAAATAAAACATCTTCATAGGTCGATTGTTGTGACCTTATAGCATTGACTTTAGTTTCAATGACAAAACAATTTAAACTTAGACTTTTGTACGTGGGAAGTAATTTCTAAGAAGAGAATCCTTTAGGTTTGACTACCTCAGAGCAGCACTAATACATTAATTTGCAATCCATATCTTTCGTTGTTGTTGAATACTGTTGCCTTGTTGCCATGATAACAGGTTCGTAATGTTGAATACACAATGTTTGCTACTGTTGCTTGCATTTGCAAAAATGTGTAAACTATTGGTAATGCAATTGCGAAGAAATCGTTTCTGTATTGCATTTAGTTACCTCTCTACTCATAATCTAACAAAAAAAGCATTCGAAATAAGGTATGCGTTAAATGTAGTAAATGTATAACCTGCAATAACAGTTTGAAATGCATTAATATATATTTGAATGTTAGTTTATGAATCCCTTGAGCGCAGATTGTAAGTTTACAAACCATTAGTAAATAACAACTGAATAGCGGCTTATGATCAACCATTGTAATGAAACGAAACGGCGCTGGAAACCAGCACTGACGTCAGATTAGGCTAATGAAAATACTGTTAATAAATAACTCCGGCAATGTCAGTTCTAATAAATCTTGCCTTAGTGGTCTGATAAGCATGTCCAGAAAGTTTGTGAATTGGTATCCTCGTTCTGTTTGCATGGTCGCGTTGCAGAATCGTTCTGTATTGTTTTCCTTAAGCGGCAGCATATATCTACAATTACCACGTACTTATCCGAGATGTATCCAGAGCGATGTATTCGATGATTGAAAAAAATTATATAACAAAACATATTATGACAAGATGTGGGTGGTCATGGCTAGCAATGGAGATATATATTTGTTTCAAGTGATGCATTTTGTTAGTTGACAATCTGTGAATTTTAGCTACATGGAAATAATAAGTATTGAAAAGTTGCGTGAATAATCGAGCAACAACAAAATTGGACACATTCCGTTGCTTTTACCAAGTAAATGCGAGTCTTGTGTAGCTAGCATAAAACATGCTGTATTGATGTGACAAGGTAATCTTAACCCTAAGACGCTAGGATAACAAGCAACGGTTTCCATATGATTGCTACACAAAGTGAACATATTAAAAGCAGAGCGGATACATTGAAATAATTTATATTCAGTATGATTGGCTCTGGTATATTTTCGGGCATAGCTTAACAGAGGCCGAAATAAAACATAAACATTTTGAAAATTGACACATTTTGCTTTTACCAAAATTGAGTTGGTAGCTAACATAAAACTTCCTGTATTGATGTGACAAGGTAATCTTAACCCTAAGACGCTTGGATGATAAGCAACGGTTGTCATATGAATCGCTACACAAAGTGATCATGTTCAGAGCAGCATTTAACATAATTGGTTCTCGTAAATTTTTGGACAAGGCATCGGCTGTAACCCCGAAATACAACATACACATTTTATCGCCACAACGCTTCATAATGGCACTGATGTCCAACCCATTTACACCTGTTCCCTGTTTCATGAACTACTAACACTTCCCTCAGCCAGTGGGTCCGGTGGTAGAATAGTCCAATTGTATCATCCTGCATGTCACAAGAGGCTAACTAACAGGAGGCAACCTGTTGGCCGTGGGTTGCGACTCGTGTAGTTGGCTCACGTAGTTATGTCTTGTGATTGAGTGGTGCTGTCCTTGCGAGGGCTATATATGCAACACACCACTATGGCCCAGACTTAACCTAGACGATAGGCTGAAATAGCCTGGTCCAGTCAATCGGCTGATGGTGACATGCCTTTGGATAATTGTTTTCATTACTTCATTCTGCTTCTTGTCATCCATTTTTTATCCACGTTGTTTTTCCATTTGTCCTTTGGTCGCTGCTCAACAGGTGAATCGAGTTAATAAGTGAGCAGCTCATTGAGCTAAGTGCTGTTAATGAGTGAGCAGCTCATTGAGCTAAGTGCTGTTAATGAGTGAGCAGCTCATCGAGCTAAGTGCTGTTAATGAGTGAGCAGCTCATTGAGCTAAGTGCTGTTAATGAGTGAGCAGCTCATTGAGCTAAGTGCTGTTAATGAGTGAGCAGCTCATTGAGCTAAGTGCTGTTAATGAGTGAGCAGCTCATTGAGCTAAGTGCTGTTAATGAGTGAGCAGCTCATTGAGCTAAGTGCTGTTAATGAGTGAGCAGCTCATCGAGCTAAGTGCTGTTAATGAGTGAGCAGCTCATTGAGCTAAGTGCTGTTAATGAGTGAGCAGCTCATTGAGCTAAGTGCTGTTAATGAGTGAGCAGCTCATTGCTGTTAATGAGTGAGCAGCTCATTGAGCTAAGTGCTGTTAATGAGTGAGCAGCTCATTGAGCTAAGTGCTGTTAATTTGTGTATTGCACTTTTGTATCCCTGGCGTGCAGTATGCTGGTTGAGCCGCGCACCTCTGCCGTCCTCTTGTTGGGCTCCATGGCGGGTGGGGAGCACCAGTGAAGAAACTTATTAATATGATATGGCTCACTTACAAACACAGGAAACACTTTCCAAACAAAATCGACCTAATGACTCGGACACGGAAAAGTATTATATTCCTCATGGCCAATATGTTTGGTAATGGCAACTTTAGATCCGGAAAGGAATTTATCATTTTTAGTCTTTTTGAAATTGGTGAAGCGATTGAGGGGTTGGTTGGTGTCGCTATAACATCATAAACATTCCATCTGGCAATTTCTTTGTTGAAGTGGACCGATCCAGCCAAGCAGGTAGCCTACTGAGGTCATTGGTACTCGCGGGCACCGAACCCTAAACTCCAAAAAGGACGTATCACAGTCGGTTACATTAATGTTGCTGTGAAGCCCTACATTCCGAACCCTTTTCGGTATTCAAATGCCAACGCTTCGGCCACAGTACCATGAATTGCAATCGAGCAGCAACATGCGCCAAGTGCGGACAGGAGGGCCATAAAAAAGATGAATGCCAGCTGTCCACCAAGTGCATCAGCTGCTCAGGGGACCACCCAGCATTCTCTCGGTTGTGTCCTACATGGATCAAGGAGAAAGAAATCCAAACGATCCGACACACCAGAGACACGTGAAATAGTGGAGGCACAGCAGGGCATCGAACCCTCTTAAGCTAGCGCTGTCAAGAAAGCCACAGTGTCAGACGACACCT
Source organism: Urechis unicinctus (assembly GCA_034190875.2). Taxonomy (NCBI): domain Eukaryota; kingdom Metazoa; phylum Annelida; class Polychaeta; order Xenopneusta; family Urechidae; genus Urechis; species Urechis unicinctus. The sequence continues at coordinate 40,520,094 of CM067348.1, read as the reverse complement.
AGACCGACTACACGTGGCCGAATTGCAGCGCCTAGCCAAAGAGAATGGCCACTGATGTGCCAAAACCCACTATCACCAATATCACTGCTTAGAAGGACATATCGACTCAACGTAGCCTTCCTGAGCATCAAACTATTAATAAACCTAAATCCACTATCAATAACAACACTAAAACAAAAAATAATACCAAATTATCTAGGCCTCTGAAGGGATGTGAGTATCATGTACAGCTCTCAATAAGTTTGGAAGTTTCGAGGACATGGACATTGACTCCGTGAGGCCGTCCTTTAAACCACGATCTGTGCCATCCAGTCCATGGCGGACTAGCAGGCCACCACATAAACCCCCGATGGCTCAGAAAAATCATCATAGAACTGTCGAGGATTTCGGTCCAACTATGATGAATTAAAATCACTTTTTTTATGACCACCAACCTATCACTGTTTACCTTCAGAAAACTTTCTTGAAGGAGACTGATGAAATGTCAATGAGAGGGTATACCATCTATAGTATGACATCTTCATCACACAGAGACGGAAGAGCTGTGGGAGGGGCATCTGTGCTTGTTAAACACGGTGTCCCCATTCCGCTGGACACGCCTCTTCAAGCTACAGCCATTAGTATTAACCTCCACAAAACCACCACTTTTTGTAATTTGGACCTACCACCAAGCTACATGATTTTACAGAGAGATATTGATTATTTGATCAATCACATTCTATCCCCATTTTTGCTGCTTGGCGATTTAAATGCCCAGTGATTTGTGGGGATGTGAGAACACCAACGACAGTGGTAATAGGATAGAAGATTTCATCATACAAAATAGTTTGGGCATATTAAATAATAAATCTAATACTTATCTCCATCCAGGAACCGGATCTTTCTCTACCATAGGCCTTAGCCTCCATTCTCCACCACTTTTGATGGAATTCGCTTGTCAGTTGGTCAGGACCAACATGGAAGTGACCACTTCCCAATTTTGTAACACCTATCCTAAGAACCATCGTCATATTGCCTTAATGAGCTGCTTTTGTAAAACTATGGAGCAAATTATCAACATCCGCATGGTATTGTTGTTGGAGTGGAATTGTCAGGTACCAGAGCGGTTTCCGTCACACACGGAGTTCGACGGATCACCTCGTCTATAAAGTTTTATACGTGACGGCATAGTGAGGGGGGAGCATGTAGTATCAGTCTTGTTTAATTTGGAGAAGGCCTATGACACCAAACGGTAACACAGTATCCTATCGGATTTACACAGCATGGGTCTTAAAGGTCGCATGCCTGTATTTATTCAAAACCTTTTAGAAAACCGAACTTTTAAAATCCGTGCTGGCATCACCCTTTCTGATAGTTATGATCAGCAAATGGGGGACCCACAGAGAAGTATTTGATCTGTTACTCTTTTTCAATGTTACAATAAACAGTGTCGTAAATGTCGTCAAGTCAGATTTTTTTATTTATTTTAAATACTAAAATTTGAACACTATTGAGATCTTACTTTGACTCAATAACATTCAAAAATAGGCGGATGAAAATGAATTGAGATTTTTGTTTTGAAATCGAAACTCTTTGCATGCATTTCTGCAAAAAGAGCCTTCACCCTTGACGGCAATGTTATATGGTATAATGTGTGATAGAAAACTTAATTTCAAATGCCACATTTCCTACCTTTGTAAGAAATGTTTTAGGGCACTTAATCTTTTGAAGATGGGGGAGTGGACCGGAACGTTCTTTTGTGGCTCTACCGGTCTCTTGTGCGCTCTAAACTCGACTACGGCTCTTTCGTCTACTTTTGAAAATTGGAGACAGCTCCAAATCAGGCACTAAGGCTTTGTCCCGGGGCTTTCAGAACCTCTCCCATCACCGGTCTACATGTGGAAGCCAATGAGGCTCCACTTGGGGTGCGGAGGGAGCTACGTTTAGGTCAAACCCCATAAAATCCGGCATTTGTTTTTAACCCAAGGAACATCGATTTCTTCGAGAGCAGGCCGAATGCCATCCCTTCATTCGGCCTGCGTATCAAGGAACCTCCGAGTGGGCCATATCTCAATTTAGATACTGTGGGTGTAGAGACTGTGCCAAAGTCTCCCCAATGACAAATGAAAACCCCAACAGTGGATAAACCGCTGTCAGCAAACACGAAGGGAAATAAAGAACCTAATTTTTCCTTCACTAATTTAGAGAATGAAAGGATGAATATTCGGACCATGCTGCCATTTACACAGACGGTTCGAAAGAGGATGATAAGATTGAAGCTGCGGCCATAATGGGCAAAACCATTTTTAATATGAGCTAACCAACACCATTGTCAATTCTAAATGCAGAGCTTAAAGCTCTCTGTTCTGCACTTGACCTTATTGCCAAATCCAGCAAAAAGCGTTTTTGGATATTTTCCGACTCCCAGTCGGCTCTGGAGGCAATAACAGGGAGTAATTTCCGTAATCTTCTTATTTCAGAACGAGTGAGCTTTTTTATTCACAAAAGACCGATCTTTGCAAGACATTTTGTTTGTATGGGTTCTGAGCGGTATTCCTGGCTATGAGAGAGCTGACAGAGCTGACAAGGATGCGCTTAACAAAAATATGTACGAGGTTTTAGTCCCCTTTACAGACTTTAAACCTCAGGTCGTCAATTTTTTTACACGCAAATGGTAGGACCAGTGGGAAAAATCCAACCCAAACAAACTCCATGTAATTCAACTCCATCATGGGGATTGGCCACACAGCTGCAGAGACAGACGTAGAGAGGAAGTTATTCTTGCTTGTGTTCGTATTGGACAAACCTATACAACTCATCCCTGAATGCATTACTTGTCAATGCTCAAACAACGTCAAACCCATTCTCATTGAATGTGCTTATGTGATTCTTATCAGAAATCGCTTCTTCCGGGAGCAAACCCTTTCAGAATTGTTTGAAAGGGTGAATCCATCTAAGATTCCTGACTTCATCAGAGATAGTGGACTATATTACAGAATTTATATGATATAATTATAATCAATTTCATATAGTTCAATTAAATTAAATCTTAAATCAATCTCTAGCAAAAGAGCAGATGCACCCCAACCCAACCAAAACATGCATTAATCAGCGTAGATACGATTGCGCGATAACACTTATCTAGAAAAATTGTGCTGAATACCATATGCAAAGTAGACATATCAACTCCACGGGGCAAATACACCTTGTTAGCTGAACACGGTCATTAGCTTACACAAGACAGTAATTATATCTATCGGGCGACATTCGGTTGCAGCATGTTTCCAATTCCGATACAAGTTGTAATACGAGCAAACTGAAGGTTACAGGTTAATAATGTGCTCACGAAACGCTTAATAGATGTTGCCGCATGGCGGGTACTTTCCCGTAGTAGCATAATTTGGCCACGGCCTTTTGTTTTACGTATGACAGCTGATATTTTCATTCAAAATTATATATATAAACATTTATATATATATATATAATATATATATATAATATTATATATATATATATATATATGTATATTTATATATATATATTCATATATATATATATATATATATATATATATATATATATATATATATATATATATATACATATATATATATATATCTATATATATATATATATATATATATATATATAGCGCGCGATTATGAAAGAATGATCACGCCAATCTCGCACTGATAGCGCTTTTTGCTTTTAGTATCAACCAGCCAATTACTCGTGAACGTTATCAAAAGATTAAACATTGGTGATGCAAGTTTATTACACCCAGTAGGACGACGCTGTTAGCTGGGTGTAAGAGACAGAGTTGTTATTTCGCAGTGAGAAACAGCTCATTCGAACCTTGCGACATGAATAAACGGTGCTTCACCGTTAAGCTTATGAATGTCGTTGCTCCGGTCATTTCTCGGCTTCCTCTTATTCTACTCAGCTTAATATGTCAGTTACGACGATGGCTTGTTGGGTGTCAACTGTCAACCTTGCGTACGTTTGAGAGGAATAGAAGGAAACGGCAAGAACCTACGAAAGAGTCGCAGGGCAAGGAAGTTCAACGAGAGGTGGATGCGAGACGATTCGAAGAAGATAAGGGAGTGGCTGGTTTTCGACCAATAGGCAATAAAATGACCCTTGAACTCCACATTAAAGTGAAGCGGCCACATCAAAACCAAACATGGCCTCATAAAAGCGTTTAATCGTGTTTAGTGGGTTCAGTGCACCTACTTACATTTTAAATGCGTTGCCGAGTTTTTGCAGTATTTTGTTGTATAATGTGTCCATATATTCCAATCTACCCTGCTAACATGCAGTATGGCCTCACGTCAATGGTTTGCCAATCCATGCAAGCTAATAATGTCACACACAGCACAGTAGGATAGATGATGAGTTCTCTCATGGAACAACATTGCAGAAACAAAGCAAGCAAATTATGCCACAAACAGCATGGGTGGGGCGCTCTTGATGAATGCATTCTCACATTGAAACCTACCTGGCATAGACACAACGAGCTCGCCAAGGACGTGTTGCTATTAGAGTTATTAGCAAAACAACAGTGTTTCTGTATTATGCGATCAATGATCTTGCATGTAATCTATCTACTATAGCTATGGCTATAAATCCCCGATTTCCATGTATCACCGTTCTTAAGTTATGCTAATATACTCCTGATCTTAAGAGTGTTCTATACCTTAATTTGAATACCAAAAGGTCTGGTGAATGGTTCATATCCCGGTCCAGAACAGAATATTGATGTGCTATAGAAGCTAATGACATGGTAGTCACAGCTCCTTCAGCAAAGCCAAATAATGTAAATATAGATAAGCACGTGTTGTTTTAGGCGGCAATGCATGGATTCGGGCGAATATTTAGCCATCCAACAAATATACACTCCGCCTATCATCAATATATCCATGGACAATCGCTGCCCTTACGAAGTTAATTGATTGCTTAAGTGACATTTTACTTAATGCTTGGCCACATTGTGCTAACTCACTTTTATTTTCCACGCGCGAACTGATGTCAGCTATGCCTCAAATCATTATTCAGGTTTGGAATGACAGTTTGATTGGCCTAGGGATAACATCCACTGACTACACATTACACCCATTAGAACTGACAGTCGCTCCCCCATAGTCATACTGGTGGGTTAATTTGGAATTAACTGCAGCCAGATGATGTGTGACGAATTATTTTCGTGCGGCAATAACGGGCTGAATAGTGTCCGATGTTTTCTTCCTTAATATCCGAACCCCAGTTTGCTAGTATTGTTTGTAGCTCATACGCTGTGAAGGTTTCGTTTTTTTTGTAGATTCGCTGCACCGTACAATTAACACACAATTGATATCAGGCATGGAAATAACTGCTATTGCTCATAAACCACACAGAAAGGCAAAGTCACTTAATGGATCACCCCTACAAGCGGTTGCAATCGTGCAGGTCGATTACAGGAAAAATCGATTGGACAATAACTAATTTGAATGTGGTTGTCATTATGCATGAAAGTGCCGTCATTGTGCTTGGAATACATGCAGGATATAGAATTTACACCCCAAAACAAATTCACATACATAAATACATATCTCCACACATCCATTTACAAACACATATCTATACACACAAATATCCTCGCTGCCATTCGATAACTTGCATTCCAGTTTGGTTAAAGGAGAACGATGTGTCTTGTACGCACTTATACAACGAACACTTCATCGGCCCCTTGAGACTTCTCTTACTAATTGGAACAAATTCTCCAAGGTCTATCAACATTCCTTTGCTCACTATTTCACACTAACTGAGAGATTTCCCAGCGGGGTAAGGATCCATCCGTTCGTTTCTCATTAGCTCTAGACATAAAGGTCGTGGCGTAAGATAAATAATGAATATCTACTGGGTACCACTCTTTAAAAGAATAACTCATAATAGGATGGGGAACAGCGCGACCTCGAGTTCTCGAGTTGGACAGGGTTTATACAAGCTGCGCAATACGTTATGCTTAATCATGCATTTTTCGAAATATTCATACATATCTTAAGTTTAAATACAGCTGCTGGGTGCGCTGCGGCTACAGTCTATTCTGTACCCATGGTATTAACACATAGCCAAACGTATTGAAGTCTTTATTCCAGTGTTCCAAGAAATTGAATGCTATCATGCCGTATTTGTTTTTTACGTTAATTTTTTTAACCTGTAATTCAAACTGCGTTTGAGTTTAGCGACAATCTCTGGGAGGTGATGTGTAGAAGGGCTTTGACGGGTGTCATTTTACAAATATTGCTTTATTGTTGTAAGTAAATCAGATTTTTATACCGTCAAGAAATTGATATACCCTTAACTAAATAGTCAATGTACAGCACTTATGAAACAAGTTCTGCCAATGATGCTTACTGTAATGATTACAATAGTTTACCGTAGAATGCAGTCAGTAAGAGATTCGTGATATCTATGCAGGTACCAATACCATATTGGCAATATAAATATTGACCGAACATGCATTTTGGGATAGTGGTACTTTGCGCTCACACCACTGTATATCGAAATATCAATGGATCGAATTGTGAGTCTGTGTTTGGGTGAGCATAACAATCCTGATGACGCTAGTCAATCGGCGCGCAATGTGTTTGACAGGCGAGATGAAAATACAATACGAAATGTATGAAATCACAAGGGCAACGAAATGTTGTCGAACCAAGAGATATATTACGCCATCCATATGACGCCATGTTAACTTGACATTGCAGCATGTGATTTTGCATGAGATCCAGTAACAGACAATGACGATGTCAAATGATACTGCGACGTCTATACTGGACACAACAGCAATACAATCTTACATTCCATTGCTCCATGAATTAATGACGCATATAAATGATTAACACATCGAGTCCCCATGCGTACCAACACTGTAGTAAATTTGACGTCGTCTAGTAGTTCTAGCATTGTTGATGCACATGGCAGCAACAGTAGAATCCCATTAGGTTTGTCTCAAATATCGAATGACGATTTGGTCAACTACTTGGTGCAAATATATATATATATATTTATATATATATTTATATATATATATATATATATATATATATATATATATATATTTATATATATATATAATTATATATATATATATATATATATATATATATATATATATATATATATATATATATATATATAGACACATAGATGGACTTCCGAGGTATTCGACTTGTGAGGTTACATTATGAGGTGTAGAAATTCGATATGGCTACAACCTGCACTTGCTAACCGTATGTTACGAGGTATAGAATCACCCTCACAAGACCACATTGCAGGAGTAGCCGTAACGGATTTGCGAGCTACTTTACCGATGACACAGCGTGATCGGCAATAAGATGACGGCCATTACTGACCGCATGGTATTTAGTAATTTCATCGTAGTTCACTAACCATACTATTCTTTTGTATCATGGTGCCTTTCATTCCGTTGATATAAAGACGAATAAGTAAAAATCACCATAAAGTAATAGCGCATTTTGGTGGTGAGTTAAGACGACTCGCGTGTAGTTCAATGGCGGCAAACTCTTCACAGTAAGAGTAATATGAGAATGCAAACCCTCGCTCTGTCAATTGCATGCCAAGGGACGGGAGCGAGAAATTGCCATCGCCTTCTTTCCCCTGCCTGCCCTGCTCTATTCACCAACAATATTCCACATTACGCAATAACCCAAGATATATCATATTCATTGACCAGTGGTGAGATTAGCGCATAACCCTGAGAGATAAGTAATGATACCTACATTCAGTATGCTTCCCAAAACACTTTGATAGAAGTCCCATCTTTCTACGACATGTATTTGGGTCAGTACGATCTGTTTCATTTTCAGGTGGGCTTCATTGCTGCCTCACACCCTTATTCTTTCAATGTCGAGTTCATTAGACTATTAATAGATTATAAGATATGTGCTTAGTAAGCCAATGCTGATGGTACTAAAATCAGACACTTACCCACTTTGACCTCTGGTACTACAAACATTCTGGTCTACGTCATATCTTTCTACGACCAGTATATAAGGTCATTAGAGGGTGTGGGGGATGTGGAAATCAGATAACCGCTTCTGGACGCAGCATCCACTACCACATCCGCGACGTGTTCGAAGGGGGTTCGAGTCTTAATCATGTGAGAAATTGTATACCAATCGGACCATTCCATGTTAAAATTAATAACTGCACGCACACACACACACCCACACACACACTCACATACACACACACACACACACACTCACACACACGCACGCACTCTCACACACACACACTCACATACACACATACGCACGCACGAACACATACAAACGAACAAACATACATATGCCTCCTATTACAAGATCCTA
>CM067348.1:40459794-40505025 GCA_034190875.2 Urechis unicinctus | reverse complement strand
TAAACCACGATCTGTGCCATCCAGTCCATGGCGGACTAGCAGTCCACCACATAAACCCCCGATGGCTCAGAAAAACCATCATGGAACTGTCGAGGATTTCGGTCCAACTATGATGAATTAAAATCACTTTTTTATGACCACCAACCTGTCACTGTTTACCTTCAGAAAACTTTCTTGAAGGAGACTGATATAATGTCAATGAGAGGGTATACCATCTATAGTATGACATCTTCATCACACAGAGACGGAAGAGCTGTGGGAGGGGCATCTGTGCTTGTTAAACACGGTGTCCCCATTCCTCTTGACACGCCTCTTCAAGCTATAGCCATTAGTATTAACCTCCACAAAACCACCACTTTTTGTAATTTGGACCTACCACCAAGCTACATGATTTTACAGAGAGATATTGATTATTTGATCAGTCACATTCTATCCCCATTTTTGCTGCTTGGCGATTTAAATGCCCAGTGATTTGTGGGGATGTTAGAACACCAACGACAGTGGTAATAGGATAGAAGATTTCATCATACAAAATAGTTTGGGCATATTAAATAATAAATCTAATACTTAAGACATTTTGTTTGTATGGGTTCTGAGCGGTATTCCTGGCTATGAGAGAGCTGACAGAGCTGACAAGGATGCGCTCAACAAAAATATGTACGAGGTTTTAGTCCCCTTTACAGACTTTAAACCTCAGGTCGTCAATTTTTTTACACGCAAATGGTAGGACCAGTGGGAAAAATCCAACCCAAACAAACTCCATGAAATTCAACTCCATCATGGGGATTGGCCACACAGCTGCAGAGACAGACGTAGAGAGGAAGTTATTCTTGCTTATGTTCGTATTGGACAAACCTATACAACTCATCCCTGAATGCATTCCTTGTCAATGCTCAAACAACGTCAAACCCATTCTCATTGAATGTGCTTATGTGATTCTTATCAGAAATCGCTTCTTCCGGGAGCAAACCCTTTCAGAATTGTCTGAAAGGGTGAATCCATCTAAGATTCCTGACTTCATCAGAGATAGTGGACTATATTACAGATTTTATATGATATAATTATAATAAATTTCATATAGTTCAATTAAATTAAATCTTAAATCAATCTCTAGCAAAAGAGCAGATGCACCCCAACCCAACCAAAACATGCATTAATCAGCGTAGATACGATGGCGCGATAACACTTATCTAGAAGATTGTGCTGAATACCATATGCAAAGTAAACATATCAACTCCACGGGGCAAATACACCTTGTTAGCTGAACACGGTCATTAGATTGCACAAGACAGTAATTATATCTATCGGGCGACATTCGGTTGCAGCATGTTTCCAATGCCGATACAAGTTGTAATACGAGCAAACTGAAGGTTACTACAAGTTAATAATTTGTTCCCGAAACGCATAATAGATGTTGCCGCATGGCGGGTACTTTCCTGTAGTAGCATAATTTGGCCACGGCCTTTTGTTTTACGTATGACAGCTGATATTTTCCTTCAAAATTATATATATAAACATTTATATATATATATAATTATATATATATAAATATTTATATATATATATATGTATATTTATATATATATATTCATAAATATATATATATATATATATATATATATATATATATATATATATATATATCTCTATATATATATATATCTCTATATATATCTCTCTATCTATCTATATATATATATATATATATATATATATATATATATATATATATAGGCGCGATTATGAAAGAATGATCACGCCAATCTCGCATTGATAGCGCTTTTTGCTTTTAGTATCAACCAGCCAATTACTCGTGAACGTTATCAAAAGATTAAACATTGGTGATGCAAGTTTATTACACCCAGTAGGACGACGCTGTTAGCTGGGTGTAAGAGACAGTTGTTATCTCGCAGTGAGAAACAGCTCCTTCGAACCTTGCGACGTGAATAAACGGTGCTTCACCGTTAAGCTTATGAATGTCGTTGCTCCGGTCATTTCTCGGCTTCCTCTTATTCTAATCAGCTTAACATGTCAGTTACGATGATGGCTTGTTGGGTGTCAACTGTCAACCTTGCGCACGTTTGAGAGGAATAGAGGGAAACGGCAAGAACCTACGAAAGAGTCGCAGGGCAAGGAAGTTCAACGAGAGGTGGATGCGAGACGATTCGAAGAAGATAAGGGAGTGGCTGGTTTTCGACCAATAGGCAATAAAATGATCCTTGAACTCCACATTAAAGTGAAGCGGCCACATCAAAACTAAACATGGCCTCATAAAAGCGTTTAATCGTGTTTAGTGGGTTCAGTGCACCTACTTACATTTTAAATGCGTTGCCGAGTTTTTGCAGTATTTTGTTGTATAATGTGTTCATATATTCCAATCTACCCTGCTAACATGCAGTATGGCCTCACGTCAATGGTTTGCCAATCCATGCAAGCTAATAATGTCACACACAGCACAGCAGGATAGATGATGAGTTCTCTCATGGAACAACATTGCAGAAACAAAGCAAGCAAATTATGCCACAAACAGCATGGGTGGGGCGCTCTTGATGAATGCATTCTCACATTGAAACCTACCTGGCATAGACACAACGAGCTCGCCAAGGACGTGTTGCTATTAGAGTTATTAGCAAAACAACAGTGTTTCTGTATTATGCGATCAATGATCTTGCATGTAAGCTATCTACTATGGCTATGAAACAGATAAATCCCCGATTTCCATGTATCACCGTTCTTAAGTTATGCTAATATACTCCTGGTCTTAAGAGTGTTCTATACCTTAATTTGAATACCAAAAGGTCTGGTGATTGGTTCATATCCCGGTCCAGAACAGAATATTGATGTGCTATAGAAGCTAATGACATGGTAGTCACAGCTCCTTCAGCAAAGCCAAATAATGTCAATACAGATAAGCACGTGTTGTTTTTGGCGGCAATGCATGGATTCGGGCGAATATTTAGCCATCCAACAAATATACACTCCGCCTATCATCAATATATCCATGGACAATCGCTGCCCTTACGAAGTTAATTGATTGCTTAAGTGACATTTTACTTAATGCTTGGCCACATTGTGCTAACTCACTTTTATTTTCCACGCGCGAACTGATGTCAGCTATGCCTCAAATCATTATTCAGGTTTGGAATGACAGTTTGATTGGCCTAGGGATAACGTCCACTGACTACACATTACACGCATTAGAACTGACAGTCGCTCCCCCATAGTCATACTGGTGGGTAATTTGTAATTAACTGCAGCCAGATGATGTGTGACGAATTATTTTCGTGCGGCAATAACGGGCTGAATAGTGTCCGATGTTTTCTTCCTTAATATCCGAACCCCAGTTTGCTAGTATTGTTTGTAGCTCATACGCTGTGAAGGTTTCGTTTTCTGTAGATTCGCTGCACCATTCAATTAACACACAATTGATATCAGGCATGGAAATAACTGCTATTGCTCATAAACCACACAGAAAGGCAAAGCCACTTAATGGATCACCCCTACAAGCGGTTGCAATCGTGCAGGTCGATTACAGGAAAAATCGATTGGACAATAACTAATTTGAATGTGGTTGTCATTATGCTTGAAAGTGCCGTCACTGTGCTTGGAATACATGCAGGATATAGAATTTACACCTCAAAACAAATTCACATACATAAATACATATCTCCACACATCCATTTACAAACACATATCTATACACACAAATATCCTCGCTGCCATTCGATAACTTGCATTCCAGTTTGGTTAAAGGAGAACGATGTGTCTTGTACGCATTTATACAACGAACACTTCATCGGCCCCTTGAGACTTCTCTTACTAATTGGAACAAATTCTCCAGGGTCTATCAACATTCCTTTGCTCACTATTTCACACTAACTGAGAGATTTCCCAGCGGGGTAAGGATCCATCCGTTCGTTTCTCATTAGCTCTAGACATAAAGGTCGTGGCGTAAGATAAATAATGAATATCTACTGGGTACCACTCTTTAAAAGAATAACTCATAATAGGATGGAGAACAGCGCGACCTCGAGTTCTCCGATGTTGGACAGGGTTTATACAAGCTGCATTTTTCGAAATATTCATACATATCTTATGTTTTAATACAGCTGCTGGGTGCGCTGCGTCTACAGTCTATTCTGTACCCATGGTATTAACACATAGCCAGACGTATTGAAGACTTTATTCCAGTGTTCCAAGAAATTGAATGCTATCATGCCGTATTTGTTTTTTACGTTATTTTTGTCACCTGTAATTCAAACTGCGTTTGAGTTTAGCGACAATCTCTGGGAGGTGATGTGTAGAAGGGCTTTGACGGGTGTCATTTTACAGATATTGCTTTATTGTTGTAAGTAAATCAGATTTTTATACCGTCAAGAAATTGATATACCCTTAACTAAATAGTCAATGTACAGCACTTATGAAACAAGTTCTGCCAATGATGCTTACTGTAATGATTACAATAGTTTACCGTAGAATGCAGTCAGTAAGAGATTCGTGATATCTATGCAGGTACCAATACCATATTGGCAATATAAATATTGACCGAACATGCATTTTGGGATAATGGTACTTTGCGCTCACACCACTGTATATCGAAATATCAATGGATCGAATTGTGAGTCTGTGTTTGGGTGAGCATAACAATCCTGATGACGCTAGTCAATCGGCGCGCAATGTGTTTGACAGGCGAGATGAAAAATACAATACGAAATGTATGAAATCACAAGGGCAACGAATGAGATTGCAGAAACAATGTTGTCGATCCAAGAGATATATTACGCCATCCATATGACGCCATATTAACTTGACATTGCAGCATGTGATTTTGCATGAGATCCAGTAACAGACAATGACGATGTCAAATGATACTGCGACGTCTATACTGGACACAACAGCAATACAATCTTACATCCCATCGCTCCATGAATTAATGACGCATATAAATGATTAACACATCGAGTCCCCATGTGTACCAGCACTGTAGTAAATTTGACGTCGCCTAGTAGTTCCAGCATTGTTGATGCACATGGCAGCAACAGTAGAATCTCATTAGGTTTGTCTCAAATATCGAATGACGATTTGGTCAACTACTTGGGGAAAATATATATATATATATATATATATATATATATATATATATATATATATATATATATATATATATATATATATATATATATATATATATATATATATATATGCATCATCTTTGTCCTTCACTATAGCAACATCGCCACTTTGTCGTAAGTGAAAGGTAATGCACCTCTGCTTCATATCTCTTTTATATAGTCTATATTTATCGCATTTTACAAACAAGCCAAAGAAAGTAAATTTTTATTTGCTAATAACTGGCACCAAGCGTTAACGGCTCTGTTAAGCATCACAAAAATAGGCCAAGCCACATTTACACCAGCATTATACAATAGGTGAGCGTAAACAAAGCATCATTGACGTCAGTTGAGCTATTTAGGGAGCCACATATATATAATGCAACATCAAGATGACTATAAGTTCTATATTTAGATATGATTCACGGATGGCAATGGCTAGAAAATGCGCGCATTTATGGGAGACGTCTAGGAAAAGGTCGCTTGTTAATAATGTAAACATCGATTATGCCAGTCATAAACAACCCATCTGTGGCATATCATATTATATTTTGTATGCGTCGTCGCAACCTATACCCTTGCAAATATTAAAATGTTCTTATCCTGAATGGTTTTGGCCTGCCGTTACGAATGTATAAAATCACTATGGATGTATAGGTCAAGACTTACGCTGCCAAATGCTGGTAAATCCATTACAATGAGATGATACAGTCAAGATGGGTCAATTTAAGACTGCTCCTATTTCGCTGTTAATTGTATGACTTATGTTAAGCATCGTGTAAGGTACGGGATCGTGTGTGAGAGCAAGTGATGAGACTTGATGTATTCTACTAATTTCTCAAAGCGGATCGCCTCGGTGGCTCCCCTATGACATCTATTGATGTATTGATACATGGAAAAAAATGCGCCACACAACGATATACGAGAGACTCATGGAATCTAACTCGGAATGATTGATCACTGTTAGACTAAGACTGAAATTGGGATAGCAAAGTAGGATGAATTCAATTAGCATAAAGTATTTTCATTTAGCTATGCGCCAGAGAATAAGGCCCTGGCCGGTAATATATTCATCACTTAGGAACATAAGTGTAATAAAGCGGGCAGGCCTTAATTAGTATAATGACCTTTAAAAGATACCTATATTTGCACGTAACAGATAACGTATTCAAACACGAGTTGGTAGCTTTACAATATTAAATACAAGGCGCCTCTAACCCGAACATGCTTGGCGAAAAATAATAACGGCTAATTCATTGCTATGCATGCGACAGACCCACGGCGCATATGGTTTTTGATTACAATGACTTCTATTTCATAACTTAACGCCATTATTATTGGAATGAACACTTAAACACAACACACAATCTTAACATGCAGTTCTACGTCACCTAATTTAATCACTTTTACTTTATCAACGTATATAAGATTTTCTGTTGATGATTCGAGGGTATATTTATGCTATCTCCAGAAAAACGATATGGGCGAGAATCGCCGAGACAATTGTTCATCTTGGATGAAGGTCAATTTGCAGGGATGAAGGGTGGTGCCCATCGCAGTATATGATAAGTGACTCAATTGTAATGTTGAGTGCCAGCACCCATGAAGGGTGTGTGCCTCACCACAGTCAGGATGACGGATGAAGGATGTGTGCCTATTCACAGTCAGGATGAAGGATGTGCTTCTCGTGGGTGCTGGCCAAACACAATCCTTCATCCTAAGGGCACCATGACTGTGGTGAGCCACTTTGTTGATATCCCCTCATCCTGACTGCGATGAGGCACTCACCCTTCATCCTGACTGTGATGAGGCACTCACCCTTCATCCTAACTTTGGTGAGTCACACACCCTTCATCCTGACTGTGATGAGGCACTCACCCTTCATCCTGACTGTGGTGAGGCACACATCCTTCATCCTGACTGTGAGTTAGGCTATCGGCAGTTTTTTTCTTAAAATAGAGAACAAGATACATATTTACATACCTTGAATGTGCTCCTTAGCAGAGACAAATAGTTGTATATTTTTCTGTAAATTGAGAAATATTATTGCAAATAAAGATACCTGGTGTGGTAATCAATGTAGGTCCGAATATTTGATTACCATAAATGGTAAACACGAACCGTTTCATGCGTAGGCTGCATGGTTTTGAGAATTCAGATACGCGCTGCGGCGTAGTTATTACAAAGCTTTTCGTCTGAAAAGTACATAATCGTCTTTGAGACACGCTATTAAGGAACAATGTAGGCTTTGAGCGTAAGTCTATAATAATTTTCGCGATCTAAGTCTAATGACACATGTTCAACCAAACAAAAATAATTTAATCGCTTAAGAACCAATTGGATTACGATCCAAATCAATTCTATTGCTTTCAAAATGAATTTGACTGCTTTCAAAATAAATTGAAACGAGATCATTTGAATTCGATCGCAGTGTAGATACGATCGCGATCATAACAGTTAACGAACGCTTGATCATGACCAGTATGATTAACACGATCAAATCTACGTTTTTGCCCCAAATCCTGTGTCACACGCTTTGGCCTTGGTTGCGCTATACAGTTCCATCAATTATTACTCATCCTCCCAATGTCATCTTACAGTCAATCATTCTCGTGTAAGTAGAAACAGAATAGGACTGCGACAAACTCAAGGCAGACTTTGTCATCAATCAAATTTGCGCATAGCGGTAGGTTGTCCGTGAAAACAAAGGCAAGAAGAATTGAATCGAAACCTTTATTGTGGAATAAATCATATTTGTCATTTTTCTCGACAACATCTTTATAAAGAATTAATGCTTTTCGGTTATCAAATCTGATGCTACTGGTGGCATTCTATACGTTAGGGGTGTCTTAACATAATCTGTCCAATGCTGCTCTACGCCTGCGAGAGTCATTCAATTATCTAACTCCCTTAAACATTTGCAGATGTGTTGGAATATGCCAATCGATTCACATATTTGCATTTTTATAGCACGAATCCTATTCTTTGTAAAGGGCTACTTAGATATTGGTTATCACATTAAAGATTGACGTTCCATGTCATATGCATATATATTAGCAATTGATTGATGTCCTTGTAACTCATCAGACCTCGGTATGAGCACCTGACGATGATGTGGCAATAATCATATGGTACCAAACCTCTGTTTTGCTTAATTAGATGACACAGGCGTGCAAACAATCACCTATATACTGTTTTTATCCAGCCATCAATGTAATTTAAAATTTGATTACACCCACAGGAGTGTGGGATAAGCCATCGCAGATGCTTATGAAAAATAAGCCGCATTAATATAGGTTTATAACTATAAGTTGACATTACGAGACAGTTCTAACGTCAGTCAGGGCTAAGAATAGAGCGGTGAGTGGATTATTCACGAGCTATTTAATCTATTTTTGGAAAGCAGGTGCGTTTGATACAGTCACACAGTAGGCAATAGTTCATAGCGCTTGCTTGACAATCAATCGATTAAACTGCGTTTTTGGCCTTCTTTTAAGCTGCACTGCTATTTATAATGCAATTAAAGGCGGCGGCAGTTTTATTTAGTACACGCTTTTCATGACCAAAGCCTTCCCGGTTTATATCTCAACAACACTTGATAGCTACTTACATATCTCGTCAATACATGAATACGTGAGATTCACAGCTATTAATTCTTGCCATGGTACAGTTGGTATTCGTTAAAATTATTGATGTGGAAGTTCTGGCTGCTCATGGTTTGACAAAAGACAATAAAATGCAATTATTCTGTTACTTTGACTTCCCAAATAGCCTGCATCATCGATTATTTGAGTACTATGCTAGGGTAAATGTTCAATCCATTAAAACACGACAAGCTAGATCTGGGATCAAACCGTTCTTCGCATACGCGTATAATAAGAGTCTTCGGACGTAAGAAAAGTTTATTATTGGGCAGTGAGTACTTTTTGACTCTTCAATCATTTTGAATGATCACATTGTCGTTACTTAGGATGATTGGTTTAGAGCATACAAACCTACTTTTTTCATGATCCTCAGTGTTTTATAGGTTTGATGTTATGACAACAGAACCAGGTCTAGTAAAATGCCAAGTTTATATCATTTACCTGTTACCGTGACAAAACAGGCTCAGTTTCTAGTTTAAGCAACAGTTAGTTTGTAGTACCAAACAGAACTCTAACAACATCTTATGATCGTGATATTTGCAATATCTAAGCAGAAATAAATGGTACAATAAATGGGAGGGTAATATTAATCCACGAGAGAGGATGTTCAAGAAAACCACAACAATGGTGCACATGCATTTCTGCCCAATATATTCGGGTCTAATTGCACAAATCGTCAGTCAAAGTAAATGACAAAATGACTTTGTTGAATTAGCATGTGTGGTAAATCTGCTTGAAAAAGATGAAATGTAGAAATATGTAATAACTGTCATGTTTATACTGTAGAATTGAATATACAGTAGGTATTTGTAATCACGTATTATGGATCTAGTGTTGTCATACTGAAGGTAAAAGAAAGCTTAACATGGTACGAGTTAATAATCTGAGACAAACATTGAACCAGTTAGTTTTCTTTTGCCATTAACATTTCCTATCTACCATTACATTACGAATTCTCTCGACTTTGGGAGGAAAAAAATAAGGAAATGCAATTAATAAAATAAAAGCATGATGTTTTTATTGTGTTCCAATGCACTGAAAATGTCTACGAACACTATTAAGATCAGCACAACAACACCGTCGGACTATTGCATTGACTTTGAACCAATTACTGCCGGGTCATACCATAAAAATGTGTTCGTCCTACGATGTTTTTTGTTTCGCGCTCATCTCTTAATATGGTTCTCACGTTCATGCGTACGCTCCTAATATGTAGGTACATTTCAAACTGAAAGTTGTTGGCGAGAGAATGTCATCTTCTTCGAGGCACAGATATGTTGGCTTATTTCAAAATGATTGATTGGGACAATGATGCTATCTTAGTTGAAATGGATTGCAAAGAAGTCAATAATATGGCCGAAAAGATGAAAGCAGAAAGGCTATTAATAATTCATGAGAGCAGATTATGCTTCAAAGATGATCGAGAGCAGTGCAATAACATTCCCTAGGATACGCAATATATGTGAACCGAATAGCAAAACCTGAATAATGTATGAATCGAACCGGAATTCACACGGATTTATGGAGAAGAAAAGAGAATTAATGCTAAGTTACAAAGAACAATTAACAATGTAATCGATTTCATTGCATGAAGCTCTTGAGGAGTAGTGAATAGCTAGTATCTTCTCGTACCAAATATAACCAATAGATGCATCACAGTACTGCGATCTATTTATCTTCGAATAAATGAATAATTGCATTAAATCATCGTCATTGGTGTAACATCTTACCGATTCGATAGTCAAATGTATGGAGAATCATCATGGGTGCATCACGTGGTTATGGCAACGAAATCCCATTCTATTTTGTTCACCTTATCGGTCGTCACGTTAACGGGTAAATAACTGTAACTTCCATCATGCGTGAGCCACAGAAGCGATATCCCTGTTTCAATGATATTGTTCCTTAATTCCTACAGAGATGAAAATAAAGGTAAGAGATTCAATGTTAGAAAAGACGTTAATTGTGACAGTTTTCTCTGCAATACGTAAAGTGCACAATTTAGAGCATAATCATAAAGTAAAGATCGTACATCGGTGTAAACATATAGAGGAAACTATCGGTGTTCAATCAGAGAGAAAAGTCATACTTTTGGGTATAATCAGTACGCAATGGACATTTATTATTCATAATCAGAAGGCAAACAACATGATTTCGTCTATAATCAATGGGAAAGGAGCATGATCATAAACACGATTATGAACACCTAACATGCAAACACCCAACATAGCATGACTGATTTCAAATTATTGAGGCTGCTTTAAGTATATTGTAATATGCCAGATAGATACGAGCGTATATGCTAAACAACTATCGCACTTTACAAACAACTAGGCTTGATTGCTGTCACTCTGCTAATCACCAATATAGAAAACATGTATTTACTCTCTTCGTGTCTATATATGATTTTAACCAAGTCTATAAATTTGTGGAGGTTTGGCTCAATTAGGTTCACAGCATAACGCCAAGCATAAGCAGTTACAGAAGTCGGCAACTAATTACATGCTTGTAATAACGATATTTAAATTTATTCATCTTGATACGCTTGTAATAGAAACTTCGTTGAAAATAGCACAATCATGTGCGGCAGTAGTATATAGCACAAGGACTGAGATAGAGATACATGTACATGAATACAAAAAGGAAAAAGCCAATCCTTCGCATGTTAAAAAACAACGCGTTTGTGGTAAGCCTTGCTCGTGCAATATATCAAAGTGTGGTCATCCTTTCCTATGATTCGCTAAACAAATATATTGCGCATTATTCTTTGGTTGCGGCGTCTCATTTTCAGTTGATCGATTAATACACAGCATTTTACTGTCATAACTGCTACAATAATATTTAGAGATGTTACATTAGAATATACAGTAGAACTACTTAACTGTGTTGAGAATCACTATAATTACAGAATCTTCATTACCATAAAACCGTTGGTGGCTGAATATTGCTGCAAATGATATTGATAGCTGCTTTGAGTCTGCATAATCAAATATCAGACTAAGATGTACGTATCGGATTCGTCAATGATTCAGTGATCAATGATCTTGTTTCCACGTCGTTCATCAACGTAGAAAATATTCTGCAGTGCATTGTACAGGACCGCTGGCAAATGACAATCGAATAGTGTGCTCGATATACTGGTACAGAAACTAACGACGCGTTCGTTGGATATTACATTAACCTTCAGCTACCTATAAGTTACTTAAGTATAAATGCGTGAAAAAAGTACAGAAAATAGGCTGCAAATGGCAAAACGTCACCTTGGGCGTTAATGTGCACACAATATGCGTAACCGATAGTGATATACTTGTTTTATGTTAACTTACGTCTAATTGTGTGTAAGTTTTGTGCGAACTTTTGTATATATATAACCTTCGATTAGGGATGGCAGGGGTACTGGCATGAACATCGGGTCATTATTGTGGCTTGGGGCAGATTGACTGGTCTTTTGGTATATTGTGCTGGTTTGTCATTGACGCCCTCCGTAGCTGTGGAAGTATGATGAAGTTCTCCAGACCAAAGGTGCTTTTTGCAAATGTGGATATGCATATCTGTTTGTTTTTCATAAAGCTTTACATATTATTATACCAAATTTATATAGCGCCAATTTATCAGCAAAGATCTCATATAAATCTTAATTAAGTATTAATCGGCTCGGCTTAGAGGGTGTACTCCATGCATTGATAGGGCCTGCAGGAATGTATACCTTTCCATTAGCCGTTACATATCTTCTCGATGGCATCATACGATCAATTATTCTATTATGTCAGTGGGGATAATAAACATGGCCGTCAAACTCAAAGCGGACTTATCATCAATCACTTCCAACAAC
Source organism: Urechis unicinctus (assembly GCA_034190875.2). Classification (NCBI taxonomy): domain Eukaryota; kingdom Metazoa; phylum Annelida; class Polychaeta; order Xenopneusta; family Urechidae; genus Urechis; species Urechis unicinctus. The sequence goes on along the minus strand of CM067348.1, from coordinate 40,492,438 downwards.
CGGTATACAGCATAATTGGTATGGTAGTACCATATTCCCGAACAAAATGGCAATCCAAGTGTATTATAGGCAGAATAGATCATTCTCGTGACATCATTAAAGTCATTGCTGACACGCGAAACACATTATGTCGAATTAGGTTTCTCATGGTTCCACATAAATCAGTTTATATTTGCTGGTAAAATGACAACACAAATGGCTCTGTCGTTTGAGTTGTAGTATTTGCTATTTCGTGCCATATCTTAATAGCAATGGATGGCAGTCGAAATCAATGATATGCAGAAATGACATACGCAGATAGAGGATAATGGTACAAAATAACGTGTTGCAGATGATTTTCGCCCAACATATCTTGGTGGTTTAATAAATCATCTGTCACAGTAGATGACAAACATATAACTTGTATAAGTATTTTCTGATAATTTAGCATCAGATTCGTCATGTTGGTATTAATTACTCAAAACATCATGGGTTATGGTATTTCTTGCTTTGTATTAGTTTCATATATGGCCTTTAGTTATTATCACGCATCATGCATGAACAGTTTTAACAAACCGAGTGAAACAAATCAACTGTCAACTGGTCTTCATCTAAGTCTATACTGCTCATACCGTGCATGGCGGTCATGTCATGCTGCCTACTCGATTATCACAAAATATTCAGTTATATTTCATACCATATTTGGAAACGTCAGGTGAGTGACGTCATCAGCAGTATATTTTACTCTAATCTCATTTTCATATATGTCAGCCTCGTCTTCAAAGAAACAAGCCCTGTACAATTATCCGAACCAGCCTCAGCATTTACCTCTCCAATTTCCCGTTTCTGGACATAGACTTTAAATGTTTTCTGCTAGTATTCACCAACTGCGCCAATGTCTATGTCCGTATTATTGATTATTCAATGCCTTGCAGGCAACGCTAACGCCCTCATCAAACATTTTGACACTCAAGTTTGACTGATTATTGCATTGCTCATAAATATTCAAATGCATCATTTAGGTTTGATTATCTCCCGCAACAATACATGATTTACGTTCGAAATCGACGCATTTGTTCTGTAATTTATGGGAAGATCTTGTCGCTGGAGTTAACATCGAATTCAAGCAGTTTGACATGCAGTTGGCCTCAGTAACTGCTGATCGTAACATCAGAATATTATCTGCCTTTACTCTGCTTTGCAATCGGTTCTATGTTCGACAAACATAAATGGAGAGATGATCAGAGTATGTTTTCGACATGGTCCATTGTTTTGTTCTGGTCTAGGCTGGGTAAATGTAATTTGAATGTGATAATAACAAGAAACGTATAACACAAAGGGACCGTTTAACGCTTTGTGTAGCATAAGAACTATTGCACTGCGTACTGTATTCAGGAATACTCGCATGTGCAGCGCATACCACAGTCTCCTTGTCGAGGTTTCACCTGACAGAACTAATGTCGTGCATCTTTGTTGATCTGTAGCAGCAGATTTAGCAAATACATGATACTTAATTTATTGTACTACAATGCATCCTGTAATGACATGAAAAATTTAACTCGAATACGTCAAACAGCGAGGATATGCAATTACGTAATGCAACGTCGAGAGGCATAACCACGCTAAGAAATATTGTAGTAGTTGTTTCATATTATGGGTAAAAGGGATGATCTTCCCTGTAAACTTAGTCACAAAATACTTATCATTAAGTCACAGTGTTTGTCCTTGTGATCAATATTTCCAGCCATGCGCCCACAGCGTTAAGTTGCTAAAGTACCATTAGAGCATAGAATTGTCCATTCAGATGAAAGATCATTCCCGTTCGTGGGTGGGTGCAACATTGACACCGGACCCATGTCAAACACTGAACAAAACACAATAAGTTTGCACACGGTGTGAGTTATTTTCTTACTGATTTGACATCTTTGTGTGCAAATGTTTTAGCTCACATTTTCCAAAATAGGGATCACAACCTTATCGACTACATTTTCTCTAACTCCATTAAAATGGTTGGAGTTTACATTACCGCCTCCATTGCTTTCATAGTGGCGCATATGTAAGTGCCTAAGAGCCGTTTTCACTTGCATCCTAAAGACGTCAGATATGTATAGATAGGATTTGTAAATTGCGCAGACAACTCAGATAAATTCAACACACTACGCTACTAGTTGAATACAGATAGACCCTCATGCTGTAGAGACCTTAAAAAAGTCAGTAATGAGGACTAGAATACTTGGGCAAACAACTCACATCGTAACTCGGTTTGTTATTCCGGATGGATGATTTTTGTGGAGCTCCGAACAAGCACATCACAAAATATAACATCAGCAATTCCCTACTCTCTCTATCATTTATCAACAGATGATTGCATATGGGCAGATTTGTGTATCGATGTCGAACATCTCTTCTTTCTTCTGACTACTGAATTACCGGCTTGGTTTGATCTGCAGCCTTAGTTTGAGGTATTACAATCAAATGATTGCCACATGTATTTACGAAATGTACACATTAGTGATTAATAGAATCGTCAAGCAAGAAATATATAATTGCAGATATTAACGACATGGACATGGTGTGAATGGTGTCATTAACGTACTATTCGCCCCTACTGCCCTTATAGTTGAGATTGAACAAACCAAGCGCGGATCAACATACTTGTTCCCTATCAACGCAAACAAACTGTGAGCTATTCAACTCTTGAGATGCAGTTTTTTTTCCAAGATTGTTTCCTCCCTTCGATTTTCAAGAGGACCTGATGTGACGTGACGAGTTTTTCGCGAACTTGGCCAATACCATTATCATGAATATTGATCCATCAAGTTAGGCAGTTTGTGAGCAGCGCGACATTCAGTGTGACTGATTGCTCCACGGCAAATATATTGGACCATAAATCACTCTGGCCTTGGATGGTGTTCTCCCATAAAATTACCATCAGCAATGCATTTGCTCCCAATCAATGGAGTGGCAATAAATTTAAATCATGATGGTCGTCCAATTGTGAAATTGCGTTTGTAAACTTATTTGCAGAGCCGTTCGAATTTACCATTCATTGTTTGCCTTACTCTCTTCGCTCGACAACAATAGAGCGGCATCGAAGAGCTTTCTACACCGTTACGGACATCGGTCGGAGACGTTGCGACTACACGCTCCTTGCTGGAGAATACCAGATCGTCGAGAAGCGCATAGGGCTCCTCCGTCGAGAGGCTCCCGCCAAACAGACGAGGAATCCGCGTCTTCTTCACGCCTAAGAGTTTACGCTGCATCATCCTAAACACTACATGGTTTATCAAACAAACTTAAGCGTATAAACGCGTCCAAATATAGGATGACGCAGGTCATTAATAACTTGTCTCGCCTTGTGATTTATTATAAGCCTCGGAAAGTTGTATTCGGACTGAGGTATTGTGCCACATCGATTCATGAGTGTATCACAGGTGGCACTGCATTCAGACTTGTGCCTCTGTGCAGCTGTGGGGATCACAGATGTTCACGAACACCGGAAGTCGTCACCAGTGTCAGCCTGCCACAGTGAATTCGTCGTTATGCTGGCTGCCGGCTGTCGTGCGTATGTGTATGGTTATTTCATGAGAGAATATGATGTTAGGTCCAAACACGTACATTTTGATTGCGGCAGTATTCAGCGCATCCTCGCAAGCTCATGGACTTATTCTCCCCATAAGTGATCACCTCTTCAATACGGTAAAAGCCCTGGTCGTTGAAGGGTTCGTCTTCTGTGAACACAAACACAACCTGAACTGAATCAAAACAGACGTACAGTACTCTAGTGATACAGGCTCCAATATAATGCAAAGTACCAGTACTGGAGTGATACATGCCCTGACATCATGCAAAGTATCAGTACTGAAGTGATACATGCCCTGACATCATGCAAAGTACCAGTACTGGAGTGATACATGCTCCGACATCATGCGAAGAACCAGTATTCGAGTATTACATGCTTTGACGTCATACAAAGTATCAGTACTCAAGTGATGCATGCTCTGACTTCATACACAGTACCAGTACTCGAGTGATACATGCTCTGACATAATACAAAGTAATAGTACTCGAATGATACATGCTCCTACAACGTGAAAATAACCAGTACTCAAGTGAAACGTGCTCTGACGTCCTACACAATACCAGTACTCGAGTGATATATGATCGGATGTCATGAAAAGTACCGTGTACTCGAGTGATACAGGCTACGACATCATACAAGGCACAAGTACTCAAGTGATACATGCTCCGATAACATATAAAGTACCAATACGCGAGTAATACATCCTCTGACATCGTGCAAAATAACAATAATCGATTGATACATACTCCGATATTAAACAAAGAACCAGTACTCAAGTGATATTTGATCCGACATCATGTAAATACCTGCACGTGAATCATACATGCTCCGAAATGATACAAAGTACTTGTACTCGAGTTATACATGCTCTGACGTCATGCAAAATAGCCGTTCTCGAGTTATACATGCTCTTACGTCATGCAAAATACCGTTTATCGTGTGAAACATGCTCCGATATTATACAAAGTACTAGCACTCGAGTGATACATACTCTGATGTCATACAAATTACCAGTACTCAAGTGAAACATGCTTCGACATCATGCAAAGTACTAGTACTCGAGTCATACATGCTCCGACATCATCCAACGTACCAGTACTGGAATGATAAATGCTCTGATGTCATACAAAGTACCCGTACTCTAGTGATACATGCTCTGACGTCATACAAAGTCGTATTTAACCTACATCGCGAGCCGACAAAATACTGCTGCATTTAATATCATTGTTAGAAGATTATTGGCTCATCGTATTCAATTTTTGTCTTTAGTGCCACATCTGAACCAATATATATTGCCTGGGTCGTCTGCCTCACTGCTTTAATTTGTTAATTGCAAACATCCCTCACACAAGGCCATGGTGATGAAAGCCCCGATTCTGCAATATGATTGATCAAGAAGTATCTGTTATGAAAAACATTATTGATGTATACGTAGACAAAATATGGCTACTCTTGGGATAAATTCCATTACATCAAATTCACGATTGGGTGTTTCTAACCGGTTTAAACAATCATTGAATCACATGGTTGGATTTTGCCTTCAGTATTGCTCATCTACCAGAACACAACATATTATTTCAACAATAAGCTGTGGAATACTTGGTACAAATATATACATATTCGTAGCCTTGATTGTCAACAGATTCCCTATCAAAAATTACGACTATTCATCAAATTTCTATCGATCAATCAATCAATATATCCAAAGTCAATTGACACAAAGCAGAACCTTAGAATCTGCGGCAGGGATACCATCAGTCCTAAATAATATTCGTCGTTTATTAATAAGATCCCTTTTTATTGTCTTTCAAATATATCACTTTTCATGTAACCTTTAAAGGTCCAATGTGATCTCTCATATGCTCTGAGGGCCGATTCCCAAACAATATTGACGTTTCCATAGCAGAGATTTTCCAGTTTACATTGTACTGATTGATTGTGGTTGAGATGACAACTCAATTGAAACGGATGGCCAAATAAGTCAATTATAGGATGAACAAAGGATGGCTGAGAAGAAAAATACGAAAGGCGATAAATAATTCACGAGGGGAAATCGTGTAACCAATTCCTATCAAAAGAAGTGCAACCCGAAAGTTACATAGAATAAGTGAGCTTAATTGTGTAAGCTTAATGATTTCTGAAGAAGGCATACCTCGACCAGTGAATTGGTCGATATAGGCATACATCACTATCGTGCAAAAATGGAAAGCATTTCTTTTATTACTGATAACAACAGGGCATATGGTAATAGCAAATAATAAAATATTTTTGGCATGTGGAACATAACCAAAATATTGGCCAACAATACTGATAAAAATAAAAAAATTGTCCTTTGGCATGGGAATGGACAATATCTGCTTATGATGATGACCTAAAATGGTATTTAGTTTTTGCGAACATTAAGTCATTAATATATTCCTGAATCACGTAACATTCCGGGCATTATATAGAGTGCGATATCTTACACAGAACCTATATTTGAATCAGTTGACTACTCTCTGGTTTACATATGGGCTGCTGGAATTCCCCTCATGATAAGCCAAGATAACGGCAGCCGTGGGTCGATATAACGGCAGCCGTGGGTCGAGATAACGGCAGCCGTGGGTCGATGATGCCGTTACTTGATTGAACCAAATATAGAAAGCAGAAATGCGATTAAGTAATGCAATATGGTTTTGCAAAATATTAGCAATGACGCCAGACTACGCTTGTGATTAAACTATTTGCAAGTGAAGAAGCCATTATATCTGTTCGAATTTGGAATAAGGTTACGCCGGTGTTTAAATTACCCTGGATATAAACACAGGACGATTTGCGGATTGGTCTAAAGCCATGTGGAAATTGGATTGATGAATATTGTTGATTTCTTATTCAAAACGCAAGGAGCGAAGCATGGTGGAGGGAAGTGAATGACACATCCGTTCAGACCATAGGATATTGCGAATTTCCTTTGCTAAAAACACCATAGGTTTAATCTTTATAAACTCTTTGATAATACGTGATCGTCAAGGGTGTGGTTGATACAAAGGCATTTGAACAATTGTTAACTCAGCTGCCTCGTTATTTCTTAAGTCCTTAATAATAACAGATGGCAATCCTTAGCAAATCTTCTTTTCCTTGGATTTTAAGTCACAAAGACACCTAGTATTTGTTTGCAGATATCAGGCGCTAATTAAGTGTTATGTATGTTCATTGTTTGATTGCACCGTAACATGTAGTTGATGCTGCCCTGATGGTCCCCTGTATATCAAAAGAGAAATAACTAATTGTTCAATTATACATGGATTCTTTAAAAATCAGGATATGTTTGACTAACATTGATAGGTTGGTAGGCATATTGATACAGTTAATGGTATTATGTCCCGATTTGATAGAGCGCTTTTTTGGTTCGGAATATGAAGGTAGAATATAGAGCCGTCAACCATTTAATGTACATTAAAATCAACTTCTGCAATTGATAGATTCGCATCTAATTGAATTTGATGTCAGTGCAATACTAAACTACAGAAATAAATCATGTCAGCTGTAAGAAACAGCCCATTCTATTAAGACACGATTAAATCGTCTAACATATACAGTTTACGTGATCTCTATACCACAAACCATGCTTGCGTTCAATGTATTGGCAGTTATAGCTAATTGCCACACTGTGTAGATTTCACCTCTATGATTGGGGCCTGTCAAGCTTGCCTCACACCCAAATAGCATATCGTTCCCTTACGCGTCTTATCAACTACCCTCCAATGCTTTCCTGTTGAATAAACTCCCGATCGATCGTTTATGTTGAAAGAGTTGGGCTATCATGAAGTTCTTAAATTTTCTCACGCTGTTTCTATTTGCATATTGAAGACTACACGTGAATAGAAGTTTCATATCAATGTCAGAACTTGTCAGTCTTAACAATTTCATCCATGGATACTGGGTGCATAAAATGTATATTTAACAGGTTATGGTGCCCTCAGATCAAGTTTCAACCATACAGTAAGAGTTCAAAACGATTTTCGTACCATCACTGCAATAGGAGGTTTGCAAATTTAATATGCTTATTTGAATATGTGCCTATTTCGGTGGCACATATTTCATTTTAATGATGTTTTGTGCTATAAACAAATCCACCTTATTAAGGGTATGTCTGTCTTGGTTTAGAAGGGGGAAAAGTATATATACCATTCAATGTCAAGACGTCCTAAACAACGAATCATTAGATTGATTTCTAGATGCTGTGGACTTATTGTTAAGTAACACAGCTTACTGCGAACAGAATTGATACGGACCAGAAGTAGAAAAAAGTCAATATTTATTTCTAATCGACCGTATTGTGAAATTTCAACACTCCTTAGTCCATTTCGCGGAACTCTCTAGGTTTAACTTCACCCCCAACAAACGCACACATACACGCATAAATTTACGAACACATACACCCACCACCTCTCCATCCCTCTCAAAAAGGTTCACTTCGATTGACAACTTTTCGGCACTCGGGACATGAAAACTAAACCAATTTAGGCAAATTAAATTCACTCCTTTTCACTCGTACCAGTTTATATGTTGTCCAATTTACATAAAAAAATTAATGAATCCTTTTAAGTTAGAGTTCCGGTTTAGCAAGTACAACCCTTTGAGGTAAACATTCGAATCCCGTCAATTTCCATAACAATTATCATAGACCCGTTTGACAAGCAAGCAAAAGCGCACAGCAAACTTGACTCATATAATTCTTACCTCGAGTAGTAGTGCTATATGTCTATGTATGTATCTTTATATATGCTTGCGGGTGTATATTTATCTTTATATATATATATATATGTTAGTGTTTTTGTTCAGGGAGAAAAACATGAACTCGTTTATGGAAACCTAATATATTACCCTGAAAAGGGGATCTCCTTGTACTCGTATTTGGACCCTTGATTTAGTATGTGGACTGCGTTCTTGAATACCCCGAGTCAGTGTCCTATTTTAATACAAGCGTATCTTTCGGAAGCAAATTCATTCAGACGCCGCAAAGGGCGTGTTCAAGGTTTTAGCAATGTGGGCAATAAAGTCCTAGTTGATCGTCATCAGGGTACAGATAGGGTCATTAGCCTGCTGTTAGATTTACTGCAGTACAAAACATATATTACAACCACACAGTATATATGTTTTGAACCTCAGAGGCGTGTACAATGCCAGTCCATCATATTTCGATCGGTGAATCTTTCAAGATAAGTGAAGAAAGCAAATAGGTTCGTTGTTAAGTAATCATGTGCAGCTGTTACTTTGGTTTCACTTGCTTCAAATCCCACGCAAAGCGAGTTGTTTTTCCTTGTCATGAGCTCTTGGGTTATCTGCATATAGTGATTGCGACGGATCGACATCCACTGGCTCAACTGCAAAGAATGACCTCTGGTGTCAGATACTTTACTATTGTAAGCCGCTGTGAGTTCTTAAGCCTTTTTATCCAAGGATGAGTTTCATTAAATAACCGATTGCGTACAACATATGAATATGCTGCGTGATCCAGAATCTTACTGAAGTTCGAAAATAATTGATTCTAGCTTAAATCATCATGGCATTAACAAAGCAAACCAATGCATGGCAATAGCACAGCGGCTATTGCAGATGCTCAATCAGTTAAAGTGTGAAATAACTTAACACCAATTAATGGTGATCCATTACATTTTTATGCCCTCAAGCGCTGAGAGGCCACGATATCTGCCATTTTCTTACATTATCATTGCGTAAGTCGCAGGCAGTGTAATCTATAGCGGTTATAGTAATAGTGATATGTAAATACCACGGTGGCGTTTGAAACGTCATTTTTGTTTGATATTAACTGGATGCAGCGATTGATATTGCTGGCATCTTCAAAAATGATAGATTCAGTTATATTTCTGTTATTCTAGTTACAGGTAAATGACTCTCGCACGGGAAATAGTGATAAGCGACAGCTTAACGTAGCAGCATTATCGTAGCAAATGTCAAACTACTCCCATAACGCCAATAGAAGAAATACGCTATTCTAATATTGACGCCCCTAATGCAAGCCCATTTCCATCTAGTCTCTCTATAGCAATAGTAATCACCAGATTCAATATTTTGCCCTTTATGCTACCTTAGAATAGATTAAACTGTGTGAACTGAATGCAAGAAGAATTCTAATGGCAAACGCGGGGGCTACGTAAATAACGAATATAAAAAAATTACCAGGATTACTCTAATGCAACGTATAAATTCGCACAGCTAAAATGCAAAACATTGTCATGCAATTTGCAAAATAAATCACTGTGATGAGTTTCACCAACACACAGCCTGTTTGTTAGCTCTGATCCTTCTGACTGTTATGAAATTTACCAATGTTAGAATAGCCTTACCATCAAGAATGCTATAATGTAACAATCGTAACTCATAATTACAGTCGATTTGGCAGTAATTGTCTCCCTCAATTACTCCTCATGACATCATAGTAAAACGATATATCCAATAATGTGCCTGCCAATAGTATTTAAACCTCATGCTTCATTTCTATGTAGCAAGATAGATCCTAGCCAGTAGTCTCTGTTATTCCCTCAACTACCATGGGCTTCCATTTTTGTGCAGTTGCTGATAGGAGAGCATCCCTTTGGTGCATCAAAATGGAGCTGGCGGCATCCCAACGGTATTTTTTGTTACACTCTCGAGAATATTCTGCTGAGGTGAGAGCAAGATTACTTGAGCTGACCCCATTTCCCACATTCTCCGTTTGGCAACAATCAAGCTGCCAAATCACATTGGATGAGGCACCTTCCGTGACATTTGCAGCCAAATGTGAGAAAAGCTACAACATCTATGCATAACTTATAGTATCCGTGACATGCAATGTTTGAGGAAAGTTGAATCATGATCTCTTGTTTGCATTTACCGCACCTGATGCATCAGACTTTCACGGATCTCGAATGTCACAGCTAGTGGTCATAATAGGGACATTTCTGTTTGATTTTTCTCTTCCAATTCAAACTAATTGTTCGTTGCAAAATGTTTACCTGTTACCGGATGACGATAAAATGCATTGTCTTTAATATATCATGCTCTTGTAGAAAATTTAAGGACGAACTTAAGCATCACTGTATTGGTACGTAACATCACTGTATTGGTACGTAGCATCACTGTATTGGTACGTAGCATCACTGTATTGGTACGTAGCATCACTGTATTAGTACGTAGCATCACTGTATTGGTACGTAGCATCACTGTATTGGTACGTAGCATCACTGTATTGGTACGTAGCATCACTGTATTGGTACGTAGCATCACTGTATTGGTACGTAGCATCACTGTATTGGTACGCAGCATCACTGTATTAGTACGTAGCATCACTGTATTGGTACGTAGCATCACTGTATTGGTACGTAGCATCACTGTATTGGTACGTGGTTCGTGAATAGAGGCTACATGTAAACAGCGTATTTACAACGGGTTCTAGACACGACACCGTTATACTTAGAATTTTAATCTAACATTTCTAGAACGCTCTGCTGATTAACTTGCGTTAACTTGGTTGTCTTGACATAACACTAACTGCTTGTTATTTGCGTCAGTATGGACATTTTGTTGATGGAAATTTACGCATCGACACTGTAATCGGTAAGGTACATAACTAGGCGTTTATTCAATGGACAAAACCACACTTGTTTGGATTGATTCATACAGAGCCGACGACCCATCACCAATTACATTCGATTTAACATGAGACTCTAATGTTACAGATGCATTTACGCACATTGACTTCGGTTTGCAAGCATAATAAAACCGACAAGTAGTTTTATAACTATACCGTATGCTATTTATATATACATGTAAAGGAATATAAAAATAAATATATATATATATATATATAATATATATATGTTTATATATATATATATATATATATATATATATATAAATATATAGACATATATGTATGTATATATATATATATATATACATACATATATATATATATATATATATATATATGTATATATATATATATATATATATATATATATATATTCATATATATACATATATATATACATTACAGGGAATATATGTATATATATATATATGTACAGATATATATATAAATATATGTATATATACATATATATACATATATATGTATATACATGTATATATGTATATATATACATATATATATGTATATACATATATATGTATATATATACATGTATATATATATATATATATATATATATATATATATATATATATATATATATATATATATATATATATATATATATATATATATATATATATATATATGTATATATATATATATTTAGTTTATATGCATTCCCTGTAATTGCATGTGGCCTGTGAGTCTGAATACCCTTAGTGAATGTCTGATACTAATGCCTTCGTAACTGGTGCCAAAGTTAAATATATATATATCCGGAAATCATTCGCGGGTCATACTTTCAATCCATCTTTTAGCGGACTGGTAGCGTCATCGATAATTTTCGTGTTTTTCTGCATAAGTCAATTGTATAATATTGTTTTACCACGGAGTCAATAGATTTAGATTAATTAAGATTAGAAAATCCTCGATGGATCACCCGGGATGTAACTGAGGTTCAGAATTAAACCCAATTTTGGCATGAAGCGCACATACACACAGATCGTAAGAGCACAACGGCTATTTACAGACTCTCAACAAAACTTAATAACAATGGATTGCGATCCTTAGATTATCTCTCTTCGCTGTAAACTGACTGACATTAACTGACAAACAAATAGAGGGATTAAATTAGCAGTTTTTTCTACAAATTGTTGATTCAGACAGATTGCTGCTGTTCTGGTTAGCGTTGAATGACTATTGCAGGAGAAATGCAACCGAACGCGGGCTTAACGTGACAGGTTTATCCGTGCATATGTCACTAAAACTACCTCTAGCCGGCCTGCGCTATAGCGCTATTCTACTTTTAAAATCCCTTCTGCGAGCCCGTTGACATCTTGTCGTCCAAGAACAATTAGAAACACCGCATCCAATGTATTATCTTATATGCTTCTTCAGACTGTGTGAACCTGAAGCCAGAAGAATTGTAATGGCAAACATGAGGGCTGCATAGGTGGCGAATGTGGGAGTTGCATGACTAGCGATCATAAATCTCCAAAGCGTGATTGCAGTACGTGCCATGCTGCCCACAAACATCTCGTTTGCAATTTTTTTCCCATGTGACGAATTTCAATTACGCGTAACACGTCCGTCATCTGGCGACAACATAACGTAATAATATAATGACGAATTAGCACTAGGAAGCTGCAAAATCAATCATTAGAGATATAACAATTTTAAGTATAAATAATTGCCAGGGTAGCGTTGAACAATATAGGCATTTGATGATATAAATATAGAAAACATCGGCTTTGAGCTTTCTGTAAAGCTGTAACCGTGTTAATGAGCCTTAATTGGTCAGCCACTTATGTGCCTGTCAATAGTATTTAAACCTCATGCTTATTTTCCGTGAAGCATAATATCGCCTGGGCTATATAACTATTACTCTAAATATTTCGATTGCCCTGGGCTGTATTCATGCAATAATAAGTAGGAAAGTATTCAAATGGTGCAATACAGATGTAGCTTACGACACCCTTACTGTTATCTGTCGTCAACCTCTCAGGTGTACTCTGCCGAGATAAGAGCAAAATCTAGGAAAGATTACGTTTCATACATTCAGCCCATGTACCACATTCTCCATTCTGCTACAATCTAGCTACGAAATCATATAGGACGAGACGCCTTCCGTGACGTTTGTAGCCAAATGCGAGGAAATCTACTATATCCCTACATCACCTTAAGTATCCTTGACCTGAATGGTTTGATAAAAGCTGATTCAGATTCTCTTTTTTGCATTTACCACAGCCGATGTGCTAGACGACCACAATGAGCGAGTGTCACAGATAGTAGTCATATCAACCGGGCCATTACTGTGAGTGTATTGTTATCTTTCTTGTAATGTGTTCGTTGCAAAATGTTTTACCAGTTATCGGATGATAATAAAGTGCAGATTCTTTAATATTGACTGCTCATGTAGCAAAGGCTCACCGCCATCAATTGCTATGATTAAAACATAAAGAACTTTAGCATCGCTGTATTGGTACTTTGCCCCTGTTGGAAGGAAAATATTGAAATTATAACGAGTGCACAATTTTCCATAAACCCTTCTACTATTATCCTATCGACTCCCCTTAAAAGTAACGTTTCGAGAACGGCCTGGTGACTTATTTGTATTACCTGGCGGTTTTTACGTAAAACGAGCTGCTAGAAATCGTGTAGGGCATGCGGCAATAAGGAAATTATGTTGATGCAAATTGACGCATCAACTCTGGAATCGGTAAGACACTGGTTTATAATCAGTTAATTCTTACTGGCCTGACATAGGACTTTTATATTTCAGATGCATTCTCGCACTTCGAATTCGGTTTGCAAGTACAATGAATTAGATATGTATGTTAATCGCAAAATAATCCTATTTTTTTATTCGTTTGATATTCCGTTCATTATTATATCTAACGGAATATAACGTGGTAATAAATTGTGAGAAACACAGCCGGTGGTAACGTACAGACATCTAATGCGTCTGTAAAAGAGTTGATAATCTGCTTTATTGATGCTATCTTCATTAGGGTAACTGCTCCAAAAGAGAATTATATGTTTTGTAAGCCTGTTCGCGGGCCTACATTTCCTATGCTGCATTACTGCGGAAATTGCTTAGCTTAAACGTAGCATCCCTTACAATCATCCAAGTTTTTTTTGTATTTGGACAACCAGACCTACTGATAGTGATAACGAGCTACAGTGAATGCTGTTACGAAAGAAAACGCACTAATCTTTCATGATCAATAGTACATGATGATGTCTACTACAGATTTTGTGGCACCTTTGCTGAGAAGCTTTCGATTGATCGTTAGTTAGGAAAACGGCTTGTACGCAGTGGGAGAAGAGATGCATGACAACATTTGCTATCACAATGCGTTGAATAAGAGTTGCATAACTGGCACATCCGATGCAATCAATGCCAGTTATTGAGCTTTGCTTCACACTGAGGAGTTGAGGTGATGATAAATATCTTCTTCGTGTCAACAAACAGCAATGTCGTGTGCCAACCTTGATGCCTAAAACATATGAGAATATTCACGCTTCAATGAAAATATAGTGATTCCTTATATATACTTCCTTTAAGTCGGGAGATACAGATTGATTACTGGTTACCCGATTAGATCGCAATGACTCTCGCAGGAAAAATTCAAAGCCGAAAGCTTAGCATGGAAGCATTATCCTTGCATATGTCACTAAAACTGCTCTCATGGCGCCCATCAGATAGTTACGCCAGTCTACTGTTTAAGTCCTTTATGGTCGTCTCATTGCATTATGGGGGATATCTAGAAAGCTCAATAAAAATCCAAAGATTCAGAAAAAATTAAACCTTCAACAAAAACACTTGTGCCATTCTATTTGCTGTATTATGTGGCTTCTTCGGTGATTCGCAGGCCTGGATGCCCAAATAATTCTGATTGCTAGAGTGCTTTATTGCTATAAAGTACAGAACAAAAACGCGCATCCTCACGTAAATGTCTACATGGATATTGAATCAAACAAGGGACATGTAAAACTGACGAAGAAACTTATACATTGATGCTAATGATTCACTCACTTAGGCATAATGGCAATTGTATTCCTCAAAATAAGGATGCAAGGAGCTGTCAAACAGTTAGACTTTAGGCTTCATTTTTCACAGCATCAGTGCTAGCATGAATCAGCTTCGCATTATTAATGGAGACAGATCAAAGGGGTCGCAAATGCATAACATATTTCAGTTGTGTATAATTTGGATGTCAATAAGGTAACAATGTCTTTATATCTTGTTTGTTTGATTTAACTGATTACATGACGAGCGATTCATCGTTTGGCAAAGACCTAAGTGTGTTCATGAGTAAATTTGACGTAGCACAGTTGACTGATTATGCAAATATTGAAAGGTTAGGCACCTTTCTTGAGGTCTTCAAATAGACTGTTTGGACGGTGTCATCTCAGAGATGTACTGGATGTTGATGCATACATACATCTATGGATGTAACGTGCTGTACGTCCTAAAGGGAAGTCGCGTGTCGCCAAAGGAGCCAAGTAATTATTGAGGTACATTCTGTGTACATCTAAGGGGTACTGTTCCCAAAGTTGCTATAACTACTTACAGGATTGTCGACAAGGAAGTCAATTATTATGTCGACTATTCGTATTGCATAATGTTTTTATAAACACAAACCTCTATTGGTTGGGTAGTGGTGGATTTGTTCTATATCAGCAATCGACATTTACATTCTTCCCTGTTAATATATATATCCCCAACATAGTAGTCAAGGTCCCCTAATCCTTGACTGCGGGCCCTGTTTACATGGTAATGATATTCAATACTCGCGCCAGGGTCTAGGCTAAATACAGCACTTGGGCTAGACTAGCATCCCTGATTTGGGATGCTCCAATCAGAAGCCGTGTCTCTAGGGTACTTCCGAGTCATTGTCTCTTATTGGTCAGTGTCACATTTCCAAAGATACGACGCCATATTTGTTTTTGTACGCTCCGTTTTATACCTCTTTTCATATGAACTGAAGTATATTTTCAAGCTTAACATGGAAATGCCTCCAGCAGAAGACCTCGATTGCGCACATAAGTTACATATTGACAGACTTTCAAAAGGATTGTGCGCTCTGCAGCTTAATGAGTTGTGACTATTTTGTGAATGTGCCTGCTGGGACGGGGAAACATTTTGCGATAGCTACTGCTCTCGATGCAATGCTTGGAATGGGTCAGGGTTTGACACCAATGGTTGTCCGCTTGCCGGGGACAAGTGATTTGTCCTGTCCGATAAGCCAATTTCATGAGCCAGACGCGCGCAACTAAGGTTAATCCAGGTCACAACCTTTTTTTTGGTTGGGGCTGTCACGAAGATTAACAAACATGTCTAATTAATAGGGGCTTTTAGTCTTGTCGTACGAAGATTAAGCAAAGCGGAACCCCTGTCCCCCACTGCCAACCCCTCGGCACAATTGAATCACTCAGGCCAAGTTTACGCCCCACCCCCCTTACCACACTTAATTTGTGAAGTTCAGTGTACTATCAGGAATGTCAATTCGTATGTTGTTTCGTATCTTATAGTACCGGATGAAACGTCTTGCTCGGCTATAAGGATGCTTGGCTGCCTCTATTGGTTGCTAACAACAGGGTTGTTGACTCTCTTCTTGTCATTTGACGACTAAATAATTACCTATTTTGCTTTTAATCTTGCTAATTGAATTGAAAAGTTTTTGAATTTTTCATATATGATCCATAGTTAATGCCTTCCGGACCCCAAAAACCTGTTTATGTACAGATGATAATGATGAAAAGATTACATAAATGTATCTCATTGTTTCATCAGTTCGTGTTAGGTACAATACGTTGCCAAACCATAAACCAATATGTAGCAGAATGTTAAGTTTTTGATGTGAAAACTTGAGCTTTTTGACGAGATAATACAAGCAGAAGATACGATGCTCAGATAATGTTTTCTTGTAGGTTAGTATGATAAGCTGCTGTATCTCGAGACTTGCGGCTGCCAAACAAATTATATGCAATAACAATATAGTGCTTGAAATGGTCTTTGGGGGCGTTATGTATCCCAGCAGTCGCGTTATATGAGAAAATAAAGAAACATACGGTGACTAAGCTCGTGTGATTTATGAAGCCCCAATATATGGTAACCCGTTGTTTGTGTCCAATGTACAAAGGGTGATACTTTCCCGTTAAGCAAATACGGCTATTCATGGGATTTGTTGAGAGCACTGCATTGGTAAGGCAAGGTGAGAATTTTAATAGTAGAATAGCGTAGGTATCAGTCTTGGGAATAAATTTTATGAACAAAAGCAAAGGTAATGCTGCTACGAAGCATTTCTCTGCAAAAGGCATTCCATTCGAATAAGATTAACAGCAATCAAACTGAATTACTCATTTCAAAAGAATCATAGAACATTCCTCCCCAACCTATATTTTTAACAGTTCTATTGTGAGACCATTCCAGTGAGTCTATAGCGAGGAGAAGTGACTGTTGATACAAGTAAACATACGAGGCGTGGTCAGGACAATAACAATGGAGCGTCCACTATTTACGTTTGAAATAGCAATTAAAATTCCTGTTATATTTAAGCTTTAAACAGAACTTCTGTGTGGCAATCATATCACCTCAACGTTTGGTGAGAAATATCATATATTACCATTAATGCTACACCCACATTCTATGATCTGTCTATAAATAAAAGAAATTTATTATAATGATTTCTTTTTCAGAAAATTGGCTATGAATCACTGAGTCTGAGTTTGGTTGACAATACATTGATATAACAATGCACTTGAAAGCATTCCAGTAAGCATGTCGTGATCAAAGATGAATATTAATGAAGGTGCGTCAAGAGAAAGACCGACTGTCGTACAATATTGAACGACGCCCAGCAAAAAGCCTCTTGGGAACCATAATGAGATTCATTTACAATCCCTGGACTTAATGTGTTAGTTAAATTAAGTTCGTAGACACTCACGAGGTTGGTTTAATGCTATCCACATGAATAGTAAACTCAGCTGCATAACGGCTAGGTATATGATGTAGATGATATCAACCATTTCAGTTATTTTAAATATATTGGTGACAAGGTATTGATTACTTTGCAAACTCATCGCAAATGCAAGCATCAATCAGTCTGTAACTATCACTGACTGATTTTTAAGTATCGCAACCAAAAGCAAATAATCAAAGCAAACAGGTGTAAATGGGTTTTATATCCGTACTTACAGACATCAATCATCTTTGGTTTATAAAGACTAAGAGAGTAAATTAAAGTTGATGCTACACTTTGCGATGTGCTGCATTTGGGTACTATGAAAAAAAACCAATCGGATACTTAGACTTCATCCATTCAAGTAAAAATGAAAGTTTTCCGTGCAACAAAAGGAGTTATGACGAGAGATAATTGCCCAAATGTTCATGTTTATGTCCGCAGGACTTCCCTATTCGAAGGCGCCCAGTATTTGGAATGTTAACCTGTATCCAATTAGAATTGTACCATGTTGAATATACGTTAGCTTTCTGCACGATTTAAAAGAAACAAATCAAGTAAATCTGATATCCCCTAGGGTCAATAGACTGATATAATTGACCTGAAGCTTTGCGGATGCTAATGTAAACGGCTTTCGAGCTGCTAGCTCTTCGGGACGACCTTTATATTCAAAACTGTTGAAGCAAAAGAGGCAGTTATATAAAACTTATTGTTTCAGTTTGCCAGATAACGGATTGTAAGAGAACATGTAGTTAAGGTTCGGATTCCAGGTGTGGAGAAATAAATGCCATGACAGGTTACATTTGAACAAATGATATTACACAAAATGAAGAAGCCAAGTTCAATTAAAGGAACATTGTTCGACTCTTTCCAGAATAGAACCAACATACTCGCGATACATACAATATCTCATCATCTGCCTTGCCTGATTTTCATTTAAGTTGTTAAAGATTACATCAATATGTATTAGCTTCAATATTCCTTTTTATGTGCACTACTATTGCTACTACGCGCCTTTACCTCGAACATTGTTTTATTATCACTAGAGAAATTTGAAGAGCGAATTTAGCACTTATCCAACATCGTGATGACCACTTGGTCAAATACATTGCAGGTGTAACATGTACATCCCTCCTGTAGTTTGATGGGAACCGGACGCAGCTGTCCCCTTAACACTAGGCCTATTATTGCACATGCACATATTAAAACAATGGGCAACAAACGAATGTAAGCTGCACCATGAATCGACCACTAAATACTTAGTGGCTGTGATCTTGTCATAAAACATATTTAGATGTTTGACAACTTTCCCAAAGAATAAGAATAAAAAGAATCTGAACGCAAAATGTCAAACACTCAGAAACAATATCATATCTGCCCCTCATATTAAAAAAAAATCGTAGATGTGTACCTTCATACAAAGATTCAGCACAATGATACATTTATCATTTAATAGTGTCATTAAAATCAGCAGCTTCCGATAATGGATGGCGCAGGCCATTTACAACATACAGTTCGCGTTTCAGCTCTAGACTGATGGCCCTAGTCAGGTTCGAACATTGCCCATTCTTATGTTAGCAAACTAACCTACGGTTTATTGTTAACTTGGCGAATTAGCTATCGCCTAGTTATCTTGATCGGTCCCGTTTGTGGAATGTTAACTTTCTTGTTGTTGCCACAAATTTAAAATCCATTAAATCAATTATGGGCCGAGTTTGAAATTACTGATGCAGTTCATCAAGTTTACCCATGTACACATGGGCCTCTTGTGTATAGCGTTGTTCCATATGAGTGTATCTATCCTCATACAATAAAACTAGAGCTGTATTTTATGACTCATCTCTCTCCAAAGATACACAAATTATTAATCTTATCTACGATAGCAGCGTATAATAATTGCGTGGACCGCATGGCATTCTGGTGCCGGAAGGAGCTGGCGAGAATGACTGTCAAGAACGGTATCAAATATATAATCGCGTGTGAAGTTCAGCTGAAAGTCAATTTCCAATATAACCGAATCGTTAATGCCATGGCCTAGATTTGATGTGTAAATATTACCCATATGATGAATCTGGTGACGTATTCCCCGGTAGTGTTCATTCGATAATGCTTAGTTTTTTTGCCATCTTCTATAATAGCATTTGGGCCCCAAATACGCCTTGCAGGAATGTATTTGCATCATAGTTGGGCTTCTTTTGTACAATGGTCCCCTCTAGGGAATTATTTATAGCATTTCTGTTTTATCTCCGCTGTTCCTCTCTCCTAATATCATTGATTTAGTTTTCTATCCATTTCAACTAAGTCAAAACAAATGTTACGATCAATCAATGTAGCATTAGCTCATTATAGCTATGGTATTAGGCATTGCTAATACTTCTATACAAACGACAGGACAATTTTGTATTGCATGTGGAATCATGAAACAAATGGGCATATTAGGAGCCATGGGGAATCTTATATGTCTAAAAGCAGCATGTTCTAACCCGAATTTTACATTAGGGGTTTTGTGTGGCAGCAATCAATTTATTTATGTCACGTACCCCACGGCAACATATCATGGAAGTGAATGATACTTTCCTTTTCCTTCTGAACTGTGTGTATTGATAAACTAACTAAGTAAAGATATGCGCATATCATGTGAATAATGGACTTTAAAGCGCATATCAAGTGCAGTGAGTAGCTTTTATCAATGTGCATTGTGGATCTTGAAAATGTTTTAAGTAGATGTTATTCCAATGACGTGCCAAATGTTGAATTTCATCATATACTATCCAAATAAATAAAGCCATTTGGGCCAATAAATGCTGAATTATGGTGTTCAATGTGTTAGTGGCCTCCACCACAGGGTTAAAACTTTACTCAAATATGCGGCGGACTAACGTAGTAACCAGAAAATCGTTATTATTTGAACATATAATGGCCAAGGAAATGCCATTCGTGAGTCAACTTATATATTCATTCAAACTGTAGTAAGCTACCAGAAAGCAATTTATTATTCAACCGCATGGTTTTGCCCCCCCCCTCCCCCCCCCCCGCATAGTACTAGTGCAATGCTTTTTTTTATGAATTGAAACAATAGCTCACATAAGCATCATTACAGTTTTGCTTATTTCAATTGTTACAGAGACACCCGTTCATGGAATGTGTTACAGAGACACCCGTACGTGGAACGTGTTCCTCGAAAGTTTTCTACACATTCTATGCACCACACGGACCTGCTTTCCGTAGGAAAGCATTGCTATCAAAGAGGTCCGAATTAGGTTGAGTGGTGGAGAAATACAGTTTAGACGATATCCGCGTTTTCCATCACACCAAGACTAACGAGCCGCATCTTCTATCTCACCAAGACTAACGATCCGCATTTCCATCACACCAAGACTAACGAGCCGCATTTTCCATCGCACCAAGACTAACGAGCCGCGTTTTACATCACACCAAGACTAACGAGCCGCATTGTCCATCTCACCAAGACTAACGAGCCGCATTTTACATCACACCAAGACTAACGAGCCGCATTATACATCACACTAAGACTAACGATCCACATTTTTCATCACACCAAGACTAACGAGCCGCATTTTACATCACACCAAGACTAACGAGCTGCATTTTTCATCACACCAAGATTAACGAGTCGCGTTTTTCATCACACCAAGATTAACGAGTCGCATTTTTCATCTCACCAAGATTAACGAGCCGCATACCGTAATTTCTTATCTCTGACGCTCAGTTAACCTGAACCAAACTAAATCCATCAACGCCGTCAAGATGACACTACGTGTGATCGATTATAGTAACCTACATGTAAACGTGATGATCTTTAGCCTAAGCATTATAGATGGTGATTGTGTCGACACGGCTCAATGAATCATCCATGATAATTCTCTGTAAATTCGTTCAGTGAATAGGACGGGTAAGTTATCGCACTACATGTGAAGACTCATTCATCATTTTTGGGCAAATGTATTAAAATCACAGTGCCGTGATACTCCCCGAAATAAGATTGAATACTGCGAGATACTTGTGACATAGTATTTTTCGTTGCTCAATGCATTTAAAGCCCTAGTCTCCATAGAGGTAGAATTATATGATGTATTTGTCATATTTCATTCTTTTCTTCCCCACCAATCTTGTGGATTCTTGATTCGTTGATAAATATACACCAATTTCAGCAAAGATTCAGCTTCTGTGATTCAAATAACAAATTTTGAGATGCCTTGGAATTGAAATTGAGCTACTATTGATGTTCGCTTGTAACATGATCCTCTCTCGTGAATTTGTTATAGTCTCTTCATCTTCTCAACCACTCTTTGATTGTCTAATAATCGACTTATTTTGCCAATAATCTTAATTAGAGTAGCATCACCGTCTTGATCAATCATTCCAATATTTGCGAGCAAATCAATGCTATGAAAAACAAGAATACAGGTTGCAATTGACGTTGTGAGTGCAATTTAATTAAACCTTAAGAGAAAAGTTAAGATGCATAGAAAGAGGTGCGAAACAATATGAAGGTAACTTAATAGCATAGGAGGAAGAGCATGTATTGATTTTTGTTAACCTGTTGTTGGTTGCGGTATCGTGATTTGTGTCAGTCGGCTTTGGCTTGGTTCATTGAATAATCGGGAGAAATGCGAGAGGCAGACAGAGAGTCGATCGGATTTAATCTACTGACGCCTTGAGTGCCTCGGAGAAAACTCAACCCACCATTCGTGTAAATGTATGTGAACAGAGCGTTTAACGTCGCAAGTCGAACGAATGTGTAGTAAATTAGAAATATGGATACAAAAGCTTTATACCGTGAATCAATGTTTGTCTTAGAATGATAACCCTGTCACTTGTTAGTCACTCTTGCTTATAACTTAATTACCCAGGTCAATCCCTGCTTTATTTGCTACTCTGATACAGAGCCGAAATAGAATATTGGACAACGTTAGGATAAGCAAGCCTAATCATTCATTCAATGCTTCAGTTGTACCTTTAGGGATTTAGGGTAACCACATTTCCCAACATTGTCTTATCGCGCATATTTGCTTGACAGATTTGTCTTGCTCATTTTAAGTACCTCATCAGGACTGTCAGAACCTTAGCTTAGCACGAGGGAAAATGTATTCCCCTATCTAAAACGTGATAGGGGAAGATCTTACCAATGTATAATCGTTCAGGGGGATCATTCATGCAGGAAAAAACCCATAATAAATGTTGCCGTCTTACCTTTGATAGGGATTCGAATATGCCGCTACATAACCAAATGCAATTGGCGTGTTAATTAATATACCGATATCATTTTTCAAAACCAGAAGTATTGTAAAATGTCCGGTATTAGAGCTATCATTGCAACCTATATGATAGATATGGATCATGGCAACATCACGGACATTGTCTGATTGTCCTTCACCATGTTGACAGACCAACAGACAGTCTTAAGCGATGCCATATGTCAGCCTCTCACACCCAGTACAGAGATATAATAGTTGCATATCATAACTCATCTAGGGCTGTAATCGTTCGTGTTTCCACGATGCGATTGCGTTCATTGTTTATCGTTGCTGCAAATGTAATCAACGATATATCACGTGAATTCTGCTTCTGCTGGTACAGAACAATACATACAATGAGCATATATTCTGCCCAGTAGACACCTGCGTTTCTTTCATGAGGGTCAAATGTTGTTCACAAGGAAAAGCTCGATCGATATTACGGACAAAGACATCGGCTCGTTTGGAGAATGCTAGCGTATAACATAAATAATTGTGGTTTGAAAAAAAGGGAAAGAACTGGTGAGATAATTGTACAATGCATAGATTTATCATTCTTTTAGGAGGAGGCTGGCTGACATGGTGGCAAGTGTACCGTGATGATAAAATATACCGCATACCATACGGACGAGTTAAGTCAATGACTGTCATGTACTGTATGCTAATCAACGACTCATGTAAAGATCAGGTGATTGTGGATTTAAAAGTAGGTTCGACTTAGTTGTTCATGCAAACAGAGTACAAAGAATAAATAAGCTAGATGTATTCATTACGACAATAAAGGACGGTATTACACGCAATGTGGTGAGCAAATGCTACCTATATGACGACTTGGATACCAAATTTGCACCAAAGGTTTGCTTGTCGTCTGCTTTGACTCATGATTCAAGCCAACGAAATTACACCCAAATATGTTGGGCAGAAATACATTTGCCTGATTCTCCTTTACCATGAGGACCTGCCGTGAATTATTTATAGCCTTTCTGTGAATGTCATCTCATTAAGGTACCATCCATTTCTATTAAGACATCGCAAATGTCACGATCAATCAATGTTGCATTAGCCGGCACAGTTGTGCCTGATATTACAAATTAGCTGTTAAGCATAAATAAGAGACCGCGTTTATGTTGTGTGATTCATGCAATTCTTTGGTAAACTGGCTCGATGGGCATATTAATGTTAGCTGTTTCTCATTTTCAACATTCGTCTACTTATTAACGACTCTTATACGTGGTAGCCATAATGATTGATAGTTCTGACTAGCTTCTTAGTCTTAAGTATTAGGTCTCTTTTCATCTCACAGGACAGTGACAAACAGTGTAATAATTTACCGAAACTTTGAGCAAATGGGTAGACTTATATACTATATATGCAATGGCTGGTGAAATTGATTCCACTGTCTTAATTGTTGACCCGCCTACAACTGATTGAAAATTACCTATTTACTGATTAATTGACTCGCTATTCCATATGTATATAGCATTATCTATAATCAGCTGATAACAAGGCCCTTATAGCAGTGTGGTGGAGAAATAATGGTGTGAAAGAATCAATCGGTGTATTATTCATTCGAGACCATTTCCTCTACAAACAACTACCTGACTATAATTATAGCAAGTCTTGGTATAATTGTCAGTGTGAGACGATATTGGAGTTATGTATAAAATAAGTACAATATAATGAGCCTTTAACGCAACGATATCATATATATATTCGTATCAATCTTACCTTGGTAGTGTCAATTTGATAAATAAATATCTACTGACCAATAAGTATAACCTAGTGTGTAATGTCCATTGCCTTCTTATTCCCTCCATTTAACGAACCGTAAATGACAGTGTTGCAATCCCACCTTCATTTGGATCACAAAACGTCAAGGTATAAACATAGTTAGAAATATTCTACCCAATAAATATTGGCTACAATGCCCCATATACGGCTTGCCGATTGGTATTGTACTATTCGAAAGATTGCCGAATTGTAAGCATGCGATATTGAAGCCTATTAAATAATAAGAATTTAATTATACCTCGTTTTTATTGTCACGTTATCTTATTCACGCAGAGGTTTATTAAACAAAACGTGAAATAACAAGATGCAAAACAGTACAATAGACTGGGATATAGGCTTGTTGGAAATGCAATTTTTGAATGCTGGCCTTCTCGAGTTCATAAGTGACCACAACGCCACTGCCAACTTTTCTAAGCCAAATTATTGTCCAATCTTAAGTTCATGATATTTTGTCCGACCCATCTGGTCAATGTTACGAATATATGATGGACAGGTTGATTAACCTTCTATTAATGGTTAAGGTATTAGCGGCATATTATAGCAGTAGTATCTCTGTCTGCCACACGTGTCCATATCAATATATATCATCTAGCAGTACTTGATTCAAGTGCCCTGTGAAATAAATTAAATGGAATAGATGCGTTTGATTGTTGCCATTGTCCAAAAGTCTTATATCTTAATTTCTATACAAAGCTCTGTATCAATCTAGCTTACAAATAGCATTATAGATGTAGTTCCATGCATTGCCTGGACTGACGTCAGTGAAGCATATTATTGCCCGATCTATAATAATGTACGGATAAGATGCGGCTTGGTTTGCCATATCACTGCTTCAAGCTATTGTTTAACAAAACCATAATAGTGATATTCTGCTCAGCGATGCTTTCAACAAAGATGTGAAGATTGATGAGGATGATAATGCTCCTCAAGGTCCGTCGGGTTGATAAATCCCGCTTTGGGCATGACAGGGCAGAAGGATATCATCGCGTTATCCATGTCGGTGCAGAATAGATGCAGGCATTAACTTGACATTGTCTTGCAATGTTACACCATGATTGGTGGGTATAAGGCTTAAGAGCGCTGAACAGCTATAGCCTGGTCCTTTGTGGTAAAGCATTCGTCGTTTGATAATAGCCTTAGAAGGTCCATCTCATAGCCCAAAACCTTCGTCGTGCATATCATTGTATATATATATATATATATATATATATATATATATATATATATATATATATATATATATATATATATATATATATATATATATATATATATATATATATATGTGTGTGTATGTATATATATACATATATATGTATATATAATATATATATATATATATATATATATCGTCGCAAAATTCGTGGTCATGCTGTTTGTTGCAAGAGCATGATATACTTGTACATGGCATATGTACCGAGAGGTATGTTTACTTATATAAACGTCCTCATATGTATCAACCTTTGTGTTCGAAGCTAATGCAAAACAAACGTATGTATTAGAAATCTATTATTCGGTGTCAGATAACCAATGCAACACAAGAATAGCGGTTGACCTTGACGACTTGATTACGGATATCGATACGGGGCCGATGAGGATTCCTTTGAAGTTTGCTGTCTTGGTGCGTATGAGTGCGCTAGTAAATGTGCGAATGAGGTATTTATGTGACGAGCATTGCACCGTCCGTATTATGTATGATTCCTCTGCATAAATGGCAGAATTTTCACACATAAAGCTTTTCGATAAAAACAAATTACTTGATGACCATTTTACTTAACTTTCTATTTGCAGTTGCCTCGGCTCTTTCAAATTAACCACCTAGGTGAAATTAATAGTCAGTGCGACCCATAGGGCCAGAACAGAAATAAGTCTTGGGACATGTTAAGGTTCAAAGCAAGATCTAGATTCATTTTAATTCCAATAGATAAGTAGCATAGCTTTCGAACGGTAGATACTGGGATCTACTACTCTGGTTGCATGACCATATTGGTGCGTTAAGTCAGCAGAGAAGATTATTTCGATAAGTCGATCTTCAAAAATAAGTCTTTTGACTTTCTGTTCTGTTAGATAAATGCAAAACTTCATTCATCTACAACGACTGACCTATTTCCCACGTGTTTTGTTGTCACATCCTGTCAAACTGTCAACCTTGAATCCACATTGCTTACCGCCAGGGTGCAAAGGCAAGTATGGTCTCAATTTTGTCACCCCACCCTGAGGTTGAATTACAATTGCCCGCAATCTCAAATGGAGCTCGATTAGTATTCTTCATTTAACAAGATATGACCTTGACGTGATGGCATCGGTGTTATGTTACTTTTCCCATAATGCAGCGGAGTTTGGATTCAACTTCATCGGTCTCCGTGACTAGTGTGACCCCAAGTCATTATGGACTAATCGTAAATCAATAAATCAATGGTGTCCACGGAGAATCGTTGATTTGCTCACGCTGTGTGATACACATAATGAGTTTGGCAGCCGTGATGACCCTGTTACGTGATTACAACATATACCATGTGGACTAAAAGAACCAGCACAGCGCCTGACTAGTATGCACGCATCCCAAAACAGCCAAATATTGTGCAACGCAATGGCCGCGCATTACACAGCAGAGTGACATAGTGTTTAGTTGCAAAATATGTCAACGAGAATTGATTATATAGTTAATAAACAACATTTTGCATCCGGGGAGTTCAGTAATTATTATTGACATTTTATCCCCATCCAAGGATGTGGTAACCTTTTACGCCGAATGTTGTAAACGTCCGCTGATGCAAAACATATGCATAGATTCTTTCTCTGTTGAGGAATCTGTGGGACGGTGTCAAAGAATTAATACAACATTAGCAAAGGCGACTGACTTTGATGACTGGTGTTATCAACATCATTCTTTTTGGTAAAGGTAAATACTGTGAACTTGCTTCCCGAAATTTGGATTACTTACCGTATGACGCATCAACAGAAATATATTGAAGAAACTCCAAATCGAAATATAACTAATTTCACCATATCAACATATTATAGCAAGGCCTATTAGTTATTTGGCACACGCAGGCTCACATGAATTGCACGAACCATACTTAACTTTAACAACTTTGCACCATTATCTGTTTCATGCATTATGTAATCTTGGCACCAGGTGTTGAAAGTTGTCCTTGAATTGGCAGTCTACCACGATACCAAGGGGCAAGCAGTCCACCTCGATACCAAGGGGCCAGGAGCTTGGATATAAAAGCTCAAAAACTTACTTGAATTTATCACCCTGGCACACAATATATTAGATTCTCAACTCGAGATTGAAAAATGCGATGATTTTCACCTAAGAAAGTTGAATTACACGGCTAGGATTTACCTGGTTCCATGATTCTCTATCCCTAACCACGAATGAGGCTATTTGCATTTATCCTATTGACCATTCATGGGTCGGCGCATCATCGGATTATCATGGCGTGAATTTGAAAGAGAAGACATATTTACCACAATAACATATTTTAGGTTCATTCCTTATAACAATTATATCATTTACTAATCATATTATTCAAATGACTATTGTTCTTCGAGTGTAATTAAAATCCAGAATTAACTTTACTGCAATGACCGAACAAATAGGTCTGCAATAGAAAAGTCGTGCTTTATTTCATTGTCGAGTGCAATGATAGTCACGGCGCGTATAATATCATCCTAGACTATATTATTTGTTACACTATTTATGAGGGGTACACTGACCGTAGATGCACGCTTTTACGTGAAACATGGTGCGTTGTTCTGGTATAAATTAATCTCTCGACTTCACATTTAGCAAGATGGACAAATTATTGAACATAATTATAGAGGCTGTCCGCACCACATACAATATGTACTATTTTGCGTTGATGATATAGGTACATAATACATAGTTAAGGATGGCCATGAGTTTGTAAATAAACAAATTAGAAATGACGTCATTATAGGGAAACAAATGTTACTGCAAGGTAACAAATGGTTGCATTGAGAGAGCACTGGTCGTTTGCACTAGGATGAACCAGCATTTGCACTTAACGCAACCTGCATATTATAGTTATGTGTATGTCTTCTCTCAGATCATCTGCATTACTGGCATCAAATCGATTACATTGATGGTTAATGATCAGTATTGGAACAGTTTGTGTTTTGTTTTCTTGTTCGTGTTTATACACATCACTGTGAGAGCAGCGTATTGATGAATTAGGATATGGACCAAGCAGGGGTAGGTTAAACTTGCTTAACGGACAGCTCCTACATGTCTTCTCTAATAAAGTGGCGATGGCCTAGACATCCTGCTGCTTAGATCTGTAATCTGAATGATTAGATGAACGCCTAGATCATCTCTCCTATCAATGACTCTTAACAGTTGATGACGTCACTTTGTTGATTTAACCGTATTATGATGGATGATTGCATTACAGATTAATGCAGTCATCCTATAAGTGAACCGATTATTGACGATACCATTAGTAATCGACCTTTAAGCACATCATTATAAACAAAATTCGTCATCTTACCTGAAGGATACACTAACATTGACACATCCTTCTACTAGAAAAACCACTGAAACTAATCGTTCCTTGGACGCAGTATTGTGATTGATCAGTTAATGATAGCAGCACTGCACTTTCCGTTATTGACCACATCGCAGCTTTGGACAAGTTGTGGTGACAACCATGGTATCTCCCTTGTTATTAAATGTGGAATGACTATTAACTAATTCAAAGATATATGTCCGCCTCATGTAACATCTTTTATTAATAAATTTAAACGAGATTTCACTATCTAATATATTTATTTGCCTAAAAGGTACATGTATTGTTTGTCAGTTATTAAACAGCCATTGATAACATTCGTTTTTCGTGGGCATATGTTAACACAGGTGCGCCGAATATGGTTATTTTTACGATGTATTATTGATCATTGTGGCCAAGCCGCGGGTGTTATTTAATGTCTTACTGCTGCTTGACTGTCATAGATATATGTAAAGTAATATTGCTAATGCGTAATATAGAGAGGAAAAGGCCGTATGATGCTATCACGGTATTGAACTTCACGTTTGATCACCTTCACGGCAATTGGCTGTCATTGCAGCAGGAGTTGATGTCACAATGCTAGTCACCCAAAATGCACCCACCAACAAACACAGGCTAATTGCCATTCCAAAATTGTTCGAAGTGAGTGGTGATATGTCATCAATCTCATTGGCCAATTAAGACTGTTCTCAATCGGTTGCCAAGGTTATTGTCCATTTTAATGCTGCATTTATTCTTGTATACGTATCCCATAGTTTCCAAACGAGAGAGTCTCTATTGAGACTTATTACTTTTGCTCTGGTCATTTAGTAACGATAAATGTGAATAGTAAATATTTGAAAGTTTCTCTTATTGTAATGCAATCACCACAAAAGCACGCAAAGCTAAGGACACAATAAATTAGAGACATGCAATGGGTGATATTACATGTGGCTAATATCGACTTTACTGTTATACCATTAATGTTGCAGCTTAAAATTGATGGATTATTTTGTGAATTGGTCGGTGGTTTGCTTTGTCGAGCACAAAAACGGGAAACCAGGTTAGATTTGGCAGATATGGTAAAATGTCCTGATGCGTAAAACAATAGCATACAGCAAATATGCAACATCACTATATCTAATAAGAAACCATATTCAGGTAACAGTTTTGTACCTGCGCCAAATATACGAGTGTCTGTAGCAATCTTAATATAGATAATTGCATAGTTGCATAGATTAATTTAGTATGTGGACCGCCTTTCAATGTACTCACTTCTTAGACGCGATATATTTTATCTTTACAAACGTCTATCGATTCCTAACCTTATTCACAAAGCGGTCGTCACCTGCAGCGACAAATACATACATAAACCACAGATATGACATGTCTAGCCTATTTATCAAGGTCGATTTCATAAATAAAAAGCTTCCTGGGATTACAGCATGAGCTTGTCGTCTCATCTGAACACACAAGCAATTACAAGCAGCCTAACCAAGTAAGATATGCGATAGAGAGAGACGGAGGAGAGAGAGGGAGAGACGAGAGAGAGAGAGGGAGAGAGGGGAATAAACTTAGCTCACACTATCAAGTTCAATATAGCGTTCAATCGACATCTTTGTAAGAAAACAGTTCCTGCTCGCAAATAAAACACATTGTGCAGCGTAAAAATGCATCAACAGTTACTAAAAATCCTTAACCTGCTTTTTCAAAAATATAAATGCTTTCACTCCGATATGCTTTTGAAAGAACCGAAGCATATACGACGAGTATATCTCTTTTGTCCGACTGTAGTTGCCGCTTGCGCGACTAAGCAGACGGTAGATTCTTGGATTTAGTGTTTGTGAAGTTTCCGCTACAACGCAAAGCATGACGGGATCGAGGAAACCGACACATTTGTCAATAAATGGAGCAATTCAATTTCGATCCACACGACTTGTTATTCAATGAGTTATAACGACACATAAGTGCATTGTAAGATAACTTTTCATTCATACCGTAACGAGACACACCTGTCCGAGAACAAAGGCACAATAACAAGGGTATAAATCAATATCTGTCTCGGTACATTGAGAAATAGGAAGACACCAGCACATGCATGTCATTGACTTTGGTGCAGCATTTTCCATATGAAAACAGGGGTGGGGAACTGAATAGTGTTTGTTGCCCTATGCAACGACAACTAATATTGAATTGACCAGCACTATTATATCACAATAATAGTTTAACCATCAGTTTCCGATTAACGCAATAAAACATCAATAGAATAGGGCGCAACAATTAATTGGGCGTTATCAATTTCAGACCAGGTAAAACAGGTTCTCATATTGGTTTTGACGCTATAATTAATCGTGCCATGCCATCAACGGCATGACAAAATCCTCCATTGAGGACATTTTGGTTCATGATAAACACCCGAATTTATTCGTCATGAAATCATCCTTATATCACAGAGGGTCATAATTGCATTATCTTTACTTTTATATAATGGCTGAACATTGGGTCATTTGCTAAAGATATAAAACACTGTGTAATAGAAGCCACCGACTGGATATCGATTTCTGCAATGGAAGTTGGTATTCTGCGCTGCTCCACGTCTTTTCAAGAGACGGTTAAGAAAAGAGCTGCAAATGACATGCAACACTGAACAGCATCACTTTACGATTCGGAATATAAATAAATTTTAATAGTAGGCTCTACCCTTACAGAAACATGGATGTTACACGTTTTGAGTGGTGTGATTGAAACGCTTTATTCCGATAAATGAATTTACTGCCGTATTATGAAGGAAGCGTCTGTCTTTACATACAAGCTCCAATCACTTGAAATACCAATACGAATTAAGAACACACAAAATGGTAAAAGCTTGCAAATTATATGCGGGTAGGGTCCACACGTATTGTCACACA
>CM067348.1:40262294-40452294 GCA_034190875.2 Urechis unicinctus | reverse complement strand
CTCACAAAGTAAGCTTGAAGAACACCGGGTGTCATTTCTGCTGGTTTTCAATGGTTCTACGACACCTACATATAGCCAACGACCTCAGCACATTCTTAAGCACACACATATCAACATATAACCAACGATCTAAGCAGATACCAACGCACACACACTTTAACATATGGCCAACGACCTGAGCACATACCAACGAAAACACACATCTACATATAGCCAGCGACCTAAGCAATTACAAACGAACACACATATACATATACATATTACCAACGACCTAAGCACATACCAAGGAACACACACATCTACATATAGCCAACGAATTAAACACATAGCCCCCCCCCCCATATAGCCAACGACCTAAGCACATACCAACGAACAAACACATCTACATATAGCCAACGACGTAAACACATACAAAAGAATGCACACACACATATACATATAGCCAAAGACCTAAGCAAATTCCTGCGCACACACACTCCAAAATATTGCAAACGACCTTAGCACATACCAACGAACACACACATCAACATATAGCCAACGACCTAAGCACATACCAACGAAAGCATACATCAACATACAGCCAACGACGTAAGCACATAACAACGAACACACAAATATAAAATAAATCCAAGGACCTAAGCACATTACTACGCACACACACTTCAACATATAGCGAACGACCTGAGCACATACAGACAAGCACACACATCTACATATAGCCAACGACCTAGGCACATTCCTACGCACACACACACAACAACATATAACCAACGACCTAAGCACATACCGACGCACACACACTTCAACATATAGGCAACGACCTAAGCACATTACCCCCCCCCCTCCCCATATAGCCAACGATCTAAGCACATACCAACGAGCACACACATCAACATATAGCCAACGACCTAAGACCATTCCTTTGCACACACACTTCAACATATAGCGAACGACCTAAGCACATTCCTACGCGCACACACTCCAACATATAGCCAACGAACTAAACACATACCATCGAACAAACACATCTACATAGAGCCAACGACCTTGGCAAATAACACCCTACCCCCACCCGCTTTCCCGCCCAACCACATCTCAGTAGAAGCACTGGCGCATTCAGCCTCTATAGTTAACACGGATGTATAAATCACCATAAGACGCTCCCCGAATTCTTTAAGTGCTTTTCAGGCCAAAGCAAAAAAAATACAACTGAGAAGAATCTTATTGGCAAAGTCTACAACATATATATTTTAAAGGCCTAACAAGCACTGATAGAAGGCTCACAGCATTTTTTAGCACAGTAGTATAGGTAAGGGCGGGGCTGGCGCACCGCCTTACCTATACTACATTGGTCCCCAACTAAGGACCAGTCACCCGGGCGAAATTTGGTTTCGGTTTCGTCCGAGTGGTGGAGGCGGGGGTGGGGACTTACCTATACTACATTGGTCCCCAACTAAGGACCAGTCACCCGGGCGAATTTTGGTTTCGGTTTCGTCCGAGTGGTGGAGGCGGGGGTGGGGACTTTGTTTATTCATAGTGCTATGTATCAAACTCTCTCAAATGTTCAAAGCGGCAAGGCTGTCTCCATGCAAAATGCTATTGACAATAGTGGAGGTGATCTTTGCGTAGGTCTACGTATACTGTGGGTTGGTATAACATTGAATCAGATGCGTACATTAAAAAGAGGCAAATTTCAACAGGAAAAGGAGTACATGCCACAATGTTACCTTGTCTCTGTACCTTCAAGAGTATGCAGGAGGTATTTACATCTCTAGGGCTTAGTTTGGAGCTTGAAGCTGACTCTGGGCTTATTATCCTCAAAATTCCTGATGATTTCACTTCTATTTGACGACCTTGTATTAACAATGCTGGGTCTTGATACCCGGTCTGGGTGCAGGATGGATTCCTTCAGGTCGTTACGTTAGTTACCGGCCCGTCAACTTAAGCGTCTTTAACCCACTATATGTCCACCCTGATCAAGTCAGTACCACGCACAACATGCTTGATGGTGCGCCCACTACGCTTCTTGAAGTTAGGGGCTGTGGGGGTGGCTCTTTTGGTGATATTATAACCATAAACATCGCTAATCCTGTGTCAAAACGTGTTACTGTCAGTCCTGTCAATGAGTTAAAGGTTTCAGATAAGGGATAATAAGGGAGTATTTATGAAGCTCAATGGAAACAGGATCAGGGCGCCGACCTCTCTGATTATGCAACAAAGACCTATGTAGACACACACAAAATGGTTAAAGGTGGCGGTACTATGACTGGAGACCTTGAAATGGGAGATAATAAAATCGTTCTGCTAGGAGACCCGATTTCGCCAAAGGATGCTGCTAATAAAAAGTATGTTGATGACAGCAGCGCAGGGACCTAAGACAACACGTAGCTGAAAAAATGAAGCGTTGGTCGTTTGGTGATGTGGCCAGGGGTCAAACCTCTCGAGACTCAAACTGTGGATATACAATGTTATCCAGTGGTAAAATCCTTCGTATGGGTTTGTGTTCTGGTGTGGGTGCTGATACTGGTGTTATGGCAGTCGTTTCTGTTATAAATGGGATAAATCAATCGATAGGGATACACAAGCCTGCTGACCAACGAGCTGTTATGATATCTTTAGACCAACCTTTACAGCTGGAACAAGGTGACGTTATTAACTTTTCTACAACCACAGGAAACAGTGTGCAGTAAACTCAGTGGACGCTGTAGACAATGATTTAGTTGCTGTGGGTATGTGTCTTGGCGCAATTGGTGCGGGTCTGATGTCTACGGTTGCTGCTGCCTCTATTGCTACAGTCTTGGGTGCTACGGGGGCTGTGTGCGGGCTGGTTGCGATCGCAGGAAAAGGTCATCAGCAGGCGGCTGTCGGCGAAGGTAAAGAAGCATGACCAGATTCAAATTCTGGCACAGAACAAACTAAACACGGTTACAGATATTATTTCGGCGGCGATTGAAGACGGCTTTATCTCAGACGATGAGTTTAAGCTCGCTGAGACCGAAAAATATACTCAAATGAAAAGCAACATTAAGGCTAAGACGTGTTTACGCTTAGGGACCTTTATGGATAAAAGCCCTGGAGGTTGGTAGTATAGGTGATGGCAGTTCCCCTGCGTCCCTACCCCCTGCAACTCGTGGCTCACTGCCCCCGCCCCTCCCCCGCCTCCACCACTCGGGCGAAACCAAAACCAAAATTCGCCCGGGTGGCTGGTCCCCAGTTGGGGACCACTGTAGAAAAGGTAAGGCGGTGCTCCAGGTCCGCCATTACCTATACTACTGTCGTTGTTGGCCCTTTTGTGAAGCCAAGTTGAACACGCTTACTATTTTATTTTACCGACGCTGTGCAGCAAGTCGCTAGTCGACCACCTACCGATCCGGTGAATAAGCGAGCGTACAGTAGGTGAGAATGCGTGTAGTTTTCGTGCTGAATTTTCAGTTACATCTGTGTTAATATCACTTAATGGGTTCTAATCAAGAGTGAAAATATAATAGCATGCATAAGTTCTTTGTTTTTGCGAAACAAACGATATTCGTCGATCGATCAGGAAGCAGTGGTTTATTATATAAATTGTAAAGATTGCTCTTCTGAGATGTGTACCATATTTTCGAGGGGTGTTCGTGTTTGGTCGGTGGTGGGGGTGGAATTGGGGGAATGGTCATAGCCGTTAATTATGCATTCAATACTGATATTAGCAATGTTAAACTACTTGTATGGGGTTGCTTTGTGCGGATTGTTGCGGAAGTCATTCACATTTGTTTAATAGAACCTTAAGGTGCAATGTTGGGAGCTTAAGAATATTAATGTGTTTACGCCAAAATTGACATTTTCGCGTATTATTTATGGTAATATGAGTATTGCTCGCTTCCTCTATCGTTTGTAGCCGGTACAAATGAAAAACATTACCTATGTATGAGATTTTGATATGTCATTACATGGCAAGACAAGAGGCGTGGCTTGCACTGCAGAATACGATATGTATGTCTTTTGCTAATTCACTCGTAGGAAAGTTTATTCAAATAGCAATACATTTAGTCCAAAGGTCACAAGCTTGGTAACCACTGGCGCTAAACCGTCTACGCAGAAAGTAACTTTGTTCTCCTTGACCTAGTTAAGTAGGACTAGTGCCTTCCTCCTCGCGCCTCACCCCCTCATCAGTGAAATACAACGGACTTATTCCGGCTCTCTACGGGTATCCCATGAATGCTCAACAAGACCAAAGTACTCCCAGGGTTTTCAATGTACCTGAAATCCAAGTGTGCGGATCAATTATTGTGAAGGTTTTATTGCTTAGGCGCTGTCCGTTACATGTAATGACACTCTGGGTACGTTAACGGCACCATTACCTCGTTGTTGTTTTTGGTCAGTATTGTTTTTGTATCATAAATGTTCTAACTTCAACTCCCCAAAACGCTAAAGGTTCGAAGTTGTGCCAAGCCTTTTTTTCCATGGACAGTTTAAGATTTGGTACACGTGTGCTTTGTGTGCATCGATTGGCGGCCATTTTAAACATTTTTACACAGAGTTGCATAACCAACACAGTTAGCTGGACGAAACTTTGAACGGTTTCAGGCAATGTTATCCCCACCATTATTACTACACAATAAGGGTCCTCAAATGACCTTGTCATAATTGAAACATTTTTGGTTTGCTATAACTTGATAATAACTAAAGCTTTCGTGACCATATTGTCACCAGAAACACGTTACTATGCCAAATCAGCTTCACTTACGAAGACAAGGATAACAGCAATATTAAGTTGTACAAAGTCTTCGTCCATAGACAGATCAAAGATTGGCGTGCGAGCAGTTACATTGGCTTCGTTACCATATATTCTCGCCTATTGCGTTGTGTATTGTAGATAGAAAACAGCGTTTGACAAAATTTGTTTTCATTTATGTCTTTTCGCGTTGCTTGCTTCGTCCAGTGGGAAGTTGAAGATGGCTTCCGGTGATGCAGTGCCACCCACAAACCCTAAATCATTTATGGACACGATGAACGAGGCAGTGATTGGAGGCTGTGTGACAATGGGATTGGCTTTGGGCAGCGAGTTAGGTCTGTTCAAGGTAATGAGCCAGTTTGAAACGTGGGCAACATCGTCCGAGATAGCTGATGCAGGGAATTGCAAAGAGAGGTATGCTGACTACACCACAATGATATTATTTCGGCATATTGCACCACATACAGACTGAGTGAATGAATTACAGCGAAATTAATATTTGCTATTGTTCAGTTGGAGTCGAAACGAAACAATGTTCACATTGCACATCATCCACGTGTCAGTTGTCATTGTGTGTTAGATATGTTCGTGAATGGCTTTACCATATGACAAGCTGCGGTGTGGTACAGATGCATGAAAGTTCAGAGACGTTCATTTTACCTCAAGAACGTAGAGAATGCTTCAGAGTTTATCCGGATGAGGGAAGCCTCGTACGGTTATCTGGGTCCCTCATGGGCCTAGCCTGTGCATTCCCTCAGCTGACAAGCGCGTTTAGAAAGGATGGTCCCATTGGTGAGATATCTCATTTATTGATAAAATTCTAAAATTCATGATCTTTTAGTAGGAATTGATAAGAGCTGATGGGTGGCAATTTCGATTGAAATGATCACCATAAGAAATGATATTTAAATGGCATCTACTATACCATATTGTCCAAACGATGATTGGGTTTACCACAGCTAGTCTTTGGTCTTTTCGTAGGAATTGACTTCAGCGTTTCCAGACATGTTCTCAAATATTGGGAACCATGCAGAAATATGGACGCAATGCTTAGTGAATTGATATCCCAGATACCCACGGAATTGAAGATACAACTTGGTAAGACAACCGTAAGCTTGCATGCTGTCGCTAGTCGGATTTCCTATGAATGGCGTACCAGGCTCCAATATCTTCTCGGGGAGGATTTAACATGCTGTTGATGGAGGCTGTAGATTATTATTGCTAATATATGTCTTGCTGCAGATAATGGGATCGAATGCTGCGATGTTGGCGGGGGACAAGGGTATATGGTCATAGCCATGGCTCAGAGATTTCCGAAGTCCCACTTCACTGATTGTGATTTTAGCCAAGAAGCTCTAGATGCAGGACACGCCAGAGCCCACCGACTTGGAATCACTAATGTGCGCTTCAGTATGCAGAATGCCATGAGGTTGACGGACGAATGGAGTAACAAGTTTGACTACGTAACCTTGTTTGATGTGCTTCATGATCTTCCTGATCCGACGGCTGCCGTACAGAGCATCTATCAGGTGCTGAAACCAGGTGGATATCTGTCTGTTGTTGACATCAAAGCCGATAGCGACCCTCATATGACCG
The DNA here is from genome assembly GCA_034190875.2 of Urechis unicinctus. Taxonomy (NCBI): domain Eukaryota; kingdom Metazoa; phylum Annelida; class Polychaeta; order Xenopneusta; family Urechidae; genus Urechis; species Urechis unicinctus. Next base: position 40,445,984 of record CM067348.1, on the reverse strand, counting down.
TCAATAACAAAGGCAATGAGGTACCCGCCCAGCTGCTGTACGCGTGTAGCTTATATCATTGCATGTCGGCATCTCTTAACTACCCAGGATCACAGGGCCTCGGGGCGTGCGTTGGCTATCAGCGCCTTAAATGCATTTTGAGCGAGGGAGGTTTCACCGATGTTCATATTAAGGAGCTTCTGAGCGATGTACATCTCTTAAGCAAAAAACTTCCTGCTTGATGCCTTATGTGCGTACTTAATGTTACCATACTTATAATACAGGTAAATTGAAACATTTGATTGGTTTACATTAAATTTGCCAACTGGCGGGACCTTGTCGATATCATTTAGAAATCTTGGTTGCAAACTTCTCTTCCATAATCAATAACAAATCATATTCTACAGTTGATCAAACTGTGTTGCTATGCAACAAGCAGTGCCTCTGCCAATATGATTGACAATCAAGCATCAGTTGTAAACTCTTTCACGGTTCGATCATGCCAACTACAACATATCTGTCATCAAATCTTACAATCGTATGATTAAAGCATTTCGTGTTAAACCGTCATGACGTTCATAGTCTTCATAATTACGCGACTTGGTCAGAGAATAAACTTTGGCTTGGCCAGTCTGTATTTCAATACGCATGGTAGTTCTTATTTCAGAAACATACGCAGAACAAAAACTCGACATGTCGTCATAGCTAAGTTTGAACAGTGGATGGCCAGTAGATCACGAGATTGCGATGGCTTTCTTAAGTGAATTTATTAAACAATATATGTAACATGAAGGGAAGACATTCGTCATAGACGGATTATATAATGGATACTGGTACAAAGTGCGTTGCGCTTGAGCACTTCGAAGTTACATCAATGGCGCGTGACCATTTTAACATGGCCTGATATCGGCAATCTGAGCTACACTAATAAATTCACTAATGAAGTATGACAATTGACGACAATACTTGAACAACATCGAGATCCAGACCGTATTACCCAACAGTTTCTTGAGTGACTCGTGATTGACGTCCGGCGGCTGACGTCCGGCGGCTGACGTCAATCTTGATATTTTCATAGAGAAATAGATGAGACCTTCCTAGTGTTACGTGTATCGGTGACGAATTCGTCATGTGAGGACACGGGACAGACGACAGCGATGGATATTGGAACTATCGTGACGAGTTATCGTGACGAGTTATCGTGACGAGTTAAGCGTCCACGACGTAAATATTCTGAAGGACTTCAGACTTATTATTCTCCACTCCCTCCGCAAAGCTGTATATGGCAAGCTGCATCATGCCCACCAGGCTATGAAGAAGCGCCAGCTACTTGCACAAAACGCAGTGTTCTGGGATGGCATCGACCGAGATATGGAGTAAACTGTGCAATTATGCTGATCTACCCACTTGTCGCACCAGGCAAGCCACCCAAAGGATCCACACGACGTGCCACCTCCAACATGCCATACGACGTACCACCTCCAGCATGCCAGACGACGTGGCACCTCCAACATGCCACACGTCGTGCCACCTCCAACATGCCACACGACGTACCACCTCCAGCATGCCAGACGACGTACCACCTTCAACATGCCACACGACGTGCCACCTCCAACACGCCACACGACGTGCCACCTCAAACATGCCACACGACGTGCTACCTCCAGCATGCCACACGACGTGCCACCTCCAGTATGCCACACGACGTGCCACCTCCAACATGCCACACGACGTACTACCTCCACCATGCCACACGACATGCCACCTCCAACATGCCACACGACGAGCCACCTCCAACATGCCACACGACATGCCACCTCCAACATGCCACACGACATGCCACCTCCAGCATGCCCCACGACGTGCCACCTCCAGCATGCCACACGACGTACCACCTCCAGCATGCCACACGACGTGCGTAGTTTATATACATCTATCATAGGTGATATATATTGTACTCAAAATGGAGGGGATGTCATAATATTTCTAAATCCTATGATCATAATGTTTCATGTACAACCGCATTAACGTTCATAAGCTTCACAAGTATGTATCTTTGATCCCTGCCATTGATCTAATTACATTGACTTCCACTTCCTTCTTCTTGTTGGAGAATAAACGTTGGCTTTGCAATACCACACACCCTGACCAGTGACGTAATATAGGCGAGATTTTTCATTGCGCATTCACTGCACTAAATACTTTTATTTTCAGACTAAACGTAAAAGCTGTCTTACCAACTTCAATGGGCGCCTATGCTATACATACCGTGATCTCGATGTTAACAGCAGAGGTCGCAGTAAAGAAATTGATGTTGCTGTGGTGATTGGCTGTGCCAGCCGACAAGGCTGCGCAAGCTGGCAAGGCCGTGCATTGACACTGATTGGCTGCGTCAGCTGGCAAGGCCGTGCATTGGCACTGATTGGCTGCGTCAGCTGGCAAGGCCGTGCATTGGCACTGATTGACTGCGTCAGCTGGCAAGGCCGTGCATTGGCACTGATTGGCTGCGTCAGCTGGCAAGGCCGTGCATTGGCACTGATTGGCTGCACCAGCCAGCAAGGCCGTGCATTAGGAGACCTGACAGATGCTGTTCAGATTCGGAAGCTTCGCGCTTCACAAGTTGGCTTGGATCATATAGTAGAGCTTTGCCAATCAAGCAGCGATAACTGTCATAGAAGCAGACCATATTCTCTGTTCAGTCTTCCATAGATGACAAAATAGTGAATGCCAGTAACTCTATGTACATTGCTACGTCGGGTAAGAAGTTGTTACTGCTAACTGAAATTGTTCCTGCTAAGAGGCTTACACACCGACTATGACGGTTGTGGCACCATTGTTGGCACTGCTTTTATCTTTTCAGCTTCAAAAGAAACGACAACCGGTCAAACACAGTAATATTGACTTAGGCATGGATATATGGGACTCCATTGTAGATGAGCACAACTTATGGTACACTAATCAGCGACAATGGTGCAAAAGCTCGACATACATATAAAATCTACAATGGATCCCATATAGCTAATATGAAATAGCGAGTAATATTCCATACTGCAGCAAATAGATCCGGATTTACGATGTCACCCTGAGCTACTTAATTTAATTCTTCAAATCTCAATATTTCAATCCACACTTTCAAATAGTTCTCTGACGCTTTGAAAACGACGCGTAGAGCTGAAATTGACATCTGCAGAGAACTTCAGCGTAGTCGCTCTATGATCTACTAGTTTTATCATTCATTGTATTTGAAAAAAGCCCGACCACCCGTCATACATTGAGCGTAGAAAATCATTAGCTTCTTTATAAATTCTCAATGACCACGATTTCTCAAAACAAGATGAATTCCTCCAGCATGAAGGCCTCACCTACATCATAGAGACTCAATGCCAAGAGATGAGGGACAAAACTCTGGGACAAGCCAGTAATAAAACTTGGCACGTGGAAAGATGCAAGAGAATGTAGTCCTCCCAGTTTGTCGGGCTATTTAAAGCCACAATCAAAACGGACATGGTCCGAATGGCAAAGTCACTGACCCGCGTACCAAAGCCATTAACCACGGCATACATAATGAGCTTGTGGCTCTGAGGAAATACGCTGGGTTGATTGGGGCCGAAGTCAAACCATAGCAGATTGTGGGGTCCAAAACACACCCGTAGCATGCTAACTATGTCACCTCGTGTAGATTGTTCCCAGTGACCCATGACAACGACTTTATTTCTGCTATGGTTGCAAAGTTAGAGGGTTTTTCCAGGGACTCCTTCATAGATGCTGTGCTTGATTCCATGTATTTTCACAATTTCTGTTACAGGGTTTGTGTAGTCTTGTGCACTGATTTCTTTTTTTCCTTAAATAATTATTCACCTGCACCAGTTCCCTATTGTGTGTGGTAGAATGTATTTTAAACTCTGAGTCCTAAGTGTTTTATTGGAAAATCATAGATACATTTGATATTCTCTCATCCACATTCACATTTTACAAATACTAACCAACATGTTAGGCAGTTGTGGGGACGATGAACTGCCGAAAGTTGCATAGTGTATAACGTACAAAGACTATTTGGAGAAAATCTGGACCTCACAGTGGTTCATTGGTTCCCCCAAGATTTTGAAGGTTTTTTTCATAAACCTATAACGCGCTCAATAAGCACCCTCTTGCTGGTGATCTAACTGTCGGACTGCATCACTTTCCCTGTCAGTCAGTTCTTCTTATTGAAAAAGGTTGCTATGTTGACGGCCAGTTGCACAGCATTTCGGAGTTGCTCGTCCGCTAATCGCAGCGCCTTGACAGTTACAGCTTTATTCTAAACAGTTCGTTAATATCAATTTCACATGACCACATGACGTAGTGCCGACTTCGAGAATTCTTCGTCGCAATGGAACAAAATTGAAGCGAATATTTTGTGTTTACGCGTTAATTGTTAAGTAAGCGTATTGAGGCGATAACTTCCCGTCGAGCTTGGGACCGTATTGCTCTGTGCTACCACACCTCGGACAAAATGGCAACGCGGTCTCTCATTACAATGATTGCCGGGGCGGGCTAGCATGTTGATCTGATAATAGTGGCTCAATTACCTTACAAATAGTGGGTTTGGCATAAAGGAACTGCCACTTATAATAATATTTAATCCTTCGATTAGTGAAAGGAATGTAATAGCTGACTATTGGCAATCGTCAGCTGCCAGAATATTTACGGCCAGTCAGCTTGACATCCATGGTAAGCAAAATAATGGATGCTATAGTAAGAGTCAAACACACAGAATACTTACTCAAACATAATTTACAGAATATGTCTTAGGTCTCTGCAAACACTCTGGTCTTATCAACCGTTTGGAATTCCCTGTAGATGCTTCTTAAATGTTAGACACTGTAGGTGTGATTTATTTTGATTTTCAAAAAGCTACCAACTGTAAGGAAGAAAACTTATGGCAACCGAATTAGTGTGAATGCATGAGCATGGATGAATAGACGGCTCAGTAAAGACGGCAGAGAATGGTAATAGATGGCATGAAATCAGATTGGACAATATAAGTGGGGTCCCTCAAGGGTCGGTCCCTGTACCCGTTCCTCCCTTAATCTACATAAATGATGAAGAATGTGCCCCAGAGTTAGGACCACACCCAGGCTCATAACTTATGAGACCTCATGGCCAAGGAGAGACTATGAGAAAATAGCTTTTCCCATCAAGTAGTCTCCCCATTGAACATTTGACTAGCCTAGATAATTTCAATCAGATTACTCTTTTAACAACTATTTCGATAAGAATTCTAAGGACAAAAGAAGCTGACCATATTGCATTACTATGTAGATATCTGAGACAATTGTTGTTAGTCATTGACTACGGAGCAGTCAGTCATTGCTAATAATTAATATAGTGGCGCAAAGGAGCTTGACAATTGGCTGATGTGACTATGACGAGGCTATCAATGCAATCATATTTTAAGGTACCTATCTCACCAACGGAAGCACTTAAATTTCACATTTATAAATTTGCGGGTGGGTAAATACCGACGATGTAGCTGTTTCAATCATATGACTAATAACCTTTAACTAACATCCGTTAAAAACAGATTTAGTTTTGCTTACTTCCTATTTGCCATTGCACATAATCGACGAAGCGTTATTCATTTACTATGTTGACGAATATATAGTTCGGTATAGTATACACCACGTGAGTGTTTATTTACTTACTTTTGTCCTAATAGTTTACCTGTCGGAGGAAACTAGATTGTCACAAATACAATCAGATCTTGCTTACTTTAATAATAATGTAATCATCATCATCACCGTCTTCGTCTTCATCATCATCACGGTCGTCATTGATTCACTATAAGTCAGCTTATACGAGGCTCAATGCAGATATGTCAACAGAGGCTACATCTTCGCAACGACCTTCACGCGAATGCTGGGCTTTACTAGGGACAGCTGGTTGCGTGTTATTGACTGCCGCTATATGAACCAGTTATGGTTTGGAAGTAACGCAAACTAACATAGAAATTGTTTGTCTGTGTCTGTCTTAAAGCTTTTTATGGACGAGGTATATAAGATATGTCCCTCTCCGATATTCTCAATCACCCTCTACTTATAAGGCCCAGACAATACAACCGTTGCAATTACAAAAATATATTACATCCGCGCTTATGTCATGTAGACAAAAACTTGATTTGCCGCTAACAAGTTTAGCCGCATATCAATATGTGGAATATATCATAGTAAATGCTGTATTAACATGCATGTACCATATCATTATAATTATATAAACAAATAGTTACTCGCGCCATGAAATTAGCGTTCGCTTCATGATAGTTTATAAGGTATGAACAATGATAAGATAAAGAGATGAAAGAAATCAAAATATTAAACATAGATATTTTGGCTTTGGCCAAAATGATTAATAATCATTAAGTTACCGGTACGTGGTGTGTATTGTTGCACCTGCAGGATTGAGGATAATCAATGAGCATATGCTGTGGTGTGAGGATACATTTAGAGCAAAGTCAAACGCAAATCCTATGTCATCGACTTATATGATCTATAGTTTAATCACCTACATGAGTAATACTTCTAAGGTAACAGAATTCAGCGCAAAAATTATGTTTTATGATGTTTATTAAACAAGCATTATTAATGATCCATCTACGCGATTAATCAATAGGCATACTTAATACTTGTTTTGGCCAAATGGAAAAAAATATTGTTCGGTCAACGGCAGTTGATGTGATCAATCTGAGAAAATGCCACCCACAGCAGACGTCCAATCAGCTCAATATGCCACAACAGGTTTGGAGTTTATAAACTCAGTTGTCGATATTTGATTGATGATAGAACATTAGTGATGCTCGCGCTGCTAAATAGCCGTACTGTTTCACACATTTCTCCTACCACTGCTCATTTATAGCAAATGACACGAGCAATTTACATTCTGTGACCTCAACATATCATGGCTGTTGCTATTGCCTATGATATGCCATATTTGGATTGCATACTTTATCGAGTGACCAAAGATTGTCGGATCAATTGATTAGACAATTTTGTAGTTGGTCGATAAAGCAAAACTTAGCAAATGATTCTTTGTCATTACAACCGGGGAATACAGGAACACTGAGTACCCCGTATTGCTATGATCACCCAATAGTTTGGCCTGAATCCCCTGTAATTAGCTCGAATAAATTTCCAGATAATAGTGTTTTCTTGGCTCATTATCAAAATATAAATGGCATTTCAATCGAATTTATGCTCAAACAGCATATCCATTTCACATTATAAGCACGGCTTTGTAAAGATATCAGTCTCCAAGCTAATAGGCTGATACTTATACGGATATCAAGTCTCGTTCAAAGGTTGTTGTTGATATTATGTCTGAGGTGCAGACATTGAGATAAACACGCGCTCTTCTCCAATACGAATTTGATTATTTGTGAATTATGATCACGATCTGATAAAATAATTTTTTTTTCGTCCCATTCTGAACACTTGCTCGTGAAAACTTATGAGCCGTAATCCAATACAATTTTATAATTAAATCGAAATCAGGGTTTTATGGCCTCTAATTGCTTAGGACAATAGACACAAACCGTCTAATATATAACAAGTGTCTGATATTATGTTGGACAAGTGGTGTTAATATAAATCTATGGTTTCAGGGGTAAAGCTTCTGAATCAATCTATATCTCAAAATCAATCGAGGTAAGGGGAGCAAGCCTTCTCGACAAGTTTCGACGTGATCATTTACTTATTTGAATGATAATACGATCAAACATTTATGCGTCCTATCTTCCATTCAAGATCACCAAATATCCCGCTCTTCGTTGCATTTTGCATGTGAAATAAGGAGACACATATCCCATAGCATTTGCTTACATGACAAGAGACCAAATATGTATATCCAGTCCTGGTGTTACATTGTTCACGATGCGGTTACGATCTGTTGTCAACACACGTCAGCATGGAGCTATACTTAACACACTTAATGTAACAGATGCTAATGGAGGTTATAAACAATTGACAGGAACATTTGTGAATATACGATCATACAATATTTGATTATTTGGGTTTATCCGGGCCTCGATCATAAGCAAAAAAGGGGCGGGCCACTTTGGCCTTGTCGTCATCACAATTGCAGAGGGCACCAAGGCCAACTCAAGGCACACCAAGGCCATCTCACGGGGCATCAAAAGGACAATCATTTTAAAAACTTTATTTTACATTTGTATACAGCCAGTTTATACACATCAAATCTGTAGGTCATATGTATCACTGTATACACCATGTCGCATTCCCTGTATACTGAAAAACAATGTTGATAGTTATTTTAATTGACCGCCTCAAGTTCGATTTTGTTATATTGTGTTGAACGGTAGAAAGACGGCTGCACTATGGTAAAGGTTTTAGTAAGGCCAGATATACGTTTGGTAACTGTATAAGACGAGTATCCTTACTTGGTGTATCCCATGCATATAATAAACATGTAAAAATGTTGACTCAATCGGTCATTAAAAGTGCAAGAAAATAATTTAAAAAAACCCTTTTTGCAAAAAAAGTGTGTTTTCAGATGCCAGGGAAAGGCATCATGTCTGAAGCACTTGTCACATAGTTGCATGCTTACCGACAGCTCTCATCTAACAGTCACTATCTGACATGTCATCCTCATCAGGGTCATCAGTAATGTCTACATCAGAGTTGTTGGAGTCTGTGGAGCCATCATTTTCAAAGACGTCAGAAGAGATGGTAGTCATTTTGTGGAGGGGTTTAGTATGTGGCCGTCTGGATCTGGTGCTACTTTGCCACCATCTGTCAACCGCTGACTCAGGAGCGAAGTCTTCTGGCTCTGGTCCCTCCGTGGAATTTTCGCATTACGGTTCTATGGTTTTCAGTCCAAGTGTCAAGCGCCAGTCTAAAATCCTCATGACCACACAGAATTGTTGCTCCACTTGTGCGCTGGCTATGGGGCACATGAGCAGGATGCGAACCAAATAGAGGAAGTTTGAATACTCTGCTGATTTTGCCGAGCACCACATGTGGGGTACCGTACGGACGTGATGTAGGCCTACATATGCATATATATGTGCACGTACGTACAAACAACGAATGATAAATTATCCAGACCATGAAAATACTGTGTATTTTTTTCTCGCCTTGACGTTTTGGGCATAGTGTTTGTGTGCACGAGTTTCCCACACAATGTCCATGATGTACAATTGTCATGGTGGGATGTAGAGGTAAATATACAAAAAGGGCACGTTGGCCAAGTTGGCCGCGACAAGTGTATTTTCTGAAGGGGCATTGCAACCGAGTTGGAAGGGCACGTGGCCATTGGCCGCGGTGGCCACGGTAAAGATCGAGGTTTGATAGTGGCGGCGTTGAACTCAATTTTAGCTTTTAGACCAAATGAAAAAACAATAACAAAAAGTGAATGCACATTGACCATGGCAACAATCAGTAGTTGATTTAAGTTTTCACCATAATAGATTACACGTAGAACACAGTGTAAAGTATGATAGTCACTCAGCAGCATCACATTTCCTTGTGACCTCTGGCCATCATATAGCGGCCATCGCTTGGCCCAAGTTGTTACTGGCATGTTGCTGCTTATCAGCATCAGACCCGTAAGGTTCTCTAATTGCCATTCAGCAACATTCCCGGACACGTGGTGTGACGTTCAAGGACAGAAGTCATTTCTGTGATGTATTAATGTTGGCCCTCTTTGATGACACCTAACCCCCCCCCCCCCCACCCCTGGACTGACATAGAGCTTTGCTTCGTTCACCAGTTAACCTGGACCAAATATTGTATAGCCGAACCTAGTTTAAGTTGGATAATGAGAGCACTTGGGCTCACTCAGACAAGGCCCAAGTACATGGAAGCGGCGAAATAAAACAACAACAACAACAACTACACTTATGAGCATGAACTTTGTCAGTTGATTAAGGAAACCTCGGACTGTGGTGGTTTAATCACTGCTGGCTTCTTTGTGACTACTGTAAATGTGTGGTTGCAGACAGCATCACAATGAGCGTGCTGGGAATTGCTATGTATTCGATAATGTATGTTTTCTCTGACTACACTAATACCAATGGACTATGAACAATATATATCTCATCTAACAGCTTGCAAGACTTGAATTGCGAAGAGTACAATCGGGAGTGAACGGGTTTATTCCAATAAGTCCTCGTGTGCCTCCCCAATAACATTGGTGTCACATGGTGTACATAAGAAAGTGGACAGACGGACTTCTTTAAAAACTACCGACAAATTTACAATGTAACTGTTAAAGCCCAATATATTTGACAATTTGTGTATTTAGTCGAGCAGGATTGAAACTGCGATCGTCATAATATGCATTTGGGTTATAGGACAATTGGCTGCTTAGTTAACAGATGAATGGTGAGGACATTGATGCTGCCATTGACCTGCAACCGGCTGGTGCTCGGTGAGGACATTGATGCTACCATTGACCTGCAACTGGCTGGTGCTCGGTGAGGACATTGATGCTACCATTGACCTGCAACTGGCTGGTGCTTGGTGAGGACATTGATGCTACCATTGACCAGCAACCGGCTGGTTCTCTGTGAGGACATTCATGCTACCATTGACCTACAACTGGCTGGTGCTCGGTGTCCGATCTTTCCTGGGAATGACTGTCTACTATTATCAATGCACTGAAGACTATGCGAGAGAAGCGAAGCAGTTCTTGGCGCTGACTGTTGAAGGCCGTGACACTGACCCTTGAAGGCGAAGTCTCTGAGTTTTGTGAAGAGCAGCAATGCTATTTCTCAAGTCCCTTCTACCCCCTATGTCCGCCATGGCGTAACCTCATCTGGATGCCCCGTTAAAGTTCTATACCAATGATTATGACTATGCAATAGGATCAATCGTGGCTCAAACAGTAAACAATTTTATTGATCGGGTATTAGAAAATAAATCTCACTCCATTAGCTTTATTCTACTGCTAAAGGAGGCCGGGCTAGGCTATTTAATTTGATAAATCTCCTTTTCAAGATCTCTCGGACCGCCTCGCAGCAGACTCAACCATTTCAAGAGGTACCAGCTGAAAGTCTACATGTATTTTATCATCGACGAGCACCTTTACATCAAAGATGTCGGCGGCGAACACACTATGGCATGCGAGCTGTACAACCGCCGTGTTTAGCTTCGCTGACCAAGCCTTGAATACCGCAGGGTATTGTCAATTTGATCAATGATCCCCTTAGCTGGGTTGATGGTGGCGTCGGGGGCGCTTGGCTCGTTGTCGACTGTGGTATTTAGGTGGATGCAGGTGCCACGACACAGCAGCTTCAGGACGCCCAGGCAGCGTGACCCGAGACACATACCAAGCGGTTAGATGTAATCATCGAAACAACATTCAAGCATGGGCTCAGAGAAGAAATCATGGCTTCTCACTTTTACAGCAGCAGCGTCTGACTACTAAAGAGGTACAAGAGGTAGAAGACTCCCATGACAGCATACACAGACGAGGAAGCACAATTTGTTTCAGGTTAATCTAGGTCTCGAGTTGTTCGGCGCAATGAGCCAGCTGTTGGCCAGGCCTGCAGTCTTTGTTAGTCGTGGCCGTGTGGATGTCCAGCATGCAAAGGAGTTTCAAGCTAAATTACAGGGTGGGGGGGGGGGGGCAATCAACTGAGTGGGTTTCGCGGATACATCTGCACTAAACAATGAAGTAACTTGCTTGTGCTTGACTGACATAAAGAGAAGCAACTGACCCTGCATGCTCTCTCGATGTTGACCAGTTTGGACACGCTGTCACCATGGCCGATGAGCCTATGCTCCACTGTTTGTTGGACGGGTCACCCCGAGGCTTTGTCCAAGGAGGTGCTTATGACGCCTCCAGACACCCCACTGCCACCAAATGGTATCCTGTAAGTTTCGCTGCGAACATTCCGTCACTGCGGTCATCACCCTAACTTTCCTGTAGAGTCTCTCAGTGACAATAGGCCTCTGTGATAATGCCGCCTTGAGCTATCCTGCTTTTTGTGTCCAGAGGGGAGGGCTAGGCCTTGCTCAGGTACTCCGTAAGTGTGGTATCCCTCGGAGTACAACACGTCCATCCCGTAGTGGAAGAGAACCTCCTTGTACTGCTGCTTATTCACGGCAACCTTCTTGATGCCATTGGCCCTCTTCATCTGCTTCCTGCTAGCCTCGAGGATCGAGTGCTTTTTAGCTTATATACATACATACGATAGAGCGCCCGTCGCACTCGTCATTTATCTTCCCAACATGCTTATTATTAGTATGAGCGTGTAGCGGAAACACCATCGGGTAGTCCGGTATGACATAGAGTTTCCAGTACCTAGCTGTATCCTTATACACGTCCTCAAACTGAATGTCTGGGACCAGCGAGTCATTGTCAGTATATGGGAGGGATGTTACAATCCCTGTTCCAGTTTGACAGCTTATTGCAGGTACATCAGATGCTAACTTCAGTCGTGGTTTAACATACTGAAACAGACAAGTTCATTGAGCACAGGACTGGGCTAGCAAAGAGGTGCCTTTTTATTTCCTCATCATTGGCCTGTACGAGCCTGACATCAACACGTTTCTGAGCTTCTCCATTGTTTTCCCGAAGACAGCGCTAATCATCAGCTTGTACAGACAGTGCTATTCATCAGCTTGTGCAGACAGCGTTATTCATCAGCTGGTGCAGACAGCGTTATTCATCAGCTTGTGCAGACAGCGTTATTCATCAGCTTGTGCAGACAGCGTTATTCATCAGCTTGTACAGACAGCGTTATTCATCAGCTTGTGCAGACAGCGTTATTCATCAGCTTGTGCAGACAGCGGCGTTATTCATCAGCTTGTACAGACAGCGTTATTCATCAGCTTGTGCAGACAGCGTTATTCATCAACTTGTACAGACACTTTTTTGAGTCGTTAGTTGCCATCTTCCGACGCTCAGTGTTCATTCTGATATTGACCTTCATCCATGGTCTTTGATCAAAGTTAGGAGTATTGTCTTCAGGTATAGCATTTGGACATAAACAGCTGCACAGTAATGGAACACGTACAGTTCCTGTTCACAGACATTCAATATGTTGTGACGATACTCCACACTTTCTGGACAATCATGCGCACTGGGGCCAGCGGATAGGTGTTGTGCATCCCCTGCTGTTCCTTGCAGACAAGACATTCTTGACCCAATCTACGGCTCCACACGCATAAAGTGAACTAGCACTAACAAAAGGCTTCAAGCGTTTTTAGTTTTTATGGTACACTCATACTTCGTGATTTTACATTCACTATACACGTTTAATTGCTGAGCATAGTAATTGCTGTTGAACATGATTACCAGTGCCGTGTAAATCATGATCAATTTGGTGCGAATAACCCTGATCAATGCATGGAATTGCCAGTCACATATCACATTTATCTAGATAGAAATAAACCTTTGAAAATGTATCAATGCATTTGAACTATTTCACGTTATGATATCAGCACGACTGACATAATTTGCTGTATTTCTCTTACCTTGTTTTGTCTAGTGTATAAAGTAAAAGATGGCTCCGGCGATTCGGTACCACCCACAAACCCAAAATCATTTTTGGAAACGAGGCAGAGATGGGGCTGTGTGACGATAGGGCTGGCTTTGCACAGTGAGTCGGATATGTTCAAACTGATGAGCAAGTTTGAAACATCGGCAACGTCGACCACACCACAGTGAATGTGCAAATCAATTAAATATCATTTCAGCATATTGTTCCGCATACAGATTGAGAGGATGTATTGTATCCACGGTTTTATTTGATGATATATATTATGCTACATGGACTGATTATATGTATTGAAATAACATGTTCCACTACAGGTAATGAAGTTAAATGCTGAGATGTCGGCAGAAGACAGGGGTTTTATGGTCATAATCATGGATCAAAGATTCTCATGTTACTGATTGGGATTTCAGCCATGGAGGTTGAGATGTAGGACAAGCCAGATCCAGACGACACTAAGATGAACTTCATCATCCTGAGTGCCATGAGCTTACCGGTACGTCTTGAATAACAAGTTTAACTACATCTCCTTGTTTGATATCCTACGGCTGCAGTACAGAGCATCTATAATATGCTGACACCAAAGTGGATATCTGTCTGTTGCTGACATCAAAGCCAATAGCGACCCTAATATTACCGTCAATAACAAATGCAATGTGATACCCGCCCAGCTGCTGTACACGTGTAGATTATATCATTCCATGTCGGCATTATTATCCTCAAGGTTATCTTCAGAATTATCTTCATCACAACAATCGTCATTAACATCATTATAATCGTTATAACCCTAATCGTCATGGAAATTTTACAATTACTTATATTTAGAAACAGTTTACAATTCAATTAAGGTACACTTATCTAATAATTTTCGGGGGAGATATTAATGATTTAAAATTTGTTTCGATGTCTTCGACCTTAGTTTGCGTTCAAAAAAAAAAAACACCCTCTGCGTTTTGCGCATCAATTACACCTTCCATTTGAAAAAAAAAACATTTCGAAAATAAATTCACAATTGCGACCTGCATCGCAGCTGACCAACGCTAAACGAGGTAACACTGCAATATATTCATAGCCCTGCCCCGAGACTTTATATCCGAAGGGAAATTGAGATCTGAGTGCAGATAACACGTTATGTAAACAAGGCGCAATCACAGTCCCGGTTGCTGAACTAATAGGTCAAGAATTCATTTTGTTTAGAGATAACATTTGTTTGTGTAATATTATTGATACCGTCCAGGCTTGCCGTTGGAAGACATGCCGTTGGCGTTTGTGCCGACTCTAGTTTTCATAGGCCTGCCTAGAGACTTTATACGCGGAGGTAGATTGAGATCTGAGACTAGGCGCATTGCGATATAATCATAGAAAATGTAATCTAGGACTAGCCAAAACAATTAGGTGTGTGTGCCTGGTCAATTAAAGCATAGCTGTTGTGAATGCATTATACACATAAAAGAAGTGATTGTGAACCTTATAATAAGCTAAATAAACCCCTTTTGCTTATATTGTCAGAGTTTAATAGAGTTAAGACCATAGAATTACGTCTAAATATTTGTTGATACGTTGTTCTATAGACTATATGTCAATCCTAATTGATTGCTTATAAACAGTTAATTGGAGCATATGTATTTCTTGTATCACTTATCTAAGTATGTAGCTCAAATGATTTGAATAAATTTAGCAAATCAATAATTTGATTGCATCGTTTTCTGTAAATATATCATGACCAATGTAATCATGCTGTGACACAACAGCTGGAATACCCACGGATATACTTATGGTAAAAATGTCATGAAATAAACATGAAAACTGTCATCATCTATCAACATGTTTCATAATCACAATACATGCACCATTATTATAATAAAGACAATGCAGTACCATCAATACACTGCCCACTACTGGATAAATTCTTCTAATCTGAAAATATCAGTGACGCGCGAAATACACCTTCTAAAACCGAAATCTACAGAGAAATCCCAGGTTGTCGTATCGTGATCTATTAGTTTTATTATTCAATTTGTTTAAAAATCCAGATAATCCGTCAAATATTCAGCTTAGAGAAACCATGAGCTTCCTTTGAAAGCTATGTTTGAGGTATTTTGTGCAATTACTTATAAGGTTCAAGAGTCACATTTTTGGACACTATCTTAAATCGTCCCGAGGTTAAACAGAAAATGTTTGTGACTTCGAATGCATATTCTACACCAAGGTTAGGGTTTGAAAGCAAAACATCAAGATTGTTTAAGATAAGATAATTAAAAGGAATCTTTTACGAGACAATATACAAAACACCTTCCATGAAGCCATCGGCGTCGTTGCTTGCTAACACTCCCAGTATGATGGCAGATGTTATGATTATTATGACACCATAGAATACCAAGAAGAATCTGTCAATCACCCGAGCAACAGCTTCCCAGTCGCCTTTGTTGTCCTCGTTCCTCTTTTGCTCCGTACGTTCTGCCTCCTGGGCTCGTAGCAACTTTACGACGTCACTAATGACGGCTGGTTCCTTCATGTGTGAGTCATCACTAGCAATTTCTTTAACCGCGTGAACATCTGGTTGTACCTTGTTGCCCCACTTGCCCCCATCGCTGCTTGGCACGTCACGATGCCGCCTCATACAGAGGAGAAATGCGAGTACTCTGAGAATGGAGGTGTGTAGCCAGGTAGGCACGGGCTTGTCAGGAGAATGATGATGGACACTCAGTACTAAGACGGTGCTGAACAGGACCAGACCAGTCATCCCCATGCTGATGATGATGTACACAGCTGTTGACATGAAAACCAGGACGGTCTTTGACGATGCTGGTGATAATATATGAACAATTCATAGAATACCGTACCATTTACTTACTGAATATAGAGACGGTGTCGCTGACTCTAGGTGTGATGTCAGACACCATGAGTAGCACCACCGAGTAGGAGAGAAGTACCGTGATTCCAAGGGATATCTGAAATCGAACAACTCCCAATCATTATTACAGACAAGAGGCGAAAACATAAATCTATTTAAAAAATATTGCCGGTCTTGTATGCTTGCAGTTGAATGCGACTCAACCTTTTCGCCAGCTTCAGCAGGCAGACAGAACACTAGGAGCGCCATGAAAGTCATGATCAACGCTGGCAAAACCAGGTTCAGAACAAGGAAGGTCGGTCTTCTCTTCAGTTTCAGTTGCATGGCCACCATCGGAAGTACGTACTCTTCGGATGCAATCTCTAAATATCTATCATTTCGCCCAACAGCTGTAGAAACGAGTTCCCATTCTCCGTTTTGTATGAAGTAAGATTGATCAACCAACGGAGATAGATATGTGAGGTTAACCTCTAAAGCACCGTACATCCAGTTGACGAACTGCACCTCACAAACTTGGGTGTCAAAAGGAAAGTAGCGAAGGTTAATCTTACAGGAGGTTACCCACTTGAAACCAGGCGCCCATAATGCCTGTCCATCTGATGTGACGCTCACTCTAAAACAGGAAGCAACATCAGTGATAAGTCTGTTATATTTACTTGAAAGACATTTATTAGATCAGTCAACCGAAACAGTTTTACTACCTGAATTCAGCGTCAAGCGTCAGATCCGAACCCTGGTCTACGCTGTTGAGCATAGCGATTTCAGGTATCCACACCTGTTCGCCGTTGATTGTCATTTTATTCACGCCACCATAGTCAGCCGGGTTCCACTGGAGAATCTCATCCACCCAGAGCTGCACAAATAATATCCGATTTATGCGAGCTTGGCTTAACAACGCTGACAGTATAACGGGGAAGAGAAACGAGTAAAGCTTAGCAAAGTTGACAGAGTAGTATAGAGAGAGGCGGTTCTGGCAGAGCGGGGGATGGTTTTGGACACACCTATCTGCCCCTTGTACAGGCCCATTTCGGATGCGAGTGTGCCTGGGGGTTTCCTATGTGGTATTTTCTCTTGGCCTCTCGAACCCCTAGCAAACCAGAAACTCTCGTGGTAGTCTTTTGGTGGTAGTACTATTTTGCCAGGCACCATGTATACTGGTGTGTCCCATTTGTTCAATTGTGTGTCTGCTATAGGGTTGGGGACCCGTTCGATGGGATGCGTGTTAGCGAGTTGGGTGGTCGGGTTCGTTGGCTTGGGTGGTCGAGAAGTCTGGCGGTTGGTTGTAGACCTAGGTTGGGGCAGATGGTTCGTGGACAAACATGTGTACAAGAATGTATCCCGTTCCCAGTATGCATACTACGACCTGTCTTTCCTTGTATGCCTGTGTGTGTGTACAAAGTGGCTCTATTTCTGCATCAATTTCTATATGTGCGTCTGGAAATGGGGGATTCCCTGTGGCGGTGGGGCTGTGGGGATTCGCCTGTTGGCTGGCTGGTGCTGTATATATGTATGTGGCTGGCTGTGGTATATGCATGAGTGGTGCTGCTGCGGCCGCAGGACGTTGGGGATTCCCTGTTGGCTATACATTTGGTGGGCCTGTACAAGGGGCAGATCGGGACAATGCCCTTTCCTAGGGTGTGTTGAAAACCATCCCCCGCTGTGCCAGAACCACCACTCTCTATACTATTGACAGTGTAATGGGATAGAGTTACGATTATGGCTAAGCACAGCTGCCAGTATAATAAGGCAAAGTATCGAGTAAAGCTTAGCAAAGCTGCCAGTATAACGGTGTAGAGTAACGAATAACGCTTAGCAAAGATAACAGTATAACGGGGTAGAGTAACGATTACAGCTTAGAAAAGCTGACAGTATAACGGAGTAGAGTAACGAATAAAGCTTAGCAAAGATAACAGTATAACGGGGTAGAGTAACGATTACAGCTTAGAAAAGCTGACAGTATAACGGAGTAGAGTAACGAATAAAGCTTAGCAAAGCTGACAGTATAACGGGGTAGAGTAACGAATAAATCTTAGCAAAGCTGACAGTATAAAGGGGTAGAATAACGATAAAGGCTAAGCACAGCTGCCAGTAAAATAAGGTAAAGTACCGAGTAGAGCTTAGCAAAGCTGACAGTATAACGGGGTAGAGTAACAAATAAAGCTTAGCAAAGCTGACAGTATAACGGAGTAGAGTAACGAATAACGCTTAGCAAAGCTGACAGTATAACGGAGTAGACTAACGAATAAAGCTTAGCAAAGCTGACAGTATAACGGGGTAGAGCAACGTTAATGGCTAAGCAAAGCTGACAGTATAACGGGGTAAAGGTAAGTATAACGAATAAAGCTTAGCGAAGCTGACAGCATAACGGAGTAGAGTAACGAATAACGCTTGGCAAAGCTGACAGTATAACGGGAAATGTTACATGTAAAGCTTACCAAAACTTTAAATATCACGTTGTTAGAATTTCTGTATAAAAATTACATACACTTTCGGATTTTGAACGTTCTGAATACATAATACATTTTAGGATGAGGTAGTTTTTATCTTGTTTCATTGCAGAATGTAATCGACATAAAATGCCATGATTACTATGTATGAACACGTGTGTTTTTTAAGGCACTGCGGGAATACGGGTGATTTGTTCTGGGACGACCGGAAATTTAATCTGATGAGATGAAATTATACATTGTGATTATGAAATTCCAACAAACCACTAACCTATAACACATGCTCGCAATAGTTTGTAACACTTGACCATCCCTAAATCGAATGGCTAAAGAATTTCAGCCCTTCATCACATCTTAAACGGCCTTGAAGCTTTTTTTTCCATATTTTTAAAGGAATTTGTTCATTGATGCGTCAGCTTTACAAATTGTTGATGTTCATAACTCACCACTTGCATCCAACCAAACGTTGTCAGTACTTGTGCCTTCTCATCCTGTACATTCAACATACAAATTGCAGCATTTTATCAATTCAGTTATGATGTAACTTAATAATCCGTTGTTTAAATATGCATGTTATGAAAAAAGTCACATGGAGGAACAATCATTATTGAGAAGTTTTCTGTACCATCTCGTATAAACATGATGTGTGAAATATTCGTGAGCAGGAAACGATTTGTGCGACAAAAGGGTTTTATCTATCGCCATTAAGACATCTCTGTAAATATACTTACCAAGCTCTCCACGCGAGCTAACGAGAATAACAGGCTTGCCGTCAGTTGCGTGTCTGGATTCCTTACTGGTCTGATGTTTTTGTCGTAATTAACCATCAAGTCTTTATACAGCTCCAGCTCCCAGTGAACAGAGTCTGTAAGGTTACTGATATATATTTGTTTCAAGACGTAAAATATGTCGGACCGTAAATATATTACGATATCAATATTCACCTTTTAATGAATTATAATGTTGAAAAACGGGTTTAAAATTGACACACTCAGGTTTAAATGGATGCTTACCATTGTTTCCACGAACCCGCGGCAAGGTGTGTACCATTAACACTAGTATCACTATCCGCATCAATGAGTCAGCCATTTTCACGCGCTGCAAAACGTATTTGAGTTTCGACAGGACGGCTTCAGTCTGTGTCGCTGTTGTCCAACCCATTCTTAAATAGCTTTACGCCGATGTTTGTGGTGGTGGTCGTCGTGTTCCACGGCTTACTTAATTAGGAAGTATTGATCTGATATATGCCACTCAGTTAAGTAGTGAGTTTCACGAAACGTTAGCTAATGAACTTGATATTGTATTGTTGGGCAATTGTTTACGTTCCTGTGTGAAAAACATTGATTATATAAGTGCTAACGATGGCAAGGGCGGGCTAGCTTAAAAGCCGAATGTTATCCCACGCGTAAACAAATATATGAGGCTGCTGGAATAACCAAAAGACCCTGTGACACTGAGTAGCTATGGCGTCCAGCGTGATATCCTTATGTTATTGACATGAGCTCATGAACAGCAGTCACGTGATGGAAAACTCCAGATGCACTTCTTAGGTTCTGTCTTCTACGAAATAGCAATAACGACAGGCTGTCTAATATATTCTACTTTCGTGACCCAAGCTTTCCTCAACATTCGAACTGGTATTTTTCAGAATGATCAATAATGCCATTATATGTTGTGTGATCATAGTTTTTTTAACTTCCATTTATATACGCATATATATATATATATATATTATATGATATAGATATCTCGTATATTGATATATATATATATATATATATATATATATATATATATATATATATATATATATATATATATATATATATATATATATATATATATATATATCTATATATATATAGATATATATATATATATATATATATATATATATATCTCTATATATATATATATATATATATAGTATTGCAATAGTCGGGTAAGCCACCAATGGGAACAAAGCCGTTAAAAAGGTCTGGTCCATTGTGAGGAATACAAGATTTGGCGGAATGTTGCAATAGTGGAGTAAGCGAGTGTCAGTGAGGTGGATGCATCGAAACCATGAGTCAGCAAAAACGATTATTTTTGCTGAATCATGGTTAGAGGAACTTGGGAGACGACAGGATTAGGCGGAAGGTTAATGCGTTTACTACCCCGCTTATGACTTGGCATCCATTGAATCACGCTTTGTGGTGTGTTTGTCTTGGATATGGGAACTTTCTGCGCAGCCGTCGGCCCCAATAATGGAGCCTCGTGTGTATAAAATCTTTTACCAGTTTATGTAATTGTCAAATGTATTTGCATAGGACTTGTCAATATTTTCAACGCTCATGTTTAATATTATTCACAATTCATTTGCTATGATTTGGCTGACGCAAGGCATTAGTGGGGCTTGATATGTGTACGACAAGAGGGTGATAAGAGTATAAAAAAATGGTCGGCTCCGACCACAAACATAACGCAGCATAAAGCAGCTGGAAGAACGCGCTTCTTAACTGAGATCGAGTGAATTGAGTATTGTCAATAGACATTGATCGCGGCAATACTGCCTAGAAAAACACACATATTCAAGGGAGTGTCTCTAACAATATCATCATACACAAAAGATTGGAATATGTTTTAATGTAAGAGCTATACATTTAATGCTCGATATCTGAAAATCCACGCTTTTTTATCAAATTCAACCGATATTCACACAAGCAGCTATAATGCAATACTATTACAAACAAATACCCTATTATTTTGTGGCGAACATAGTCGCTTTCGCCCAGCATGATAAGGTGCCTCGAAAGCCAAGTCTTTAGCGATGATGCCGAAGTAAATATTCGGTAATGCACGGATACACACACAACCGCTTGGCAGCTTGGCGCACTCTCAGCTAATGTTGGGAAAGAGTTTTCCCTGGTCGCGACTGATAAATGGGTACTCTAAAACACAAAATAGGTATTTTAAACACAAAATGGATATTCCAAGCACAAGAAAAATTTTGTTTTAATCATAGGGTCCAAATTCAAAAGATGCACAGTTCACACCTTGCTGCAAGTCACAAGGCGAACGAGCAGAACTAATTTAAGAGTCAGCTGTTTTAAGGAACTGTTTTCTTTTGATGGCAGTCCTCTCAAAAAGAACTTGTTAAGAGCAGTATATCCTAGCCCGTTATCAAGCAGGGAAAAACAGCCCAAAACATCAAGACACTTTTGGTTGAGTTGAGTCTGTTCGGTAAGTGATGGTTGGTGGTCATCCTCTGCCGTAGTTTGGGGTTGGGCATTGGGAGTAGAATGAGAATCGTCCTGTCCTCGGTCAACTTCTGCGGGACAATGAAGAGAGGCAAAATATACAAGTAGTTTGCTGTCCAAATCAATATCAAGGCATCAATTGTGGAAGCCTCTGGGACCGGCCACTATGCAACACAGGGCTTTAATTGCGAATACAGCGAGAAGCAACCAAACAAACGTAGGTAATTTCTGATCGAGTCGCCATTCAGATTAGTCATCGAAGAGTCTGCTTTCGCGATATGAGTGGCCAAATGGTTCTTGCAATTGCCCATGTATATTTGTATGAGTGTATGTATGTATGTATGTATGTATGTATGTATGTATGTATGTATGTATGTATGTATGTATGTATGTATGTATGTATGTATGTATGTATGTATGTATGTATGTATGTATGTATGTATGTATGTATGTATGTATGTATGTATGTATGTATGTATGTATGTATGTATGTATGTATGTATGTATGTATGTATGTATGTATGTATGTATGTATGTATGTATGTATGCATGCGCGAATAATTCATACCGACTGTCTGTCATGTAATTGTTGATGCCAACACACCTGTATATCAACAGCGGGAACAGTCCTTGATTATACGAATATACATCGTTCCCAATATATCGTCATGCTGACGCCTAACTGTCTGCTCGACTGTTTGGTGAGTATACTTGGTGCGAAACATACTTGTTTTCTAATTCCATACCTGTATGTATGTATGTATGTATGTATGTATGTATGTATGTATGTATGTATGTATGTATGTATGTATGTATGTATGTGTATGTATGTATGTATGTATGTATGTATGTATGTATGCATGCATGTATGCGCGAATAATTCATACCGACTGTCATATCATAAATAATTGTTGATGCCAACACACCTGTATATCAACAGCGGGAACAGCAGGTCCTTGATTATACGAATATACATCGTTCCCAATATATCGTCATGCTGACGCCTAACTGTCTGCTCGACTGTTTGGTGAGTAAACTTGGTGCGAAACATACTTGTTTTCTAATTCCATACCTCTAGATATTCGCCAGAACCGACGCGTAGTAACCCTACGCACGACGAGTAACTCCGCCAGACTCCCCCAGCTGGGATGCCAATCCGAAACTCGGGGCCATTCACGAGCTAACGGAAAAGCTAGAGCTCTAACATTATCCGACCTGAACATATATATGTGTCTGTGTATGTATATATGTATTTGAATGCATTTAGATACATAAAT
The DNA here is from genome assembly GCA_034190875.2 of Urechis unicinctus. Taxonomy (NCBI): domain Eukaryota; kingdom Metazoa; phylum Annelida; class Polychaeta; order Xenopneusta; family Urechidae; genus Urechis; species Urechis unicinctus. The sequence continues at coordinate 40,422,693 of CM067348.1, read as the reverse complement.
ATATATATATCTATATAAATCATTTATACATATAAAATGTCCATATATATATATATATATATATATATATATATATATATATATATATATATATATATATATATATATATATATATATATATATATATATATATACACATATATATATAGATATATATATATATATATATATATATATATATATATATATATATATATATATATATATATATATATATATATATATATATATATATATATATTATATTATCATCGGTATCAGTGTCGTGCGGATTTGGGGTGAAACGTGTAGGTTATTCGGCGACTGGGCATTGCATGCAGAGAGTATGAAAACCTAAGAAATATGCGTCGGGTTCGATTGGGATAGGTCGATATATTTGTTTGTTGCCATGATTTGTTTGAATGTAAGTGTAATTGGCTACTTAATAGGCTGGGTGTGCTGTAAATCGTATTACGCGAGTACCCGAAGATTCCACAGCTTTCTAATGGTGCAATTGATACAATCTACTGCTGAAACTGATTCAGTAGTCTTGACATAGTGGTCCTGTATCTCATGGCATGCAAATAAATCATTTTTGACCATTCATCTGGACATCAGCACCATTGCTAAACCAGGCATGCAAGTGGCCGCACCAATCCGCCCTGTATTCTTCTATAACTAACTTATTTGTCGACCCGGCTAAAGGAAGCGATGGCAATGAGAGAATGCTCCGTTTCGTTATTGCCCTTGAACAAGATAGCATCACGCGAGAAGCTCCCAATGGAAGCTGGAGTTCCTAGGGACTGCTGATTGCGTGCTATTGACTGCTGCTTTAGGAATTACTAATGCTTCTGTAGTGACGCAAATGAGCATGGAATTGCTTTCTTGAGTCTGTGATGAGGCTTTCAACACAATGATACCTATCTCACCAACACAATGATACCTACCTCACCAACACAATGATACCTATCTCACCAAAACAATGATACCTACCTCATCAACACAATGATACCTATCTCACCAACACAACGATACCTACCTCATCAACACAATTATATCTATCTCACCAACACAATGATGCCTATCTTACCAACACAATGATACCTACCTCATCAACACAATGATATCTACCTCACCAGCACAATGATACCTACCTCACCAACACAATGATACCTACCTCATCAACACAATGATACCTATCTCACCAACACAACGATACCTACCTCATCAACACAATGATACCTATCTCACCAACACAACGATACCTACCTCATCAACACAATTTTATCTATCTCACCAACACAATGATAACTACCTTATCAACGCAATGATACCTACCTCATCAACACAATGATACCTATTTCACCAACACAATGATACCTACCTCACCAGCACAATGATACCTACCTCATCAACAAAATGATACCTACCTCATCAACACAATGATACCTACCTTATCAACACAATGATACCTACCTCATCAACACAATGATACCTGCCTGAAAAACACAATGATATCTACCTCATCAACACAATGATACCTACCTCATCAACACAATGATACCTACCTCATCAACACAATGATACCTACCTCATCAACACAATGATACCTACCTCATCAACACAATGATACCTACCTCACAAAGGGCAGCGATGAATACATCTACGGTTGAAAGTGAACGACAAAATCGTTGCTAATTCGTCCAGAATTATTGATAACAAGATACGGCTACTTTCAGCAAAGTAAAAATAACCATCCTGTGAATGAGATGCTGTAAAATGCCATTGCCCAAAACCGAGGAAACCACACCGAGTTGTATGCAATGTCAAGTACAATACGCACTACGTTAATCTTGATTTACTTATGCATGTCTGATCATTTGATCGATCTTAGACTAGAGTGAAGGCTTTGGTGTTCATCTACACCTCACTCACAACTGGATGATTTTAGTTGTAAAGCACAATGAAACCAACCAATGCTCCGTGAGTTGCAATACTTAACCAAGTAAGGGTCGATTTACTTATGCATACTTTAACATTGGCATCGATCCGAGAATACAGTTACAGCTTTGATGGTGATATACACAATTTTCCCGACTTCATGATATTATTTCTCAAATCGAATATGAAATATGACAATAAATTGACAGGCAGTGTTTTGTCGTGACTAATATTTTCAATCTTGGAATCACATGAATGAATACGTTGTTAATCTTTATCGCAATGTGGTCAGAATCGATCATGTAAAATCGACAAATTATCGCTTTTCTGTTTGCACATTGGCGAGTCATAAACGGATTGCAATCATAATGCATCGACCAATACATCAACGGCATCAACACATAAAGTCATGAGGATGATGACTCGATTTATGCATTGGTAATTGAGGCTGCGGCAACACAAGACTTGTGACTTTATTTCCACTCCTCGGCGCTAAGAATTTATACATCATCGTCTCCACCTATAGCTAGTAAATAGTGATCCCGAACTATGTCATCAGAATAAGCTGCTCATGCGCGTGATTGAACGAAACATCAAAATAAGGGTCAAATTAAAAATTCGCCTGCATACTTTAACATTGGCATCGATCCTCTCTCTCTCTACAGTTACAGCTTTCTCTCTCTCTCTCTACACAATCTCTTCCTCGACTTCATGATATCTATTTCTCAAATCGAATATGAAATGAGAGAGCAATAAATTCAGAGCTCTCAGTGTTTTCGCTCTCGCGAGACTAATATTTTCTCTCTCGGAATCACATGAATGAATACGTTCTCTCTCTTTATCGCAATGTGGTCAGAATCGATCATGTAAAATCGACAAATTATCGATTTTCTCTGTTTGCACATTGGCGAGTCATAAATATATTGCAATCATATATATATATATATATATCGACCATATATATATATAAAGTATAAAGAAGGGGGCATCAACACATAAAGAGGGAGGATGATGACTCGATTTATGCATTGGTAATTGAGGCTGCGGCAACACAAGATATGCGACTATATATATACTATATCGGCGCTAAGATATATATATATATCGTATATATATATATATATATCGATAAATTAATAACAGGCGACTAGACGCATCAACAATCATGCAGATTCCGACATTAGACTCACAATGTGCCTCAAGAGTAACACTTACATACTCAATCTCTCTGGAAATTGCCTTCAGAATCTCTCTGCAGCTGAGAATGTGTCTCTATCGTTCTACGCAGACCTGTATCATCCAATCTGATCTCTCCACGATGTTGTGATGAGGAACAAGATTGAGGTAACTGGTGGAGATCGATATTGCTCAGTATCGATCCATTTATACGGAGCCCCATCATATGAACTGTATGCACTGTGTAGAAACATGTGGCAGTTCACTTGTATGACAATGTGCCGTGTATATCTATGCAGGATGTAGATAATGTCCATGTTATCATGGATACCATACTTCAGGATTCCCAGCAAATGAGGAAAGTCTCTACATTGTATCGGATAGGAAGAGGTCGTATTGAACAGATTCTCCTCCGTCAGGATATGTTGAAGGGACAATGTTTCAGTAACCACGAATAGCTATATTGCTCACAGTTTATGCCAGGAATGATAATTCCATTATGGCTGTTTAAGCAGATAGAGACACGCGGTTTATCGGGAAGAAGCAAGGTATTGATCTGGGCAATTGACTGGATGATATGATTAGTTCTGCTGACTGAACAAACGCTGCAGTGATATTGCCAGAAATGTTAACCAATAAACTTTGGTGAGACATTTGCTCGTCAACTAACGTGAAGAGACAATTCAACCCGTTAAAATCTATGAGACATAATTATCAACAGCCCGTAGTCAGAAAACTTTTATGACCGCTGATCCCCGCCGATATAGCCATCGGTTATATCGATATATAGTGTTTTTGTGGCTCACGTTAGGTTTGCTATTAAAATAAGCAGAACGAAAGGAGATTGTTGTTTCGTTTTCGATGACGGAATACGGTCTCTGGCTCGTTTGTTCGAATCCATGCCGGAACTATGGCTCTTCATAGCGTAGCGAGATCATGATCTACGGGGCATAAACTTTAATCCATTCTCATTTTCAATAATCGTATATTCACTATAGTGGTGTCACGGGGCTCTGCGGCCGCCAGGGAATTGAATATCGCTTTGCTAATAACATTGTCTCCAATTCCTACCTCATCAAAGCCGATAACCATTGACTTAAGTAGAATGCAGACATTTGCGGAGTGTGAATGGCTGTAGATAATACAACACAATGAATGGGGTTGAGCATGTGACAAGCGTGTTGAGCGTGTGAGTCGCTTATCATAAATAGTTACGTTGTACATGCAACAAACATCATCTAAGACATAACATCTCTATCCAATCGATCTAAACATACAGTACGGGTGCTTGTCGTCGATCACAGCACATGAATCAACCATGTACGGATGAATGCTAACTTCCCAAGTGTTTTCAGCTTGGCATCCCTTTGATCCAGATATATCAAGTTTTGAAAAGATTGCCGAACTGAAAAGCGACCCTTTTTATACTATGCAAAGTGTTGGTAGCTTGGCATCAGCATTATAACATGACATTAAGTGTACTACAGATTTTCCTTCTCAATCGATGCAAATAATGACATTCACCTTCGAGGTTGCGACGATTTGATCATAAACACATTAAATAAGCTTTTTAAAACAATCAAAAGCACGATGTACGTCGTGTCAAACCCGCCATTATGGTATTCAATATACATAACGAACGCAAGTGCAGACAATTTGAGGAAGTATATGTTAACTTCCGGTGCTGTGCCATGAAAAACATTACAGTATACACATACAAATCAAACTTCCTTGACTGTTGCGAGCTATTCACCATTGATTCACGGACTAATTTGCTGATAATAGGATTATTCAAAGCATTTTCTTTTAACTTCTAATACAGTCTGCTTCGCCATTGCGCCATGTTCCCGTGTAGAGCTCGAAAGTCTAATTTTACAACCAACTGAGCCGCTTCCATTATTTAACAGTCATTGGACTTACAAAATGTCCGTTGCGACAGCGAACAAACACGCCTGTCTTAGTTATTAATGCTTATATAATTCCATCCCACATATATATGAATATGAATACTTGATAGCCGCTATCTTTGTGTCTGAGGATATTCACAAAATGGAGGGACTTGTGGGGGTTGTGTGAATCCGCATGCAATCTCATAATGGTGTATTGATCCAATGAATGGTTATTATGAAGCTACTTAACTCAGTACATAGTTTTGCATGACATTGCCACGTGAACCAACATGAATGAGTTCGAGTGAAACCTTTCCTTATCAGAATGAATAACCTCGGTTCACGACGCGCTGGTATGCAACGCCGCATGCAACATGTTTCACTCACTACGCTCAAGTCAAATACCAACAAGACGGCAAAACAACATTAAATGTCGTCATAAGCGTTAAATTAAATATTTCTGCAAATCAGCTCCACGTAGCAGCTCAATCAGCTCCACGAAGCAGCTCAATCAGCTCCATGTAGCCGCTCGACCAGCTCCATGTAGCCGCTCAACCAGCTCCATGTAGCCGCTCAATCAGCTCCACGTAGCAGCTCAATCAGCTCCATGTAACTTCTCAACCAGCTCCACGTAGCAGCTCAATCAGCTCCACGTAGCAGCTCAATCAGCTCCACGTAGCTGCTCAACCAGCTCCACATAGCTGCTCAATCAGCTCCACATAGCTGCTCAATCAGCTCCACATAGCTGCTCAATCAGCAGTTCCGTGGCACGAAAGGATGATCTAGATGATATTTACCCAAATTTTATTCAGTGCTCATCCGGTCATACACGTATATACACAATGGAACAAAAGGTGGGGACTCTGGGATGTTCTTCCTTATCACTCTCCTCATCCAGCAGCTCAATGAGGATGATGATGATGCGTGACCGTGCCTTCCGGAACTGGGGCACACTGACCAAGCTGTCACGCGCGATGGCTGCAGTGGCTGTGAAGGGCTGAGGCTGTGCGAGACCTTTGAGGAGCTCCCCAGACTCGGGCGCGCCCTCTTCTGGAGTGACTGCATCAACTGGTAATTGCCCTGTTCACACTTGCCCTTGCGCTGTGAGGATGAGGAGGGGACAGTGGAGAGCGTGCTGTCGTCGTCAACCACAGGCAGCCACGGCAGCCTCGAGGTCCCCACTGTGTGCTGCCATGGTTGTCATCCCAAAAACTGGGTACAAAACACAGGGCAAAAATACAAGGCAAATTCAATGATCTGTAATTAATAAAAATAAATATCTATATTATTATTTGTTTATTCTTGCACAGTTGACGGGCTCAACATGATGGCGGACCACAGTCTTGTGGAAGCCGAAGTTTGCCTTCACCAACTGCTACCTCTCTGTCAGGTCCAGGGCGCCGTCTCCGCTTTTCTTCTTGTCAAGACGTGTGGGTGTCTCCGCGGACTTGAACCACCCTTGAAGGTACTCAACAGTCTTCCCCATGACCTCGGCTTGATCCTCCCAGAGCTTTTCCTTCTTGTCCACCCTCTGGTAGTCAGCCTTCTTGATGTCCCAGAGGATGGCGTTCTTGCAAAAGAAATCGTTCATGAGCTGCTCCCCTTGAACATCAAGACAAAACTCTGGTCCTCTTCTTCTTGGCAAGGGTTGGCTGAGAGGAGGTGGAAGCCGCGGACGCAGCTGCCGTTGCCACTGACGATGCCCGAGAGGCATTGGAACCTGCATCATCTCCATCAGAGGGTGAGCGTGAGGGTGAGGGCGTTAACGTCCACGCCCACGATGAAAGCGTTTTCAATATAGTTTGCGATTTCTCTCGAGGTTTATCTCACAACTACATTAGTAGGTTGTCCCTCCTATTCAGGTCTGTCAGCTGGTCAGCTATATCAGTCTCAAACCTTCTGTAATTTCTTTTACTCTGTCACTGGCAATTATGCACTTTGGCGACCCGTTTGTGATATTGGCACCTTGGATACGCCCGAACTGTTTCTTTAAGACGTCAACGCGCTCTTCAAATGATTGTGTTGTGATAAGCAGGTCAGAGATGCAGCTCTAGACATGATCAAGGCCCTTTAACAATTTCTTAATACATCTCACAAAGGTAGCTGCAGCATTCATCAGGCCGAATGGCATTTTGACGAATTTGTTGCATTCATCTGGAGTTACGAATGCAGTTCTCGCTATTGAGCGCTCGTATGGCGACCATTGTGCAGCACGCTGTCGACTGCAGTTTGCAAACTAGTGAAAACCAAGCAGAAATGACACCCGCAGCCTACACATCGTGATGTACAAAGGTCGCGACTTATATAATAGTTTCAAGTTAACTTTTGTATGATTGCATAAGAAGTACATTAGGTGCATACAGAGGATAGAACATTTTTCAATCATAACTTGGAGCTCTTCTGTATGATAATGTTCAGTATTACTCAACTGTGCTGCGTTTAGCATTACCTCCTCACTGAATGAGAAGACAATGATGTGGTGTTCATTACGATGGTGATCTTGGTTATAGTTGCAACAATGATGGTGGTAATAATGACGGCTATAATGATTGTGATTAAGATCATGATTAGGATCAAAATCATGACAATGATGGTAGTATAATGATAACAACGTATATCATGTGGATGGTGTTAATGATGATGATCATCAGCATGATTATGATGACAGTGATGAAGATGAACATGGTGAATAAGATGACAACGAACATGATGATGATGACGATAAAGATCGAAATTTTCATTCCAGTATTCCTTTTTTAACGGTTTGTTATGAGTTGGATGATGATGGAGTAGCCCACGCACCGACCCTCCCCCACACCGGCCCACACACAGACCCTCCCCAAACCGGCCCACGCACCGACCCTCCCCCACACCAGCCCACGCACCGACCTCCCCCACACTGCCCCATGCACAGACCCTCCCCCAAACTGGCCCACGCACCGACCCTCCCCCACACCGGCCCACGCACCGACCATCCCCCAAACCGGCCCACGCACCAACCCTCCCCCACACCGCCCCATGCACAGACCCTCCCCCAAACCGGCCCACGCACCGACCCTCCCCCACACCGGCCCACGCACTGACCCTCCCCCCAAACCGGCCCACGCACCGACCCTCCCCCACACCGGCCCACGCACCGACCCTCCCCCAAACCGGCCCACGCACCGACCCTCCCCCACACCGGCCCACGCACCGACCCTCCCCCACACCGGCCCACGCACTGACCCTCCCCCACACCGGCCCACGCCCAACCACATCTCAGTAGAAGCACTGGCGCATTCAGCCTTTATAGCTAACACGGATGTATCAATGACCACAAGACACCCCCCGATTCCTTTAAGTGCTCTTGTTATTCAGGCCAGAGCAACAAAAACAACTGAGAAGAATCATATTGCAGTTGTAGCAAAGTCTACAACTCCACATACATATTTTACTATGCCAAACAAGCTCTGATAGAAGGTTCCCAGCGTTTTCAGCGCAGCGGTCGTTGTTGGGCCCTGTTGTGAAGCCAAGTTGGGCACGTTTACTATTTTATTTTACCGACGCTGTGCAGCTAGTCGACCACCTTCCGATCCGGTGAATAAGCGAACGACAGTAGGTGAGAATGCGTGTAGTTTTTGTGTTAGACTTCCAGTTACATCTGTGTTAATATTATAGCATTTCTTTGGTATATATCAATGACTTAATGGGTTCTAATCATGAGTGAAAATATAACAGCATGCATAAGTTCTTGTAGCTGTTTTTTGGTGAAACAAATGATATTCGTTGATCGATCGGGAAGCAGTGTTTTATTATATTAATTGTAAGGATTGCTCTTCTAAGATGTGTACCCTATCTTCGAGGGGTGTTCACTCAATACTGATATTAGCAATATTAAGCTACACGCATGGGGTCGCTTTGCGCGGATTGTTGCGGAAGTCATTCACATTTGTTTAATAGAACCCAGGTGCAATGTTGGTAGCTTAAGAATATTAATGCGTTTACGCAGAAAGTAACTTTGTTCTCCTTGACATAGTCAAGTATTGTCTTCCTCCTCGCGCCTGACCCCCTTATCAGTGAAATACAACGGACTTATTCTAGCTCTCTACGGGTATCCCATGAATGCTCAACAAGACCAAAGTACTCCCAGGGTTTTCAATGTACCTGCAATCCAAGTGTGCGGATCTATTACTGGGAAGGTTTCATTGCTTAGGCGCTGACCGTTACATGTAATGACACTCTGGGTACGTTAACGGCACCATTACCTCGTTGTTGTTTTTGGACAGTATTGTTTTTGGATCATAAATGTTCTAGCTTCATCTCCGCCAAACCGCTAAAGGTTCGAAGTTGTGCCAAGCCTTTTTCCATGGACAGTTTAAGATTTGGTACACGTGTGCTTTGTGTGCATCGATTGGCGGTCATTTTAAACATTTTTACACAGAGTTGCATAACCAACGCAGTTAGATGGACGAAACTTTGAACGGTTGCAGGCAATGTTGTGCCCACCATTATTACCACACAATAAGGGTCCTCAAATGACCTTGTCATAATTGAAATATTTTTGGTTTGCTATAACTTGACCATAATGTCACCAGAAACACATGCTACTATGCCAAATCCGCTTCACTTACGAAGACAGGTATAACAGGCAAAGTTGTACAAAGTCTTCGTCCATAGACAGATCAAAGATTGGTGTGCGTGCAGTTACATTGGCTTCGTTACCATATATTCCCCGCCTATTGCGTCGTTTATTGTAGGCAGAAAACAGCGTTTGACAAAATTGGTTTTCATTTATGTCTTTTTGCGTTGCTTGCTCCGTCCAGTGGGAAGTTGAAGATGGCTTCCGGTGATGCAGTGCCACCCACAAACCCTAAATCATTCTTGGACACGATGAACGAGGCAGTGATTGGAGGCTGTGTGACGATGGGGTTGGCTTTGGGCAGCGAGTTAGGTCTGTTCAAGGTAATGAGCCAGTTTGAAACGTGGGCAACGTCGTCCGAGATAGCTGATGCAGGGAATTGCAAAGAGAGGTATGCTGACTACACCACAATGATATCCTTTCGGGATATTGTACCAAATACAGACTGAGTGAATGAGTTGCGAAATATTTGCTGTTGTTCAGTTGGAGCAAAGATATTATTGTAATAAGATACCCGACTTGGACGTTTCTGTAGTGAAGCTCGCGACCAGCGCCACCTGGTTTCGTGGAAGATAAAATGTTAACAAAAGCGCGTAGATCGATCGGCGATGGTATGTAAAAATTTAACGACTCTTTGATAGAGCTAATACATAAAAACAAAGCCAATTACTATTGGCACCTTTTTATCAATTTGTGTGACGATTTATTAACTACAATATTTTTGTTATGAACGTTTGAACGAAGTCGCATATATCAGTATCTACCCCAGGCCCAGCCCCGATCAGACTGTAAAATACATACTTACTCAGATGTCTTGTAGGGCTGAATTTACCCCTTTTTAAGGTACAGTCGGACGTCTATATATATATATATGTATATATATATATATATATATATATATATATATATATATATATATATATATATATATATATATATATATATATATATATATGTATATATATATATATATTAAGGTCATTACAACTAAAACTCTCAGTCTTAATAGCTTACTCAGAATAACCACAAATGAAATGAGATGATCAGCATACATTAGAAGATTAACAATAAGCACACTAAAACCACACTGAAAACAACAATTATTTAAAACCAGAGCTCAATTCATCCATATAAACACTGAACAGATAGGTTGACAATTTGCCTCCCTGTCTTATGCCATTAAACCCACTAAATCAGCAAGACATAGTTCTTCCCCATCATACACACACATCCGATTGGAGTACCATGCAACCAACCATTCTAACAGTATATCCAGGGACACCTTTGTTCGACAAGCTCCCCCCAAAACTACAATCTTAGGTGCAGTAGTCCTATATACTGGTGTGATTTTTCGGAAATCTACACATACAACAGCACTTAAAACAAATAAGAGCACAAATTTTCATGTGTTTTCTCCCCTTATGGTCCCTTAACTTACAGTTAACCTCTCTCAGGGAATGATGCAACCTGATGTTCACCATAATACATATTACAGAAACATGACACCTGCATGATTCACATTGGAGTTTCTCTAATGAGACCTCTTTAGCTAGAATGCTTACAACCCTGGCTTTCACTCGCCTACTGTATAATACTGTGTCAATGAATTTGCGGCAATGTTCATTAAGCCTGCATAATGCATCTACTAGGGATTTGCTTGGTACAACGAGCCCTTCCTTACCTCGGTAATTCGCCTGGTCATGTATATCATTGACTACATAAATTTTGTTTCTGCACATTGCAATTTCCGGGCAATATAGCCAGACACATATGCTAGAACATTCACTTCCTGGATGAAAAGGCCTTTGTCAATTCAAACAGTAAACTGCAGCGCAGAAATGCCCATTTGTGTTTGACTTCTAGTCAGACATACTCGCAAGTCATATCGAAGTTGGTTCACAAAAGTAGGGGGCGCTGCCTACGCGGTATCACGGAATTTGTCGGGCGAGCTGCCAAGTTGGGTATCTTATTATAACAAGATCTTTGGTTGGAGTCGAAACGAAACAATCTTCACATTGCACATCATCCACGTGTCAGTTGTCATTGTGTGTTAGATATGTTCGTGAGTGGCTTCACCATATGACAAGCTGCGGTGTGGTACAGATGCATGAATGTTCAGAGACGTTCATTTTACCTCAAGAACGTAGAGAATGCTTCAGCGCTCGTCCAGACGAGGGAAGCCTCATACAGTTATCTGGGCACCTCATGGGCCTGGCCTGTGCATTCCCTCAGCTGACAAACGCGTTTAGAAAGGATGGTCCCAGTGGTGAGATATCTCATTTACTGATAAATTCCAAAATTCATGATCTTTTAGTGGGAATTGATAAGAGCTGATGATGGCAATTTCGATTGAAATGATCACCATAAGAAATGATATTTAAATGGCATCTACTATACCATATTGTCCAAACGATGATGGGGTTTGCCACAGCTAGTCTTTGGTCTTTTCGTAGGAATTGACTTCAGCGTTTCCAGACATGCTCTCAAATATTGGGAACCATGCAGAAATATGGACGCAATGCTTAGTGAATTGATATCCCAGATACCCACGGAATTGAAGATACAACTTGGTAAGACAACCGTAAGCTTGCAAGCTGTCACTAGTCGGATTTTCTATGAATGGCGTACCAGGCTCCAATATCTTCTCGGGGAGGATTTAACATGCTGTTGATGGAGGCTGTAGATTATTATCGCTAATATATGTCTTGGCACAGATAATGGGATCAAATGATGCGATGTTGGCGGGGGACAAGGGTATATGGTCATCGCCATGGCTCAGAGATTTCCGAAGTCCCACTTCACTGATTGTGATTTTAACCAAGAAGCTCTAGATGCAGGACACGCCAGAGCCCACCGACTTGGAATCACTAATGTGCGCTTCAGTATGCAGAATGCCATGAGCTTGCCGGACGAATGGAGTAACAAGTTTGACTACGTAACCTTGTTTGATGTGCTTCATGATCTTCCTGATCCGACGGCTGCCGTACAGAGCATCTATCAGGTGCTGAAACCAGGTGGATATCTGTCTGTTGACCGTCAATAACAAAGGCAATGAGGTACCCGCCCAGCTGCTGTACGCGAGTAGCTTATATCATTGCATGTCGGCATCTCTTAACTACCCAGGATCACAGGGCCTTGGGGCGTGCGTTGGCCATCAGCGCCTTAAATGCATCTTGAGCGAGGGAGGTTTCACCGATGTTCATATTAAGGAGCTTCTGAGCGATGTACATCTCTTAAGCAAAAAACTTCCTTCTTGATGCCTTATGTGCGTTCTTAATGTTAATATACTTAAAATACAGGTTAATTGAATCATTTGATTGGTTCACATTAAATTTGCCAACTGGAGGGACCTTGTCGATATCATTTAGAAATCTTGGTTGCAAACTTCTCTTCCGTAATCAATAACAAATCATATTCTACAGTTGATCAAACTGTGTTGCTATGCAACAAGCAGTGCCTCTGCCATTATGACTGACAATCAAGCATCAGTTGCAAAATCTTTCACGGTTTGATCATGCCAACTATAACATATCTGTCATCAAATCTTTCAATCGTATGATTAAAGCATTTCGTGTAAAACCGTCATGACGTTCGTAAATAAGCGACTTGGTTGTGTCGACTTTGATCCCGGCCTTTGATCCAATTACATTCACTGCCACTTTCTTCGTCCTGTTGGACCATCTGCTTGATCAGAGAATAAACTTTGGCTTGGTCCAGTCTGTATTTCAATACGCATGGTAGTCCTTATTTCAGAAACATACGCAGAACAAAAACTGGACATGCCGTCATAGCTAAGTTTGAACAGTGGATGGCCAGTAGATAACGAGATTGCGATGGATTTCTTAAGTGAATTTATTAAACAATATCTGTAACATGAAGGGAAGACATTCGTCATAGACGGATTATATAATGGATACTGGTACAAAGTGCGTTGCGCTTGAGCACTTCGAAGTTACATCAATGGCGCGTGACCATTTTAACATGGCCTGATATCGGCAATCTGAGCTACACTAATAAATTGACTAATGAAGTATGACAATTGACGTCAATACTTGAACAACATCGAGATCCACAACTCCAGACCGTATTACCCAACAGTTTCTTGAGTGTCATAGAAGCAGACCATATTCTCTGTTCAGTCTTCCATAGATGACAAAATAGTGAATGCCAGTAACTCTATGTACATTGCTACGTCGGGTAAGAAGTTGTTACTGCTAACTGAAATTGTTCCTGCTAAGAGGCTTACACACCGACTATGACGGTTGTGGCACCATTGTTGGCACTGCTTTTATCTTTTCAGTTTCAAAAGAAACGACAACCGGTCAAACACAGTAATATTGACTTAGGCATGGATATATGGGACTCCATTGTAGATGAGCACAAAAGCTCGACATACGTATAAAATCTACAATGGATCCCATATAGCTAATATGAAATCGCGAGTAATATTCCATACTGCAGCAAATAGATTGTCACCCTGAGCTACTTAATTTAATTCTTCAAATCTCAATATTTCAATCCACACTTTCAAATAGTTCTCTGACGCTTTGAAAACGACGCGTAGAGCTGAAATTGACATCTGCAGAGAACTCCAGTGTAGTCGCTCTATGATCTACTAGTTTTATCATTCATTGTATTTGAAAAAAGCCCGACCACCCGTCATACATTGAGCGTAGAAAATCATTAGCTTCTTTATAAATTCTCATTGACCACGATTTCTCAAAACAAGATGAATTCCTCCAGCATGAAGGCCTCACCTACATCATAGAGACTCAATGCCAAGAGATGAGGGACAAAACTCTGGGACAAGCCAGTAATACAACTTGGCACGTGGAAAGATGCAAGAGAATGTAGTCCTCCCAGTTTGTCAGGCTATTTAAAGCCACAATCAAAACGGACATGGTCCGAATGGCAAAGTCACTGACCCGCGTCAATCAGATTCGTACCAAAGCCATTAACCACGGCATACATAATGAGCTTGTGGCTCTGAGGAAATACGCTGGGTTGATTGGGGCCGAAGTCAAACCATAGCAGATTGTGGGGTCCAAAACACACCCGTAGCATGCTAGCTATGTCACCTCGTGTAGATTGTTCCCAGTGACCCATGACAACGACTTTATTTCTGCTATGGTTGCAAAGTTAGAGGGTTTTTCCAGTGACTCTTTCATAGATGCTGTGCTTGATTCCATGTATTTTCACAATTTCTGTTACAGGGTTTGTGTAGTCTTGTGCACTGATTTCTTTTTTTCCTTAAATAATTATTCACCTGCACCAGTTCCCTATTGTGTGTGGTAGAATGTATTTTAAACTCTGAGTCCTAAGTGTTTTATTGGAAAATCATAGATACATTTGATATTCTCTCATCCACATTCACATTTTACAAATACTACCCAACATGTTAGGCAGTTGTGGGGACGATGAACTGCCGAAAGTTGCATAGTGTATAACGTACAAAGACTATGTGGAGAAAATCTGGACCTCACAGTGGTTCATTGGTTCCCCCAAGATTTTGAAGGTTTTTTTCATAAACCTATAATGCGCTCAATAAGCACCCTCTTGCTCGTGATCTAACTGTCGGACTGCATCACTTTCCCTGTCAGTCAGTTCTTCTTATTGAAAAAGGTTGCTATGTTGACGGCCAGTTGCACAGCATTTCGGAGTTGCTCGTCCGCTAATCGCAGCGCCTTGACAGTTACAGCTTTATTCTAAACAGTTCGTTAATATCAATTTCACATGACCACATGACGTAGTGCCGACTTCGAGAATTCTTCGTCGCAGTGGAACAAAATTGAAGCGAATATTTTGTGTTTACGCGTTAATTGTTAAGTAAGCGTATTGAGGCGATAACTTCCCGTTGAGCTTGGGACCGTATTGCTCTGTGCTACCACACCTCGGACAAAATGGCAACGCGGTCTCTCATTACAATGATTGCCGGGGCGGGCTAGCATGTTGATCTGATAATAGTGGCTCAATTACCTTACAAATAGTGGGTTTGGCGTAAAGGAACTGCCACTTATAATAATATTTAATCCTTCGATTAGTGAAAGGAATGTAATAGCTGACTATTGGCAAATAATTCTTTTTTTGTCCCATTCTGAACACTCGCCCGTGAAACTTTATGAGCCGTAATCCAATGCAATTTTATAATTAAATCGAAATCAGGGTTTTATGGCCTCTAATTGCTTAGGACAATAGACACAAACCGTCTAATATATAACAAGTGTCTGATATTATGTTGGACAAGTGTTGTTAATATAAATCTATGGTTTCAGGGGTAAAGCTTCTGAATCAATCTATATCTCAAAATCAATCGAGGTAAGGGGAGCAAGCCTTCTCGACAAGTTTCGACGTGATCATTTACTTATTTGAATGATAATACGATCAAACATTTATGCGTCCTATCTTCCATTCAAGATCACCAAATATCCCGCTCTTCGTTGCATTTTGCATGTGAAATAAGGAGACACATATCCCATAGCATTTGCTTACATGACAAGAGACCAAATATGTATATCCAGTCCTGGTGTTACATTGTTCACGATGCGGTTACGATCTGTTGTCAACACACGTCAGCATGGAGCTATACTTAACACACTTAATGTAACAGATGCTAATGGAGGTTATAAACAATTGACAGGAACATTTGTGAATATACGATCATACAATATTTGATTATTTGGGTTTATCCGGGCCTCGATCATAAGCAAAAAAGGGCCGGGCCACTTTGGCCTTGTCGTCATCACAATTGCAGAGGACACCAAGGCCAACTCAAGGCACACCAAGGCCAACTCACGGGGCATCAAAAGGACAATCATTTTAAAACTTTATTTTACATTTGTATACAGCCAGTTTATACACATCAAATCTGTAGGTCATATGTATCACTGTATACACCATGTCGCATTCCCTGTATACTGAAAAACAATGCTGATAGTTATTTTAATTGACCGCCTCAAGTTCGATTTTGTTATATTGTGTTGAACGGTAGAAAGACGGCTGCACCATGGTAAAGGTTTTAGTAAGGCCAGATATACGTTTGGTAACTGTATAAGACGAGTATCCTTACTTGGTGTATCCCATGCATATAATAAACATGTAAAAATGTTGACTCAATCGGTCATTAAAAGTGCAAGAAAATAATTTTTAAAAAAACCCTTTTTGCAAAACAAAGTGTGTTTTCAGATGCCAGGGAAAGGCATCATGTCTGAAGCACTTCTCACATAGTTGCATGCTTACCGACAGCTCTCATCTAACAGTCACTATCTGACATGTCATCCTCATCAGGGTCATCAGTAATGTCTACATCAGAGTTGTTGGAGTCTGTGGAGCCATCATTTTCAAAGACGTCAGAAGAGATGGTAGTCATTTTGTGGAGGGGTTTAGTATGTGGCCGTCTGGATCTGGTGCTACTTTGCCTCCATCTGTCAACCGCTGACTCAGGAGCAAAGCCTTCTGGCTCTGGTCCCTCCGTGGAATTTTCGCATTACGGTTCTATGGTTTTCAGTCCAAGTGTCAAGCGCCAGTCTCCTAAAATCCTCATGACCACACAGAATTGTCGCTCCACTTGTGCGCTGGCTATGGGGCACATGAGCAGGATGCGAACCAAATAGAGGAAGTTTGAATACTCGGCTGATTTTGCCGAGCACCACATGTGGGGTACCGTACGGACGTGATGTAGGCCTACATATACATATATATGTGCACGTACGTACAAACAACGAATGATAAATTATCCAGACCATGAAAATACTGTGCATTTTTTTCTCGCCGTGACGTTTTTGGCATAGTGTTTGTGTGCACGAGTTTCCCACACAATGTCCATGATGTACAATTTTCATGGTGGGATGTAGAGGTAAATATACAAAAAGGGCACGTTGGCCAAGTTGGCCGCGACAAGTGTATTTTCTGAAGGGGCATTGCAACCGAGTTGGAAGGGCACGTGGCCATTGGCCGCGGTGGCCACGGTAAAGATCGAGGTCTGATGTCTACACCAAAGATAGTGGCGGCGTTGAACTCAATTTTAGCTTTTAGACGAAATGAAAAAACAAAAACAAAAAGTGAATGCACATTGACCATGGCAACAATCAGTAGTTGATTTAAGTTTTCACCATAATAGATTACACGTAGAACACACAGTGTAAAGTATGATAGTCACTCAGCAGCATCACATTTCCTTGTGACCTCTGGCCATCATATAGCGGCCATCGCTTGGCCCAAGTTGTTACTTGGCATGTTACTGCTTATCAGCATCAGACCCGTAAGGTTCTCTAATTGCCATTCAGCATCATACACGGACACGTGGTGCGACGTTCAAGGACAGAAGTCATTTCTGTGATGTATTGATGTTGGCCCTCTTCGATCGTCATAATATGCATTTGGGTTATAGGACTGCTTAGTTAACAGATACATGGTGAGGACATTGATGCTGCCATTGACCAGCAACCGGCTGGTGCTCGGTGAGGACATTGATGCTACCATTGACCTGCAACCGGCTGGTGCTCAGTGAGGACATTGATGCTACCATTGACCTGCGACTGGCTGATGCTCAGTGAGGACATTGATGCTACCATTGACCTGCAACTGGCTGGTGCTCGGTGAGGACATTGATGCTACCATTGACCTGCAACTGGCTGGTGCTCGATGAGGACATTGATGCTACCATTGACCTGACCTAACTGGCTGGTGCTCTGTGAGGACATTGATGCTACCATTGACCAGCAACCGGCTGGTGCTCGGTGAGGACATTGATGCTACCATTGACCTGCAACTGGCTGGTGCTCGGTGAGGACATTGATGCTACCATTGACCTGCAACTGGCTGGTGCTCGATGAGGACATTGATGCTACCATTGACCTGCAACTGGCTGGTGCTCTGTGAGGACATTGATGCTACCATTGACCAGCAACCGGCTGGTGCTCGGTGAGGACATTGATGCTACCATTGACCTGCAACTGGCTGGTGCTCTGTGAGGACATTGATGCTACCATTGACCTGCAACTGGCTGGTGCTCGGTGAGGACATTGATGCTACCATTGACCTGCAACTGGCTGGTGCTCGGTGAGGACATTGATGCTACCATTGACCAGCAACCGGCTGGTGCTCGATGAGGACATATATGCTACCATTGACCTGCAACTGGCTGGTGCTCGGTGTCCGATCTTTCCTGGGAATGACTGTCTACTATTATCAATGCACTGAAGACTACGCAAGAGAAGCGAAGCAGTTCGTGACGCTGACTGTTGAAGGCCGTGACACTGACCCTTGAAGGCGAAGTCTCTGAGTTTTGTGAAGAGCAGCAATGCTATTTCTCAAGTCCCTTCTACCCCTATGTCCGCCATGGCGTAACCTCACCTGGATGCCCCGTTAAAGTTCTATACCAATGATTATGACTATGCAATAGGATCAATCGTGGCTCAAACAGTAAACAATTTTATTGATCGGGTATTAGAAAATAAATCTCACTCCATTAGCTTTATTCTACTGCTAAAGGAGGTTTAAAAACCGGAGGCCGGGCTAGGCTATTTAATTTGATAAATCTCCTTTTCAAGATCTCTCGGACCGCCTCGCAGCAGACTCAACCATTTCAAGAGGTACCAGCTGAAAGTCTACATGTATTTTATCATTGACGAACACCTTTACATCAAAGATGTCGGCGGCGAACACACTATGGCATGCGAGCTGTACAACCGCCATGTTTAGCTTCGCTGACCAAGCCTTGAATACCGCAGGGTATTGTCAATTTGATCAATGATCCCCTTAGCTGGGTTGATGGTGGCGTCGGGGGCGCTTGGCTCGTTGTCGACTGTGGTATCTAGGTGGATACAGGTGCCACGACACAGCAGCTTCAGGACGCCCAGGCAGCGTGACCCGAGACACATACCAAGCGGTTAGATGTAATCATCGAAACAACATTCAAGCATGGGCTCAGAGAAGAAAACATGGCTTCTCACTTTTACAGCAGCAGCGTCTGACTACTAAAGAGGTACAAGAGGTAGAAGACTCCCATGACAGCATACACAGACGAGGAAGCACAATTTGTTTCAGGTTAATCTAGGTCTCGAGTTGTTCGGCGCAATGAGCCAGCTGTAGGCCAGGCCTGCAGTCTTTGTTAGTCGTGGCCGTGTGGATGTCCAGCATGCAAAGGAGTTTCAAGCTGAATTACAGGGTGGGGGGGGGCAATCAACTGAGTGGGTTTCGCGGATTTATCTGCACTAAACAATGAAGTAACTTGCTTGTGCTTGACTGACATAAAGAGCAGCAACTGACCCTGCATGCTCTCTCGATGTTGACCAGTTTGGACACGCTGTCACCATGGCCGATGAGCCTATGCGCCACTGTTTGTTGGACGGGTCACCCCGAGGCTTTGTCCAAGGAGGTGCTTATGACGCCTACAGACACCCCACTGCCACCAAATGGTATCCTGTAAGTTTGGCTGCGATTATTCCGTTATTGCGGTCATTACCCTAACTTTCCTGTAGAGTCTCTCAGTGACAATAGGCCTCTGTGATAATGCCGCCTTCAGCTATCCTGCTTTTTGTGTCCAGAGGGGAGGGCTAGGCCTTGCTCAGGTACTCCGTAAGTGTGGTATCCCTCGGAGTACAACACGTCCATCCCGTAGTGGAAGAGAACCTTATTGACCTGCTGCTTCTTCACGGCAACCTTCTTGATGCCATTGGCCCTCTTCATCTGCTTCCTGCTAGCCTCGAGGATCGAGTGCTTTTTAGCTTATATGCATACATACGATAGGGCGCCCGTCGCACTCGTCATTTATCTTCTCAACATGCTTATTATTAGTATGAACGTGTAGCGGGAACACCATCGGGAACACCATCGGGTAGTCCTCAAACTGAATGTCTGGGACCAGCGAGTCATTGTCAGTATATGGGAGGGATGTACAACCCCTGTTCCAGTTTGACAGCTTATTGCAGGTACATCAGATGCTAACTTCAGTCGTGGTCTAACATACTGAAACAGACAGGTTCATTGAGCACAGGACCGGGCTAGCAAAGAGGTGCCTTTTTATTTTCTCATCATTGGCCTGTATGAGCCTGACGTCAACACGTTTCTGAGCTTCTCCATTGTTTTCCCGAAGACAGCGCAACTCATCAGCTTGTACAGACAGTGCTATTCATCAGCTTGTACAGACAGCGTTATTCATCAGCTTGTACAGACAGCGTTATTCATCAGCTTGTACAGACAGCGTTATTCATCAGCTTGTACAAACACTTTTTTGAGTCGTTAGTTGCCATCTTCCGACGCTCAGTGTTCATTCTGATATTGACCTTCATCCATGGTCTTTGATCAAAGTTAGGAGGATAGTCTTCAGGTGCATGCATTTGGACATAAACAGGTGCACAGTAATGGAACACGTACAGTTCCTGTTCACAGACATTTAATATGTTGTGACGATACTCCACACTTTCTGGACAATCATGCGCACTGGGGCACTAACAAAAGGCTTCAAGCGTTTTTAGTTTTTATGGTACACTCATACTTCGCGACTTTACATTCACTATACACATTTAATTGCTGAGCATAGTAATTGCTGTTGAACATGATTACCAGTGCCGTGTAAATCATGATCAATTTGGTGCGAATAACCCTGATCAATGCATGGAATTGCCAGTCACATATCACATTTATCTAGATAGAAATAAACCTTTGAAAATGTATCAATGCATTTGAACTATTTCATGTTATGATATCAGCACGACTGACATAATTTGCTGTATTTCTCTTACCTTGTTTTGTCTAGTGTATAAAGTAAAAGATGGCTCCGGCGATTCGGTACCACCCACAAACCCAAAATCATTTTGGAAACAAGGCAGTGATGGGGCTGTGTGACGATAGGGCTGGCTTTGCACAGTGAGTCGGATATGTTCAAACTGATGAGCAAGTTTGAAACATCGGCAACGTCGACCACACCGCAACGAATGTGCAAACCAATTCAATATTATTTCAGCATATTGTTCCGCACACAGATTGAGAGGATGTATTGTATCCACGGTTTTATTTGATGATATATATTTTGCTACAGGGACTGATTATATGTATTGAAATAACATGTTCCACGAGTAATGAAGTGAAATGCTGAGATGTCGGCAGAAGACAGGGGTTTTATGGTCATAATCATGGATCAAAGATTCTCACGTTACTGATTGGGATTTCAGCCATGGAGGTTGAAATGTAGGACAAGCCAGATCCAGACGACACTAAGATGAACTTCATCATCCTGAGTGCCATGAGCTTGCCGGTACGTCTTGAATAACAAGTTTAACTACATCTCCTTGTTTGATATACTACGGCAGCAGTACAGAGCATCTATAATATGCTGACACCAAGTGGATATCTGTCTGTTGCAGACATCAAAGCCAATAGCGACCCTAATATTACCGTCAATAACAAATGCAATGTGATACCCGCCCAGCTGCTGTACACGTGTAGATTATATCATTCCATGTCGGCATTATTATCCTCAAGGTTATCTTCAGAATTATCTTCATCACAACAATCGTCATTAACATCATTATAATCGTTATAACCCTAATCGTCATGGAAATTTTACAAATAATTATATTTAGAAACAGTTTACAATTCAATTAAGCTACACTAATCTGTAATTATTTTTACAATCTAATAATTTTCGGGGGAGATATTAATGATTTAAAATTTGTTTCGATGTCTTCGACCTTAGTTTGCGTTCAAAATTAAAAAAAATACCCTCTGCGTTTTGCGCATCAATTACACCTTCCATTTGAAAAAAAAAACATTTCGAAAATAAATTCACAATTGCGACCTGCATCGCGAGACAACAAAAAGATACCAAAGATTTACTTCGAAGCTGACCAACGCTAAACGAGGTAACACTACATTATATTCATAGCCCTGCCCCGAGACTTTATATCCGAAGGGAAATTGAGATCTGAGTGCAGATAACACGTTATGTAAACAAGGCGCAATCACAGTCCCGGTTGCTGAACTAATAGGTCAAGAATTCATTTTGTTTAGAGATAACATTTGTCTGTGTAATATTATTGATACCGTCCAGGCTTGCCGTTGGAAGACATGCCGTTTGCGCTTGTGCCGACTCTAGTTTTCATAGGCCGGCCTAGAGACTTTATACGCGGAGGTAGATTGAGATCTGAGACTAGGCGCATCGCGATATAATCATAGAAAATGTAATCTGGGACTAGCCAAAACAATTAGGTGTGTGTGCCTGGTCAATTAAAGCATAGCTGTTGTGAATGCATTATACACACAAAAGAAGTGATTGTGAACCTTATAATAAGCTAAAGAAACCCCTTTTGCTTATATTGTCAGAGTTTAATAGAGTTAAGACCATAGAATTACGTCTAAATATTTGTTGATACGTTGTTCTATGGACTATATGTCAATCCTAATTGATTGCTTATAAACAGTTAATTTGAGCATATGTATTTCTTGTATCACTTATCTAAGTATGTAGCTCAAATGATTTGAATAAATTTAGCAAATCAATAATTTGATTGCATTGTTTCTGTAAATCATGACCATTCTAATCATGCGGTGCAACAACAGTTGACATACCCACGGATATACTTATGGTAAAAATGTCATGAAATAAACATGAAAACTGTCATCATCTATCAACATGTTTCATAATCACAATACATGCACCATTATTATAATAAAGACAATGCAGTACCATCAATACACTGCCCACTACTGGATTAAATTCTTCTAATCTGAAAATATCAGTGACGCGCGAAATACACCTTCTAAAACCGAAATCTACAGAGAAATCCCAGGTTGTCGTATCGTGATCTATTAGTTTTATTATTCAATTTGTTTAAAAATCCAGATAATCCGTCAAATATTCAGCTTAGAGAAACCATGAGCTTCTTTTGAAAGCTATGTTTGAGGTATTTTGTGCAATTACTTATAAGGTTCAAGAGTCACATTTTTGGACACTTAAATCTTAAATCGTCCCGAGGTTAAACAGAAAATGTTTGTGACTTCGAATGCATATTCTACACCAAGGTTAGGGTTTGAAAGATTGTTTAAGGTAAGATAATTAAAAGGAATCTTTTACGAGACAATATACAAAACACCTTCCATGAAGCCATCGGCGTTGTTGCTTGCTAACACTCCCAGTATGATGGCAGATGTTATGATGATTATGACACCATAGAATACCAAGAAGAATCTATCAATCACCCGAGCAACAGCTTCCCAGTCGCCTTTGTTGTCCTCGTTCCTCTTTTGCTCCGTACGTTCTGCCTCCTGGGCTCGAAGCAACTCTACGAAGTCACTAATGACGGCTGGTTCCTCCAAATGTGAGTCATCACTAGCAATTTCTTTAACCGCTTGAACATCTGACGTTATAGGTTGTACCTTGTTGCCCCACTTGCCCCCATCGCTGCTTGGCACGTCACGATGCCGCCTCATACAGAGGAGAAAGGCGAGTACTCTGAGAATGGAGGTGTGTAGCCAGGTAGGCACGGGCTTGTCAGGAGAATGATGATGGACACTCAGTACTAAGACGGTGCTGAACAGGACCAGACCAGTCATCCCCATGCTGATGATGATGTACACAGCTGTTGACATGAAAACCAGGACGGCCTTTGTCGATGCTGGTGATAATATATCCACGATTCATAGATTACCGTACCATTTACTTACAGAGTAAAGGGACTGTGTCGCTGACTCTAGGTGTGATGTCAGACACAATGAGTAGCACCACCGAGTAGGAGAGAAGCACAGTGATTCCCAAGGATATCTGAATATTAACAGATCCTTATTATGATTACAGGTAAGAAAGGAATATCAATTATTTTCCCATCTTATATGCTATCATTTGAATGCGACTCAACCTTTGCGCCAGCTTCAACCGGCAGACAGAACACTAGGAGCGCCAAGAAAGTCATGATCAACGCTGGCAAAACCAGGTTCAGAACAAGGAAGGTCGGTCTTCTCTTCAGTTTCAGTTGCATGGCCACCATCGGAAGTACGTAATCTTCGGATCCAGCCGCAATAATTTGATCACCTCGCCCAACCTTTGTGGAAACGAGTTCCCATTCTCCGTTTTGGACGTAGTAGGTTTTTCAAACAATGAAGATTGATATGTGAGGTTGACCTCTGCAAGCACCGTAAATCCAATTGATGAACTGCACCTCACAAACTTGGGTGTCAAATGGAAAGTAGCGAAGGTTAATCTTACAGGAAGTTACCCACTTGAAACCAGGCGCCCATAATGCCTGTCCATCTGATGTGACGCTCACTCTAAAACAGGAAGCAACATCAGTGATAAGTTAGTTATATTTACTTGAAAGACATTTATTAGATCAGTCAACCGAAATAGTTTTACTACCTGAATTGAGCGTCAAGCGTCAGATCCGAACCCTGGTCTACGCTGTTGAGCATAGCGATTTCAGGTATCCACACCTGTTCGCCGTTGATTGTCATTTTATTCACGCCACCATAGTCAGCCGGGTTCCACTTGAGAATTTCATCCACCCAATACTGCGCATGAAGCATCAGATTTATGCAAGCTTGGCTTAACAACGCTGACAGTATAACGGGGAAGAGTAACGAGTAAAGCTTAGCAAAGCCGACAGAGTAGTATACAGAGAGGCGGTTCTGGCACAGCGGGGGATGGTGTTTGACACACACCCTAGGAAAGGGCATTGTACCGATCTGCCCCTTGTACAGGCCCACCAAATGTACAGCCAACAGGGAATCCCCAACGTCCTACGGGCGCAGCAGCACCACATTTGCATATACCAACTCCAGCCACATACATATATACAGCACCAGCCAGCCAACAGGCGAATCCCCACAGCCCCACCGCCACAGGGAATCCCCCATTTCCAGACGCACATATAGAAATCGATGCAGATATAGACCCACCTTGTACACACACACAGGCATACAAGGAAAGACAGGTCGTGGTATGCATACTGGGAACGGGATACATTCTTGTACACATGTTTGTCCACGAACCATCCGCCCCAACCTAGGTCTACAACCAACCGCCAGACTTCTCGCCCACCCAAGCCAACGAACCCGACCACCCAACTCGCAAACACGCATCCCATCGAACGGTGGATGCGTTGGCGGGTTCGTTGGCTTGGGTGGTCGAGAAGTCCTGGCGGTTGGTCCAACCTAAAGCAGACACACAATTGAACAAATGGGACACACCAGTATACACGATGCCTGGCAAAAGAGTACTACCACCAAAAGCCTACCACGAGATAGTTTCTGGTTTGCTAGGGGTTCGAGAGGCCAAGAGAAAATACCACATAGGAACCCCCAGGCACATCCGAAATGGAGAAGAGACGTACACCCCAACGCCACAAACCAAGAAGTACTTTGTACACAACCTGAGTAAAGCTTAGCAAAGCTGTCAGTATAACGGAGTAGGGTAACAAATAACGCTTAGCAAATCTAACAGTATAACGGAGTAGAGTAACGAATAAAGCTTAGCAAAGCTGACAGTATAACGGGGTAAAGTAACGAATAAAGCTTAGCAAAGCTGACAGTATAATGGGGTAGAGTAACGATTATGGCTAAGCACAGCTGCCAGTATAATAAGGCAAAGTACCGAGTAAAGCTTAGCAAAGCTGTCAGTATGACGGAGTACAGTAGCGAATAACGCTTAGAAAAGCTGACAGTATAACGGAGTAGAGTAACGAATAAAGCTTAGCAAAGCTGACAGTATAACGGAGTAGAGTAACGAATAAAGCTTAGCAAAACTGACAGTATAACGGGGTAAAGTAACGAGTAAAGCTAAGCAAAGCTTACAGTATAACGGGGTAAAGTAACGAGTAAAGCTTAGCAAAGCTTACAGTATAACGGGGTAAAGTAACGAGTCAAGCTTAGCAAAGCTGACAGTATAACGGGAAATGTTACATGTAAAGCTTACCAAAACTTTAAGTATCACGTTGTTAGAATTACTGTATAAAAATTACATACACTTTCGGATTTTGAATACATAATACATTTTAGGATGAGGTAGTTTTTATCTTGTTTCATTGCAAAATGTAATCGACATAAAATGCCATGATTACTATGTATGAACACGTGTGTTTTTTAAGGCACTGCGGGAATACGGGTGATTTGTTCTGGGACGACTGGAAATTTAATCTGTTACTGCATGAAATGAAATTATACATTGTGATTATGAAATTCCAACAACTAACCTATAAGACATGCTCGCAATAGTTCGTAACACTTGACCATCCCTAAATCGAATGGCTAAAGAATTTCAGCCCTTCATCACATCTTAAACGGCCTTGAAGCTTTTTTTTCCATATTTTTAAAGGAATTTGTTCATTGATGCGTCAGCTTTACAAATTGTTGATGTTCATAACTCACCACTTGCATCCAACCAAACGTTGTCAGTACTTGTGCCTTCTCATTCTGTACATTCAACATACAAATTGCAGCATTTTATCAATTCAGTTATGATGTAATTTAATAATCCGTTGTTTAAATATGCATGTTATGAAAAAAGTCACATGGAGGAACAATCATTATTGAGAAGTTTTCTGTACCATCTCGTTCAAACATGATGTGTGAAATATTCGTGAGCAGGAAACGATTTGTGCGACAAAAGGGTTTTATCTATTGCCATTAAGATATCTCTGTAAATATAGTTACCAAGCTCTCGACGCGAGCTAACGAGAATAACAGGCTTGCCGTCAGTTGCGTGTCTGGATTCCTTACTGGTCTGATGTTTTTGTCGTAATTAACCATCAGGTCTTTATACAGCTCCAGCTCCCAGTGAACAGAGTCTGTAAGGTTACTGATATATATTTGTTTCAAGACGTAAAATATGTCGGACCGTAAATATATTACGATATCAATAATGACCTTTTAATGAGTTATAATGTTGAAAACGGGTTTAAAATTGACACACTCAGGTTTCAATGGATGCTTACCGTTGTTTCCACGAACCCGCGGCAAGGTGTGTACCATTAGCACTAGTATCACTATCCGCATCAATGAGTCAGCCATTTTCACGCGCTGCAAAACGTATTTGAGTTTCGACAGGACGGCTTCAGTCTGTGTCGCTGTTGTCCAACCCATTCTTAAATAGCTTTACGCCGATGTTTGTGGTGGTGGTCGTCGTGTTCCACGGCTTACTCAATTAGGAAGTATTGATCTGATATATGCCACTCAGTAAGTAGTGGGTTTGACGGAACGTTAGCTAATGGACTTGATATTGTATTGTTGGGCAATTGTTTACTCGAGAGATAACGTTCCTGTGTGAAAAACATTGATTATATAAGTGCTAACGATGGCAAGGGCGGGCTAGCTTAAAAGCCGAATGTTAGCCCAGGCGTGAGGCCACTGGAATAACCAAAGGACCCTGTGACACTGAGTAGCTATGGCGTCCAGCGTGATATCCTTATGTTATTGACATGAACTCATGAACAGCAGTCACGTGATGGAAAACTCCAGATGCACTTCTTAGGTTCTGTCTTCTACGAAATAGCAATTACGACAGTCTGTCTAATATATTCTACTTTCGCGACCCAAGCTTTCCTCAACACTCGAACTGGTATTTTTCAGAATGTTCAATAATGTCATTATATGTTGTGTAATCATAGCTTTTCTTAACTTTCATTTATATCACATAACTATTGCGATTATTGATTAGATAAGCTCGTCCTTGATATATATATATAGTAGTTGCAATAGTCAGCAAAAACAATTGTTTTTGCTGAATCATGGTTAGAGGAACTTGGGAGACGACAGGATTTGGCGAAAGGTTAATGCGTTTACTACCCCGCTTATGACTTGGCATCCACTGAATCACGCTTTATGGTGTGTTTGTCCTGGATATGGGAACTTTCTGCGCAGCCGTCGGCCCCAATAATGGAGCCTCGTGTGTATAAAATCATTTACCAGTTTATGTAATTGTCAAATGTATTTGCATAGGACTTGTCAATATTTTCAACGCTCATGTTTAATATTATTCACATTTCATTTGCTATGATTTGGCTGACGCAAGGCGTTAGGGGGGCTTGATATGTGTACAACAAGAGGGTGATAAGAGTCAAAATGGTCGGCTCCGACCACAAACATAACGCAGCATAAAGGAGCTGGAAGAACGCGCTTCTTAACTGAGATCGAGTGAATTGAGTATTGTCAATAGACATTGATCGCGGCAATACTGCCTAGAAAAACACATATTCAAGGGAGTGTCTCTAACAATATCATCATACACAAAAGATTGGAATATGTTTTAATGTAAGAGCTATACATTTAATGCTCGATATCTGAAAATCCACACTATTTTATCAAATTCAACCCTTATTCACACAAACAGCTTTAATGCAATATTATTACAAACAAATACCCTATTATTTTGTGGCAATCAAAGTCGCTTTCGCCCAGCATGATAAGGTGCCTCGAAAGCCAAGTCTTCAGCAATGATGCCGAAGTAAATATTCGGTAATTCATGGATACACACACAACCGCTTGGCAGCTTGGCGCACTCTCAGCTAATGTTGGAAACGAGTTTTCCCGCGACTGCTAAATGTGTATTCTAAAACACAAAATAGGTATTTGAAACACAAAATGAGTATTCCAAGCACAAGAATAATTTTGTTTTAATCATAGGGTCCAAATTCAAAAGATGCACAGTTCACACCTTGCTGCAAGTCACAAGGCGAACGAGCAGAACTAATTTAAGAGCCAGCTGTTTTAAGGAGTTGTTTTCGTTTGATGGTAGTCCTCTCAAAAAGTGCTGTATGTATGTATGTATGTATGTATGTATGTATGTATGTATGTATGTATGTAGGTATGTTTGTGTATGTATGTATATGTATGTATGTATGTATGTAGTATGTATGTATGTATGTATGTATGATGTATGTATGTATGTATGTATGTATATGTATGTATGTATGTATGTATGTATGTATGTATGTACGTATGTACGTGCGTGTGCGTATGTATGTATGTATGTATGTATGTATGTATGTATGTATGTATGTACGTATGTACGTATGTACGTATGTATGTATGTATGTATGTATGTATGTATGTATGTATGTATGTATGTATGTATGTATATGTATGTATGTATGTATGTATGTATGTATGTATGTATGTATGTATCCTCTCAAAAAGTGCTGTATGTATGTATGTATGTATGTATGTATGTATGTATGTATGTATGTATGTATGTATGTATGTATGTATGTATGTATGTATGTATGTATGTATGTATGTATGTATGTACGTATGTACGTATGTACGTATGTATGTATGTATGTATGTATGTATGTATGTATGTATGTATGTATGTATGTATGTATGTATGTATGTATGTATGTACGTATGTATGTATGTATGTATGTATGTATGTATGTATGTATGTATGTACGTATGTACGTATGTATGTATGTATGTATGTATGTATGTATGTATATGTATGTATGTATGTATGTATGTATGTATGTCCTCTCAAAAAGTGCTGTATGTATGTATGTATGTATGTATGTATGTATGTATGTATGTATGTATGTATGTATGTACGTATGTACGTATGTACGTATGTACGTATGTATGTATGTATGTATGTACGTATGTACGTATGTACGTATGTACGTATGTATGTATGTATGTATGTATGTATGTATGTATGTATGTATGTATGTATGTATGTATGCATGCATGCATGCATGCATGCATGTATGTATGTATGTATGTATGTATGTATGTATGTATGTATGTATGTATGTATGTATGTATGTATGTATGTATGTATGTATGTATGTATGTATGTATGTATGTATGTATGTATGTATGTATGTATGTATGTATGTAGTTTTTTGTGGCATGGAACGGTCGTTCTCGTGAAAAGATTTATTTGGCGACTGGGCATTGCATGCAGAGAGTATGAAAACCTAAGAAATGTGCGTCGGGTTTGATTGGGATAGGTCGATATATTTGTTTGTTGCCATGATTTGGTTAAATGTAAGTGTAATAGGCCACTTAATAAACTGGATGTGCTGTAAATCGTATGACACGAGTACCCGTTGATACCACGGCTTTCTAATGTGGCAATTGATACAATCTACTGCTGAACGTAATTCAGTGGTCTTGACTTAGTGGTCCTGTATCTCATGGCATGCAAATAAATCATTTTTGACCATTCATGTGGACATCAGCACTATTGCTAAACCAGGCATGCAAGTGGCCGCACCAATCCGCCCTGTATTCTTCTATAACTAACTTATTTGTCGACCCGGCTAAAGGAAGCGATGTCAATGAGAGAGTGCTCCATTTCGTTATTGCCCTTGAACAAGGTAGTATCACGCGAGCAGCTCTCGATGGAGGCTGGAGTTTCTAGGGTCTGCTGATTGCGTGCTATTGACTGCTGCTTTAGGAATTACTAATGCTTCTGTAGTGACGCAAATGAGCATGGAATTGAGTCTGTGATGAGGCTTTCAACACAATGATAACTATCTCACCAACACAATGATACCTGCCTCACAAACACAACGATACCTACCTCATCAACACAATTATATCTACCTCACCAACACAATGATACCTACCTCACCAAGGGCAGCGATGAATACATCTACGGTTGAAAGTGAACGGCAAAATCGTTGCTAATGCGTCGAGAAGTATTGATAACAAGATACGGCTACTTTCAGCAAAGTAAAAATAACCATCCTGTGAATGAGATGCTGTAAAATGCCATTGCCCAAAACCGAGGAAACAACGCCGAGTTGTAAGCTATGTCAAGTACAATACGCACTACGTTAATCTTGTTTTACTTATGCATGTCTGATCATTTGATCGATCTTAGAATAGAGTGAAGGCTTTGGTGTTCATGTACACCTCACTCACAACTGGATGATTTTATTTGTAAAGCACAATGAAACCAACCAATGCTCCGTGAGTTGCAATACTTAACCAAGTAAGAGTCGATTAACTTATGCATACTTTAACATTGGCATCGATCCGAGAATACAGTTACAGCTTTGATGGTGATATACACAATTTTCCCGACTTCATGATATTATTTCTCAAATCGAATATGAAATATGACAATAAATTGACAGGCAGTGTTTTGTCGTGACTAATATTTTCAATCTTGGAATCACATGAATGAATACGTTGTTAATCTTCATCGCAATGTGGTCAGAATCGATCATGTAAAATCGACAAATTATCGCTTTTCTGTTTGCACATTGGCGAGTCATAAACGGATTGCAATCATAATGCATCGACCAATACATCAACGGCATCAACACATAAAGTCATGAGGATGATGACTCGATTTATGCATTGGTAATTGAGGCTGCGGCAACACAAGACTTGTGACTTTATTTCCACTCCTCGGCGCTAAGAATTTATACATCGTCGCCTCCACCTATAGCTAGTATATAGTGATCCCATACAATGTCATCTAAATAATCTGCTCATGCACGTGATTGAACGAAATATCAACTAGGATCAAATGAATCTTTCGCCTCATCTCTCTATCTCTCTCTTTCTCTTTCTCTATCTATCTCTCTATCTCTCTGTCACTCTCTCTCTCTCTGTCTCTCTCTCTCTTCTTTCTTTCTCTCTCTCCCTCTCTCTCTACCTCCCATTATCTCACTCTCTATTTTTCTCGCTCTCTCTATCTCTCCTATTTTTGCTTCATTTTCCTCTCTCTCTCGCGCGCGCGCTCTCGCGCTCGCGCGCGCTCTCGCTCGCTCGGGCGCGCTCTCTTTCTCTCTCTCGCTCGCTCTCTCTCTAGATATATAGAATATACATATTATATATATATATAGAGGGAGATATATATATGAATATATCTATAGAGAGAGATAGAGAGAGTATATATAGATATTTAGATTTATATAAAAGAGATAAAGAAGTTGGGATATATATATATATATCTAGGGAGAGATATTTATATTTATATGGATATAGATAGATATATATATAGATATATATATATATATATATATATTCTCTATATATATATATATATATATCTATATATATCTATCTATATATATATATATATATATATATGTGTGTGTGTGTGTGTTCGGGTGTGCTCGTAAGAGCTCGTGTGTCTCCGCCGTTGTTTCCGTGTTGTTGTTGGTTTTCCCGTGATCCTTCGCGGCGGGAATTCCAGACCAGTACAAAAGGCGAAGCCCACGAGGGCTTAGGTTTTTTACGCTGCGAGGATCCCGGAGGAACAAGTACATCACAGACGGAACACTGATAGTCATAGCCACTCGACCACGAGAATTCCCGGTGGGTTTTAAATAGTATATGGATGTGCATTATGTGTGTGTTATCTTTGTTATATTATGTCGTCAGAGCTGTAAAGTAACCGCATATCAGCGTGTGTGAGACATGTGTTTTTTTGTATCGCGCCCGTTAGTTTTGGGCCAAATGGGAACTTTCTACCACGTGTTGTATTTGTATGACAATGCATAATTGCTGATAAGTAGCCTGTAATTTTTAGCATAGTTATATTGTATTGAATATTTTGTAGAAGAGGCAATTATCCATGTAAGCGTTGTAATGCCGCAGACTTGTTTCAATTTGAATTACCGGAAGCGCGGCAGTTATAACCGTTAGATTTGAATATTCCCGCGCGATTTGTTTGTGTAATGCATGCGAGGAGTAGCCTTGGATAAAGTTTGATAGTATATAGGCAATCAAACTTTTGAGGCTTAACCTGGATACCAGTCGGTAAACTTATTAAGTTGCATTACGAGTATGTATATTTTCCTGAACTGTTTATTATTTATGTGTTCCAGGGTCATTTTTCGGTTGAATAAAGAAACATAAAGCAAGGGAGCACCGTGTTGTGGGTCATTATGTAACCATCCCCTTACCCACCAAGTAACATTTGGCGCAGCCGACAGGGTTCGGATCCTTGCAGCAGGAACCGGTGCTACGAACGGTGACCCGGAGGAGACACGATTTAGTTTTGACATCGGTTGGGCAGCGTTCACCATAGAATATGTCATCTATGGAGGAACTGATCGAGCAGGTGGAGGAGTTGCGCAGACAACAGCAGAAGTCGCAGGAGACGATAGAGAAGCTGCATGCGGCTGACAAGGCGCCCTCGCAGCCACAGCTGGTGTATGTCCCCCGTGAGAGGGCGATGGCAAGGTTCACTGGTGAGGAGGATTACGACTCCCCAGTTGAAACTTTTGTCTCGGACGCTCGACAGATAATCAAGTCTAGAAAACTCCACGACTCGGACGCAGTGGACTTTGTGCTGAGCCACCTGGCGGGGCCGGCCCTGCAGGAGGTACGCCTACGCTCCCATGGACGAACTGCAGAAGGGGCGTTCGACATCCTCCTGTCAACGTTTGGCGACGCGCGGTCAGTGCCTCAACTCCTGAGGTCCCTTTATGAACGACGTCAGAGAGAGTCCGAGGGTCTGCGAGCCTTTTCCTATGGGCTGTCGACATTGGTTGACAAGGTCACATCCAAGGACGCGCGCGCCTTATCAGAAGCCCGGACAACCTTACGGGACCAGTTTGCTGAGGGCGTGCGAGACAACCAGCTGAGGCGCCATCTCAAGCTCTACGTCCGCGAGCACCCAGAGGTCAGTTTCCTCGACCTGCGGGAGCAAGCGGTATTGTGGAGTGAAGAGGATGAGCGCCTTTCACCATCGGCGCAGAGTGCCAATTGCCATCTGGTCCAGCAGGTGTCATCGGGACAAGGTGGCGACAAGATGAAGGTTTTGTTGGAACGAATGGAGTCACAAGAGAAAGCTATGCTAGGACTCACAAACACGATTAGAGAATTATTGTTGGCACAGACAGCCACATCACAAACGAACCAGAACTTTGCCCAGCCGTCGAGCCGACCTCGTCAACGGCTGAGGACTCGCTTCAGGGCTGGCGATCCCATCACTTGTTGGGAGTGCGGTGAAGTGGGACACGTGGCCAGATGGTGTCCCAAGCCGACGAACGCATCGGCCGCCCGTGGCTCCATTCAGTCGGGAAACTAGCTCCCCGCACCGTCATGAGCCAGATGGTGAAAGCTGGGGAGTCAGGCTCGAAGGAAAATGGCCGAACCAATTTCCTTAGCAAAGCTGTAGGGAAGTGTCCCGAGGTGGAAGTGGAGATAGGTGGTGTGGTGACAAAAGCTTTGTTGGACACTGGCAGCGAAGTGAGTGCCATGACAGAGACCTTCTACCAACAGCATTTCAGGGGGAGCCCGCTGCAGGAAACTAAGGGTTGGTTGAAGCTGACAGCGGCCAACGGATTGGACATCCCCTACGTGGGTTATTTGGAGCTCGACATGCGCTGCCAGGGACACCTCGTAGGCGGAAGGGGAATTCTAGTCGTAAAGGATCCGGCCGGCGCTGTGTTACACCAACAGAAGGCGGTTACACCAGTGCTCCTCGGGATGAACGTCCTGAAAAAGTGTCAGGAAGTGTTGCGGTCAGAGCTAGGAACGGTTTTTCTACGGCGCATCGAAGCTGGTTGGCGGGTAGCTCTGGGAAAAACTGCCAAGGACAAGGTCTCCGCATGCGCATTCGCTCGCGTGGTGGGTAGAGACATGGTGAGAGTACCAGCTGGAGCCATGTCGACGGTGAAAGTAACGGGCAGGGGCACAGGCCAAGAGACTTGCGATGGCTTGCTGGTCGAGCCACTTCGTGAGCCCCTTCCCGGACATCTTTTGCTAATCAACACACTGACACAATCTCATGGCAACAACTTGTATGTGCGGGTTGCCAACCTAAGTGAGCGAGACGTGTATCTGCGGCCACGGACCAGGATCGGTGTCATTCACGAGGTTCAACTAAAGACAGCTGAGCCGGAGGTCCAATTTGAACGTGTTTCGGTGAGAGAGGAGCGTGTGTCGTTGTCAGATGGAGTTGGCGCTGACCTCAGCGATGATCTGCCCGTGCCAGGCCTGGACAATGTGGCAAAAGACGTCACAGAGGAGCAGTTAGCAAGTTTGAAATCACTTCTGCGCTGTTTCAGTGACCTATTTGCCAATGACGAGGAAGACCTGGGGTACACAGACAAAGTTACCCATCGCATCACCTGTACTGATCAGCAGCCAGTGAAGCAGCCCTACCGCCGCATTCCGTCGTCGCAGTACGACGAAGTCAGGCAGCACATCACCAAACTGCTCGCTAAAGGAGTAGTGCAGGAGAGCGCGAGCCCTTTCTCCTCACCAATAGTGGTGGTAAGGAAGCGCAACGGAGATCTTCGTTTGTGTGTTGACTACCGTCAATTAAACGCCAAAACTGTGAAAGACTCATATCCGTTGCCACGCATAGAGGAGTCCTAGGACGCCTTAGGAGGAGCCACGTTATTTTCTACCCTCGACCTGGCGTCGGGGGGTACCACCAGGGTAGCAATGGAAGACAGTGACCGGCATAAGACAGCATTCACTACTCCTTTCGGGTTGTTTGAATACAACCGCATGCCGTTTGGTCTGTGCAATGCACCTGCCACCTTCCAACGCTTGATGCACGCCACAATGAACGATCTGCTCTTCCGGATCCTGCTTGTGTACTTCGACGACCTGCTTGTTTTCTCAGACACTTTCGAGGCCCATCTGCAACGGCTGGAACAGGTTTTCATTAGGCTTCGGGAGGCGGGACTGAAGCTACAGCCTAACAAGTGCCGGTTGGCCCGTTCGGAGGCTGAGTTCTTGGGGCATGTGGTGTCAAAGGAAGGTATTGCAACTGAACCTGAGAAGACGTCCGCCGTAAGTGACTGGCAGGTCCCAACGTCAGTCAAAGAGCTCGGTCATTCATCGGGTTTTGCTCCTACTATCGTCGGTATGTCCCCCATTTTGCCAAGGTCGCTGGCCCTCTACACGACTTGGTAAACGAGTGCAACGCGGACAATAGCTCCAAGAAGCACCAGTCGACAACTCTCGAAGGCAAGTGGAGCCAGCGGCACCAGGAGGCCTTTGATGAGCTGAAGGAGCGGTTGGTCACCCCTCCCATCCTGGGGTACGCCGATTACAGCCTGCCATTCGTGGTCGAGGTCGATGCATCAAAGGAAGGCCTAGGTGCTGTGCTGTCGCAAGACCAGAATGGCCGACGACGTGTGATCGCCTACGCCAGCCGTAGACTGCGCCCGGCCGAACGGAACGACAGCAACTATAGCTCAATGAAACTCGAACTCCTGGCACTCAAGTGGGCAGTGACAGAGAAGTTCAGGGGGTATCTGCTGGGTCAGAAGTTCGTCGCTTACACCGATAACAACCCCCTGAGCTACCTACATAGTGCGACCAAGCTGGGAGCTGTGGAACAGAGGTGGGCCGTGCAGCTGGCGCTTTTTGACTTCCAGGTGAAGTACCGGCCTGGGCGAGTCAACGGCAACGCAGATGCTCTGTCTCGCCAGCCAGGACCGGGGCTTGATGATGACTCGGAGGAAGAGCTAGTCGCTGTGAACCAAATCACCGCGGCCGACACGCCTCTCCCCACCGAGTTAGGCCTCACGCTGACTGAGGGGCCAGGGATGGCGGCGTGGTCACGGATTGCCGTTGGAGCAGATATCATAGCGCAACCAGAGACGGACATCACCAAAGAGCAGACCTTTGATCCCCGTAACATCTTCCTGTCGCACGACCAGAGGGAGCTGTCACGTTTTCAGTCGGCGGACCCAGCCATCCGCAGAGTGTTGCAGTTCTGGCCACATCGGAAACCCGACGATGCAGAACGCAGAGGGATGGAAGCGAGAACGAGGGCCCTGTTGCGTCAGTGGGATTGCCTTCTCATGTCCAACGGTATCCTGTATAGGAAGGTAGTTGACCCAAGCCTCGGTGAACTGAAACAACTGGTCGTCCCCGAGTCTCTGCAGCCAGGCGTATTAAAAGCATCACATGACGACATGAGTCATCAAGGCGGGGAGAGGACCCTCAATCTGTGTCGATCACGGGTGTATTGGCCAGGTCAGGGCGGTGACGTCGAACGTTACGTGAAGAACTGTCCAGGCTGCGCCGTTGCAAAGATGCCGTCTCAGCGGGTGCGGACGCCCATGGGAAGCGTAGCAGCGTCGAAGCCATTGGAAGTGGTGGCGATGGACTTCACCACGTTGGACCCTGCTACTGAATGGAGAGAGAACGTCCTCGTCATCACTGACGTCTTCTCGAAGTTCACCGTAGCTGTACCAACACGGGATCAGAAAGCTGCCACAACTGCAAGGGCCCTGATCAGGGAATGGTTCCACCGTTACGGCGTGCCTTTACGGTTACATTCTGACCAAGGCCGGAACTTCGAGAGCCAGGTGGTAGCCGAATTGTGTCGGGTATATGGCATTACTAAGTCCCGTACGTCGCCGTACCACCCGCAAGGTAATGGCCAGTGTGAGCGTTTTAAACCGAACGCTCCACGACCTACTCAGGACACTGCCCTAAAACAAGAAGCAGCGATGGCCGGACTATCTTCCAGAAGTGCTTTTCGCATACAACGCCACTCCTCACTCCGCGACTGGATTCTCTCTACATTTCCTCATGTTCGGCAGGAATCCGCGGCTGCCCGTCGACCACTTGCTAGGAGTTGCCGACGAGGAAGACGAACCAGAAGTAGACTGGTTGGCAACCCACCGTGAGCGTCTGCGGGCTGCGTATGAAAAAGCAGGAGAAAAGGCTGCGGAATGCGAGGAACGAACAGTGGGACAGGACCCAACCACGGACCGACACCTCACTGCAGCGGGGTACTTTAGTATACCTCCGAAATCGAGTACTGGGCAGACACAAGATTCAGGACGCTTGGAGCCCCGACATCTACCAGGTGGTGGAAACACATGGCCACAATGTATATTCCGTGGAACCTGTGGGCGGAGGTAGGTGCCGAAACGTCAGTCGGGAACATCTCCGGCCCTGTCCAGTTTCAGTTCGGCACCAGCCGGTGCCAAACCCCCCACCAATTCCTGCGCCACGTCGACTGCGGGAAGCTACTCTTTCACCGGAAACAGACGATGGATGCTTCCTAACCATCGAACCAACCAGGAACGCCGCCGCGCCAGGAGATGTCGCCGGGTTTAATGTTGTTGTCGTCGGGCCGGAAGATGTCGCCGCACCAGGAACTGTTGCCACTGCGGAAGATATCGCCGCACCAGGAACTGTTGCCACCGCGGAGGTTGTTGCCGCACCAGGAACTGTTGCCACAGCGGAGGTTGTTTGTCGCACCAGACGCCGCGGCAGAGGACGCCATTGCTCTCAAAGATGCCGCCACGTCAGAGGTCGTCGTCATGCCAGAGGATGTCGCCACGCCATCGTCTGATGCCAAGACAGAGTCTACCCTTGCGACAAAAGCTGCTCCGATGCCGGCAACAAGACGTAGCGTCCGTTCCAACGCGGGTAGGAGCAGCAATCCCCATAATGAACCGCGCTCCGTTCTCATCCGACGACAACAAGCACGGAGCCAGTTAGTACTTGATGTTGCCGGCAGGTTAATGCAGGAAGTGATGAACGCTGATGTCATCCTTGACTAGATACAGTATTTGTCGTGTTTTCCTAGTTTTTATCATAGTCGCGTCAGCGGACTGTGACGTAAAGCGGGGGAGAATGTGGTCGGTGTGCTCGTAAGAGATCGGGTGTGCTCGTAAGAGCTCGTGTGTCTCCGCCGTTGTTTCCGTGTGTTGTTGGTTTTTCCCGTGATCCTTCGCGGCGGGAATTCCAGACCAGTACAAAAGGCGAAGCCCACGAGGGCTTAGGTTTTTACGCTGCGAGGATCCCGGAGGAACAAGTACATCACAGACGGAACACTGATAGTCATAGCCACTCGACCACGAGAATTCCCGGTGGGTTTTAAATCGTATATGGATGTGCATTATGTGTGTGTTTATCTTTGTTATATTATGTCGTCAGAGCTGTAAAGTAACCGCATATCAGCGTGTGTGAGACATGTGTTTTTTTTGTATCGCGCCCGTTAGTTTTGGGCCAAATGGGAACTTTCTACCACGTGTTGTATTTGTATGACAATGCATAATTGCTGATATGTAGCCTGTAGTTTTTAGCATAGTTATATTGTATTGAATATTTTGAGGAGAGGCAATTATCCATGTAAGCGTTGTAATGCCGCAGACTTGTTTCAATTTGAATTACCGGAAGCGCGGCAGTTATAACCGTTAGATTTGAATATTCCCGCGATTTGTTTGTGTAATGCATGCGAGGAGTAGCCTTGGATAAAGTTTGATAGTATATAGGCAATCAAACTTTTGAGGCTTAACCTGGATACCAGTCGGTAAACTTATTAAGTTGCATTACGAGTATGTATATTTTCCTGAACTGTTTATTATTTATGTGTTCCAGGGTCATTTTTCGGTTGAATAAAGAAACATAAAGCAAGGGAGCACCGTGTTGTGGGTCATTATGTAACCATCCCCTTACCCACCAAGTAACATATATATATCATATATTATATATATATATATATATATATATATATATATATATATATATATATATATATCTATATATATATATATATATATATATATATATATATATATATATATCGATAAATTAATAAAAGGCGACTAGACACATCGACAATCATGCATTTTCCGACATTAGACTCGCAATGGGCCTCAAGAGTAACACTTACATACTCAATCTCTCTGGAAATTGCCTTCAGAATCTCTCTGCAGCTGAGAATGTGTCTCTATCGTTCTACGCAGACGTGTATCATCCAATCTGATCTCTCCACGATGTTGTGATGAGGAACAAGTTTGAGGTAACTGATGGAGATCGATATTGCTCAGTATCGATCCATTTATACGGAGCCCCATCATATGAACTGTATGCACTGTGTAGAAACATGTGGCAGTTCACTTGTATGACAATGTGCCGTGTATATCTATGCAGGATGTAGATAATGTCCATGTTATCATGGATACCATACTTCAGGATTCCCAGCAAATGAGGAAAGTCTCTAAAAATTTCATCGGATAGGAAGAAGAGGAGAGGTATTGAACAGATTCTCCTCCGTCAGGATATGTTGAAGGGACAATGTTTTCAAGTAACCCACGTATAGCTATATTGCTCACAGTTTAAATGCCAGGAATGATAATTCCATTATGGCTGTTGTTTAAGCAGATAGAGACTGTGTTCGGCGGTTTATCGGGAGAAGAAGCAAGGTATCTGATCTGGGCATTTGACTGAGATGATATGATTAGTTCTGCTGACTGAAACAAACGCTCTGCAGTGATATTGCCATATAATGTCAACCATAAAACTTTGGTGAGACATTTGCTCGTCAACTAACGTGAAGAGACAAATTAAACCCGTTCAAAATCTACGAGACATTATAATCAACAGCCCGTAGTCAGAAAACTTGTATGACCGCTGATCCCCACCGATATTGCTATCACTTCTACGTAAAGTTTGAACCATCAAACCTTGAATCTTGAAAGAGAAAACCAGGAAGCACGGGGGCAACGGGAAAACGAGAGTGGACAGCGCGAGAGAGAGAGAGAGAGAGAGAGAGAAGAGAGAGAGAGCGAGAAGGGAGAGAGGAGAGAGAGAGAGAGGAAGAGAGAGAGAGAGAGATAGAGAGAGAGAGCCGAATAGAGAGAGAGGGCGAGAAGAGGAGAGAAGATAGTAGAGAGATATAGAGGAGATATATGTGAGAGATCTTATGAGAGAGAGAGAGGAGAGAGAGGAGATATAGGATATATATTATATATTATATTATATATATATATAATATATAATATCTATAGATATATAGTATTATATATATTAATATATATAGATGTGCGCGCGATGGCTGCAGTGGATGTGAAGGGCCTGAGGCTGTGCGAGACCTTTGAGGAGCTCACCATAAGAAACGGGTCGAGCCCCTCTTCTTGGAGAGTGACTGCATCAAAATGGTCCATGGAAACTAGGTCACTCCACTGGAAAGTGAGCTGCGTTATCAAGCTAGCAGAGGTAATGGTTGTGAGGATGAGGAGGTGGCTGTGGAGAAGCGTCGTCGTGTTCCGTCAACCACGATGTCTGCACAGGTAAGCATAGCGCAGCCTACGAAGTCCCCCATTGCGGTTGCGTGCCAATGGTCGTCATCCCAAAAACGGGATAAAAAACACAGGCAAAAAAAAACAAGGCAAATTCACTGATTGTAAGTAATAAAAATAGATTATCTATTTATTATTTGTTGATTTTTGCACTGTTGAGGGGGCCCCTCAAACATTGATGGCGGCCACGGTTTGAGGAGCCGAAGTTCCCTTTCCCTCCTCACCAATAGTGGTGGTAAGGAAGCGCAACGGAGATCTTCGTTTGTGTGTTGACTACCGTCAATTAAACGCCAAAACTGTGAAAGACTCATATCCGTTGCCACGCATAGAGGAGTCCTGGGACGCCTTAGGAGGAGCCACGTTATTTTCTACCCTCGACCTGGCGTCGGGGGTACCACCAGGTGGCAATGGAAGACAGTGACCGGCATAAGACAGCATTCACTACTCCTTTCGGGTTGTTTGAATACAACCGCATGCCGTTTGGTCTGTGCAATGCACCTGCCACCTTCCAACGCTTGATGCACGCCACAATGAACGATCTGCTCTTCCGGATCCTGCTTGTGTACCTCGACGACCTGCTTGTTTTCTCAGACACTTTCGAGGCCCATCTGCAACGGCTGGAACAGGTTTTCATCCGGCTTCGGGAGGCGGGACTGAAGCTACAGCCTAACAAGTGCCGGTTGGCCCGTTCGGAGGCTGAGTTCTTGGGGCATGTGGTGTCAAAGGAAGGTATTGCAACTGAACCTGAGAAGACGTCCGCCGTAAGTGACTGGCAGGTCCCAACGTCAGTCAAAGAGCTCCGGTCATTCCTCGGGTTTTGCTCCTACTATCGTCGGTATGTCCCCCATTTTGCCAAGGTCGCTGGCCCTCTACACGACTTGGTAAACGAGTGCAACGCGGTCAATAGCTCCAAGAAGCACCAGTCGACAACTCTCGAAGGCAAGTGGAGCCAGCGGCACCAGGAGGCCTTTGATGAGCTGAAGGAGCGGTTGGTCACCCCTCCCATCCTGGGGTACGCCGATTACAGCCTGCCATTCGTGGTCGAGGTCGATGCATCAAAGGAAGGCCTAGGTGCTGTGCTGTCGCAAGACCAGAATGGCCGACGACGTGTGATCGCCTACGCCAGCCGTAGACTGCGCCCGGCCGAACGGAACGACAGCAACTCTAGCTCAATGAAACTCGAACTCCTGGCACTCAAGTGGGCAGTGACAGAGAAGTTCAGGGGGTATCTGCTGGGTCAGAAGTTCGTCGCTTACACCGATAACAACCCCCTGAGCTACCTACATAGTGCGACCAAGCTGGGAGCTGTGGAACAGAGGTGGGCCGCGCAGCTGGCGCTTTTTGACTTCGAGGTGAAGTACCGGCCTGGGCGAGTCAACGGCAACGCAGATGCTCTGTCTCGCCAGCCAGGACCGGGGCTTGATGATGACTCGGAGGAAGAGCTAGTCGCTGTGAACCAAATCACCGCGGCCGACACGCCTCTCCCCACCGAGTTAGGCCTCACGCTGACTGAGGGGCCAGGGATGGCGGCGGTGTCACGGATTGCCGTTGGAGCAGATATCATAGCGCAACCAGAGACGGACATCACCAAAGAGCAGACCTTTGATCCCCGTAACATCTTCCTGTCGCACGACCAGAGGGAGCTGTCACGTTTTCAGTCGGCGGACCCAGCCATCCACATCGGAAACTCGACGATGCAGAACGCAGAGGGATGGAAGCGAGAACGAGGGCCCTTTTGCGTCAGTGGGATCGCCTTCTCATGTCCAACGGTATCCTGTATAGGAAGGTAGTTGACCCAAGCCACGGTGAACTGAAACAACTGGTCGTCCCCGAGTCTCTGCAGCCAGGCGTATTAAAAGCATCACATGACGACATGAGTCATCAAGGCGGGGAGAGGACCCTCAATCTGTGTCGATCACGGGCGTATTGGCCAGGTCAGGGCGGTGACGTCGAACGTTACGTGAAGAACTGTCCAGGCTGCGCCGTTGCAAAGATGCCGTCTCAGCGGGTGCGGACGCCCATGGGAAGCGTAGCAGCGTTGAAGCCGTTGGAAGTGGTGGCGATGGACTTCACCACGTTGGACCCTGCTACTGATGGGAGAGAGAACGTCCTCGTCATCACTGACGTCTTCTCGAAGTTCACCGTAACTGTGCCAACACGGGATCAGAAAGCTGCCACAACTGCAAGGGCCCTGATCAGGGAATGGTTCCACCGTTACGGCGTGCCTTTACGGTTACATTCTGACCAAGGCCGGAACTTCGAGAGCCAGGTGGTAGCCGAATTGTGTCGGGTATATGGCATTACTAAGTCCCGTACGTCGCCGTACCAGCCGCAAGGTAATGGCCAGTGTGAGCGTTTTAACCGAACGCTCCACGACCTACTCAGGACACTGCCCGTAAACAAGAAGCAGCGATGGCCGGACTATCTTCCAGAAGTGCTTTTCGCATACAACGCCACTCCTCACTCCGCGACTGGGTTCTCTCCACATTTCCTCATGTTCGGCAGGAATCCGCGGCTGCCCGTCGACCACTTGCTAGGAGTTGCCGACGAGGAAGACGAACCAGAAGTAGACTGGTTGGCAACCCACCGTGAGCGTCTGCGGGCTGCGTATGAAAAAGCAGGAGAAAGGCTGCGGAATGCGAGGAACGAACAGTGGGACAGGACCCAACCACGGACCGACACCTCACTGCAGCGGTGTACTTTAGTATACCTCCGAAATCGAGTACTGGGCAGACACAAGATTCAGGACGCTTGGAGCCCCGACATCTACCAGGTGGTGGAAACACATGGCCACAATGTATATTCCGTGGAACCTGTGGGCGGAGGTAGGTGCCGAAACGTCAGTCGGGAACATCTCCGGCCCTGTCCAGTTTCAGTTCGGCACCAGCCGGTGCCAAACCCCCCACCAATTCCTGCGCAACGTCGACTGCGGGAAGCTACTCTTTCACCGGAAACAGACGATGGATGCTTCCTAACCATCGAACCAACCAGGAACGCCGCCGCGCCAGGAGCTGTCGCCGGGTTTAATGTTGTCGTCGGGCCGGAAGATGTCGCCGCACCAGGAACTGTTGCCACTGCGGAAGATATCGCCGCACCAGGAACTGTTGCCACCGCGGAGGTTGTTGCCGCACCAGGAACTGTTGCCACAGCGGAGGTTGTTGTCGCACCAGCCGCCGCGGCAGAGGACGCCATTGCTCTCGAAGATGCCGCCACGTCAGAGGTCGTCGTCATGCCAGAGGATGTCGCCACGCCATCGTCT
This sequence comes from Urechis unicinctus, assembly GCA_034190875.2. Classification (NCBI taxonomy): domain Eukaryota; kingdom Metazoa; phylum Annelida; class Polychaeta; order Xenopneusta; family Urechidae; genus Urechis; species Urechis unicinctus. The sequence continues at coordinate 40,377,872 of CM067348.1, read as the reverse complement.
GATGCCAAGACAGAGTCTACCCTTGCGACAAAAGCTGCTCCGATGCCGGCAACAAGACGTAGTGTCCGTTCCAACGCGGGTAGGAGCAGCAATCCCCATAATGAACCGCGCTCCGTTCTCATCCGACGACAACAAGCACGGAGCCAGTTAGTACTTGATGTTGCCGGCAGGTTAATGCAGGAAGTGATGAACGCTGATGTCATCCTTGACTAGATACAGTATTAGTCGTGTTTTCCTAGTTTTTATCATAGTCGCGTCACAGCGGACTGTGACGTAAAGCGGGGGAGAATGTGGTCGGGTGTGCTCGTAAGAGATCGGGTGTGTTCGTAAGAGCTCGTGTGTCTCCGCCGTTGTTTCCGTGTTGTTGTTGGTTTTCCCGTGATCCTTCGCGGCGGGAATTCCAGACCAGTACAAAAGGCGAAGCCCACGAGGGCTTAGGTTTTTACGCTGCGAGGATCCCGGAGGAACAAGTACATCACAGACGGAACACTGATAGTCATAGCCACTCGACCACGAGAATTCCCGGTGGGTTTTAAATAGTATATGGATGTGCATTATGTGTGTGTTATCTTTGTTATATTATGTCGTCAGAGCTGTAAAGTAACCGCATATCAGCGTGTGTGAGACATGTGTTTTTTTGTATCGCGCCCGTTAGTTTTGGGCCAAATGGGAACTTTCTACCACGTGTTGTATTTGTATGACAATGCATAATTGCTGATATGTAGCCTGTAGTTTTTAGCATAGTTATATTGTATTGAATATTTTGTAGGAGAGGCAATTATCCATGTAAGCGTTGTAATGCCGCAGACTTGTTTCAATTTGAATTACCGGAAGCGCGGCAGTTATAACCGTTAGATTTGAATATTCCCGCGATTTGTTTGTGTAATGCATGCGAGGAGTAGCCTTGGATAAAGTTTGATAGTATATAGGCAATCAAACTTTTGAGGCTTAACCTGGATACCAGTCGGTAAACTTATTAAGTTGCATTACGAGTATGTATATTTTCCTGAACTGTTTATTATTTATGTGTTCCAGGGTCATTTTTCGGTTGAATAAAGAAACATACAGCAAGGGAGCACCGTGTTGTGGGTCATTATGTAACCATCCCCTTACCCACCAAGTAACATATATATATCTATATATATATATATATATATATATATATATATATATATATATATATATATATATATATATATATATATATATATATATATATATATATATCTATATATATATATATATATATATATCGATAAATTAATAAAAGGCGACTAGACACATCGACAATCATGCATTTTCCGACATTAGACTCGCAATGGGCCTCAAGAGTAACACTTACATACTCAATCTCTCTGGAAATTGCCTTCAGAATCTCTCTGCAGCTGAGAATGTGTCTCTATCGTCGTTCACGCAGACGTGTATCATCCAATCTGATCTCTCCACGATGTTGTGATGAGGAACAAGTTTGAGGTAACTGATGGAGATCGATATTGCTCAGTATCGATCCATTTATACGGAGCCCCATCATATGAATTTCATGCACTGTGTAGAAACATGTGGCAGTTCACTTGTATGACAATGTGCCGTGTATATCTATGCAGGATGTAGATAATGTCCATGTTATCATGGATACCATACTTCAGGATTCCCAGCAAATGAGGAAAGTCTCTAAATTTCATCGGATAGGAAGAAGAGGTATTGAACAGATTCTCCTCCGTCAGGATATGTTGAAGGGACAATGTTTCAGTAACCACGTATAGCTATATTGCTCACAGTTTATGCCAGGAATGATAATTCCATTATGGCTGTTTAAGCAGATAGAGACACGCGGTTTATCGGGAAGAAGCAAGGTATTGATCTGGGCATTTGACTGGATGATATGATTAGTTCTGCTGACTGAACAAACGCTGCAGTGATATTGCCATAAATGTCAACCAATAAACTTTGGTGAGACATTTGCTCGTCAACTAACGTGAAGAGACAATTAAACCCGTTCAAATCTACGAGACATTATAATCAACAGCCCGTAGTCAGAAAACTTGTATGACCGCTGATCCCCACCGATATTGCTATCACTCTATAAAGTTGAACCATAACCTTGAATCTTGAAAGAGAAAAACCAGGAATCATTTTTCACTGGAAACTATAGTTTTACATCGTATATATAGATATAGAGATAGATAGAGAGATATATAGAGAGAGAGAGAGAGATAGATATATATATATAGATAGATAGAGAGATATATATAGAGATATATAGATATAGATAGAGAGAGAGATAGAGATATAGATATATAGATATAGATATATATATATATAGATATATATATATATATATATATATATATATATATCTATATATATATATATATATATATATATATATATATATATATATATATATATATATCTCTCTATATATATATATATATATATATATATATATATATATATAGATGCGCGCGATGGCTGCAGTGGCTGTGAAGGGCTGAGGCTGTGCGAGACCTTTGAGGAGCTCCCCAGACACGGGCGCGCCCTCTTCTGGAGTGACTGCATCAACTGGTCATTGCCCTGTTCACACTTGCCCTTGCGCTGTGAGGATGAGGAGGTGGCTGTGGAGAGCGTGCTGTCGTCGTCAACCACGATGTCTGCACAGGTAGCCTCGGCAGCCTCGAGGTCCCCATTGTGTGCTGCCATGGTCGTCATCCCAAAAACTGGGTAAAAAACACAGGGCAAAAAAACAAGGCAAATTCAATGATTTGTAATTAATAAAAATAGATATCTATATTATTATTTGTTGATTCTTGCACTGTTGACGGGCTCAACATGATGGCGGACCACGGTCTTGAGGAAGCCGAAGTTTGCCTTCACCCACTGCTACCTCTCTGTCAGGTCCAGGGCGCCGTCTCCGCTTTTTGAAGTTTGTAATTACATCCTCTTGGGAACCCATAGGTTCCGGATCAAATATGACAATCAGGTTCTATTTGTGTAAGTCTGTGTGAGTCTCTGCTCACTCTGGTTGATCTATCTGGTTTTCTAACGATCACCACAGGCGAGGCATTAGCTGATGACGACCCCATGATTACTCCCATATCCATCATTGTCCAGATCTCCTGCTTCAATGTCTCTCTAACCCTGTGAGGCACCAAATAAGGTTTAGAACCCTACTGGGTTGTCCCATGTGAGGGCAACTTCTTGCCCTGCCAGTGATATTATTCCTGGGTGATAGGTGAAGATATCAGTGTGCTCATTCATCATTTGTTTGACGCCTCGCCGCTTATCTGCTTTAAGCTTATCGCCAATGACTGCACCCCGAGGATGTCTTCACACTTCAATCCTCTACTAATGAAGCAGTAGCTGCATCCAACATAGACATATCGCATAGAGATACAATCTTCCCTTCGTTTGTATCTCTTACTTCTTCACAAGGTTAATGTGGGATTCTCTTAACTTAACATTAATATTTATGCCACCATTGCATAAGCAGCTTGATTTCGTCACTCGACAGGAAAATCAAAAGGCGATCCTCAAATCAAGAGCTCTGGGTCTAGTTTCCTGTCTTAATAGTGTTTATAGCGACTCTGACATTTCTGGAGATCCTCCTGCGACAATCATAATGTTATTTCTAGTCGCTCGCGTTATTCAAACCCATATTTTTAGCTGCTGTTAGTTTCAGGCTCATCAATATCTCCTTTAAGATCACCATAAGGCCACGCCGCCGTATGAAACCAGACCTCGTCAGTCGACATTCATTTTTCAGCGTTCTCTCTTGCAGAATGTAACTTTAAGATCAAGTATTTTCCTAGAACGCATTCCTTGAGGTGATTGAAATAAAGCCATTAAAAATACGCGAAATTTACAAGCCGACAAAGGATTAATGGTGTGGGCCACGCAAATGTATCCAGTGATTAATGCAGCGTATTCAACCAGAAATAGCCCCTACTACACAACTAATGACCCTTACGAATTCTATTACCTCATTTAGATTAGGTGATTTGCATGAATTATCCATGTAATTGAAAGTGGACCCCAATTTGCATCTGATCTCGTTTATGATCACATCAAAATAAGTGCAGTTGGTGCCTCCACCCTCAAAAGTATCGCCTTGTTAATGCCCCCGAGTTCAATATTCATCACGGCAAAATAGGATGTTCATCTCAATGGGAGTAAGTCACGTTATAATCTATATTATGGTTTTTATGAATCTATTAAAACAAATCCGCATTTGTCTTCTGTGGCAAGACAATGTGAAGGGGACAAACGCACACGTAAAACACACCCGTTATAGCTCGGCTCAATAATACTTACCGCATAAAGCATGAATAATAAAGTTGTGCATCAGATGGCCAGCTTTATCATCTAAAGAACACAAAATAGCCGCGTACAAGGTGCCTGGAATTGTTATGCCTTATCATACTTAACATTTGTCATAATTCCGTGGCATGTACATTGAAGTAAATTGTCACAGTCACAGAAGGCGATAAGGTCTAAACTTCAATGGTTGGTTGGGGATAAAGCTTTATATGACCTACCAGCCTCTCGAACACTCCTCCATTCAGAGAAGGTTGCCCCAGAAGCATACGCGCCTTGGCACATTTACAAACCACCACCAGGTCGAAAAGGTCAGGAATTTGTCCAGACCATAATTCCCTGCGCCATTGGTGAGTAGAATGAGAATATAACCTGCTCTTAATGTAAGATATTTTCGAACCACTCGGATTGCATTGATTGACGATGCTTCAAAGTGGATAAACTTATTCGAGATTCATTGAGTGTATTATAACAAACTGCTGTGATATGTTTGTCTCGCTGTGAATGCAGTGGTCGTCTCGAATTTTGCCGCCGATGGGCTGGTAAACAAACCGGATATACAAACCAGCAGCATCGGCAGAAGGGGTGATGGGAAGCCATCCCGACATGCAAGCCATTTATTTGAAAATATTGGCCAATGTTTATATAATACACTTTGATCAATTTTTCTGCGTACTTGACCAACGCGATTTAGTTTGATGTAGTATTCTCACCTTCCCTTACAGACAAAACACCAAGTAAGTTCTGTAATTAGGCCAATATTGTGTTCAGATTTTATTGTCATCCGATTCAAATGAATTAGCATCAATGTATTCATATATCAATATTTAAACTTTTCCCATACAGTCGTGTAGTCTGTATGCTATGAAGACGCATGCAGCGTTTTGTTCAGTCCAAAGCGACATCTTTGTCGTAAGAGATCTGGGCAGTAAGACTTTTCGAATGTGGCTCTGCAGTGGTGCAGCGCATACTGGCCCAAGGAAATGATTGTTATCGCAATGATCCATTATGTGGTAAAAACAGAGATAGCTTCCCTCATTGAACGTGACATGGCATACGTGGATGTTCTAACAACATCGGGGTAACAACATTCGTAACTGTCATCCTTGTGAGTATTGTTGCTATCGATTAAGCTTCCCAACCTCATTTTGTTCTATTAGACGTGATATCGGCTTCAGCCCTGTGGAATTGCACTTTAGGTCCTTTGAAATAAGGCTATCGTGCTGAGTGTGTGTGTGTGTGTGTGTGTGCGTGTGTGTGTGTGTGTGTGTGTGTGTGTGTGTGTGTGTGTGTGTGTGTGTGTGTGTGTGTGTGTGTGTGTGTGTGTGTGTGTGTGTGTGTGTGTGTGTGTGTGTGTGTGTGTGTGTGTGTGTGTGTGTGTGTGTGTGTGTGTGTGTGTGTGTGTGTGTGTGTGTGTGTGTGTGTGTGTGTTTTTGTGTGTGTGTGTGTGTGTCTGTGTGACCACAATATATCAAGCACTGCCGGACGAAAATCATTTAGCCACTGTTAGAAGATTTGGCAGCAAACTACGCTCGTCTTCCTCTCACTGATCTATGCATACTGGTGGATCTATATGAATGTGCTCAGGCTATGGTCAATTACCAGCCAGTAATTGCTCAATCACTGGGGAAGAGCAGTCATAAAAGTTGATCGACCATGGGCTGTCGGTTCTTACGTCTGACAGAACAGAACGAAGTGAGATTGGATTTTGACATCAGATAGTGAATACACATGCATTACACTCGGCGAGCCAATGTCTAGTTGGGATTTAGTGGGCCCCATTTCTTCTCGTTGTTTGTGCAAGTATTTAAGATGGTGGCAAAGAACAAAACGCGCGCATATCATATCAATTTGCCTGTGGCTTGTTAACAGAAAATTGAAAGACTATAGATATAGAACAGTAAGCCTTCGTTGATTTCTACGCTCGTTCTTACATTCACCAAGCACTGAGCTCGGCCTTACCTTTCCTGATTAGATAATATCTTGGGGCGGAAATCAGTTAAAATCATTTTTTTCTAAACTTTGCATACATCTTGCTTACAACGCAAATCAGTGTTTATCATAAACATTAATCTGTTGAAATTTCCCCACCAATAATTCCACGTTGTTATTTCACACCATATGCAGGTAATAGACAGCAGGCATATCTGTTGGGCTTTGTTGATAATAACATAGGTATCAGTTTAACCCACTGCAGTTATATACTTGACTTAATTACATAATGTATGTACCAAATACGATGCCTATAATGTGTATTATTTGCATTGCGCATGCGATAAATACAGATGTAAACATATGGGTTGATACAAAACCCTTGTTGGCCATCGCACTATTGAGGAGATATCTGTTTGGTTGTCACAAACGAACATATATCTTGAACGACAGACCCTCTTAAGATGACAGAGGCAAGTTCTAATAACATTTCACATCACATTTGGGTAAGTCAGGGTTGATGCGGACCACCATCTAACACAGTGTGGTAGAAAAGCCACATCCATAATTACTTATTTGCCAGTTCATTTGCATATGCGTCACAGCTAGGTGCTATCCGTCCTGGAATTCGTTATACCAAGACATATCGGCGATTTTCATCAACCACCATGCGGCTGGTGTTTATGTATAGGCGCCGCATATCACACAAGATAGCATCAACCACGCGCAAGGTCCTTGCATCTAGCCATCTAATATTCACAGTGACGTCATCGATCATTAATGCAATGGATCATAGGAAAGGGTATAAAGACGGAGCCTGTAAGAAGTGTTACTTCCGGTGGCTATCGTTATAAATCGACCATGAATGAGACTTGATTTATAACACAACGACAGACCATCTGCTGATGCGGAGTGCTTCCGGAGCAAATTCTAAAATAGCTTCATTGATTTGTAAGATGCGAATGGCACAAATATCACAGTTTGATGCCATCTCACGGCTGGTATATGTTACTTGGCACTTCACATGACTGACATCATAAAGCCTATTGCTAACAGCCGCCTCACCTAACCAGCTTATAGTTGTCTTATTGATCATGAATACAAATAATTAGAAGAAATGGCATAGAAAAGTATCTCTTCGTCATATGCAACCATTATTAATACAACATGGATGCATCATGCTGTTATACAAAACAGCGAATTAGATTTAACAAAGTAGATTTGTAATACGTAAGTTTCATTGTAAATGCAAAACGATTGTTTTGGTGACAAGATAAGATAATGCAGTACTAGGGCTATTAGAACGAGATATATTCCATCAAATATACTGCTACCTCAGAGAGAAGGATATTGTATCACACTGTCAACAATAATAAATAATTAATGGAATGTATGAATTGTGTGATATGGGCAGAGAGAAGGATATTGTATCACACTGTCAACAATAATAAATAATTAATGGAATGTATGAATTGTGTGATATTTGTTTTGCAACGGACTAGAAGTATCCCAGACCAAGCCGTGTGCTGGAGTACTGCGAACCTGACGAAATGCCGTTTCAACAAACAACAGTAGCATTATGCTCATAAGTTGGCTTGCATTTTGCTTGGAAACTGGTACCAATTTAGGCTTTGATCTAAGCTTAGCCTATATAAAAGGCATTTGTTTCACATAAATTTGTAAATTAATGACCTATGTAATACGCGGGTTCAACGGATATTAGCTGTGTCTTCGACGCTCACATTGCGGGATACATCATGATAAGATCATGTCGGTCTTATATTGACTACCATTTTGGATTTGTTGCTGACCATAAATGAGTGGAATGCACCGTCACACCAAGTCTGGCGCTTAAGAGTCTCCATGTGGTCACACCACGTCTGGCGCTTAAGAGCCTCCATGTGGTCACACCAAGTCTGGCGCTTAAGAGCCTCCATGCGGTCACACCAAGTCTGGCACTTAAGAGCCTCCATGTGGTCACACCAAGTCTGGCGCTTAAGAGCCTCCATCTGGTCACACCAAGTCTGGCGCTTAAGAGCCTCCAACTGGTCACACCAAGTCTGGCGCTTAAGAGCCTCAAAGTGGTCACACTAACTGTATGACTGCATATATTTCTGCATCAGACGGCCATTGAGTCTACGGCTATTCATATAATACTAATCGACTAGAGAGATGATTACAACAGGTGTCTGTATTCCCATGCCACCCGGGTCACTAAGTGCTCACTAGTCATCTGACACGTACTCCACTAGTATACGGGCATGCCAATGCGACGCCAAATCTCCTGGACTTCCACTGAATACAATGTACTGACTGGGTTTCTTTATAACACTCACATAAGTCCGTGAATAAATTGCATATTGATCCATTATTTTTGAATGCTGAGGGCAATATAAGCATTACTGATATAAAAATAGTCTTGGCCATACTTTGCTCTCTGAGAAGGATATTTCACGGGTTTTTCGCCTCTCTGAGTAGAAACCCATTTAACAAAGGATGTATTGCTTTCAGAGGTGGATGCATTACCTATCATTCTCTGTCACCGAACAACTTGAAATGATATTCTATGCATAACCATAATAGTGATTGAATTCTTACTGCATCGAGTGAAATCCATAATAGTGATTGAATTCTGAAATCGCAACAGTTGTTGTTATTTGGCAGCATTGTGCCGTTTTTGTGGATACAGGGCTAGTCGTTTTGTAATCCCAATTGATTCTCCAACCCAAGTCAGCAGGGTATCACACCTCAGTCTATCAAACGTTTAAGCCTGGCACTTAAAACCAATTTATCTCAGCTTGTTCAACTAGTTCTGTTTTATCATACGTATACCAAGTAGAGCATGGCCCATAATCGTCCTTCATGGGGGCAGCTTCAGTTATAAACTGTAGGTTGACAAAGTCTTACCAAGATGTATTTGAGTCAGTAACTGCATAACTTCTAGTTATCTAATACAACTATCGGACCGACATGGAAGATTCTGCATCGAGTTGAGCCACTGTTAATATACTGCTGCTAATATCACTCGTATTTCTCTTACTGACAAACACATCCTGGTTTGTCTCTTTGAATATTCTGGGCAGTGGTTCATTTCTATCCAGTGACGAATGTATCTCTGGGGAACAGCTGTCATAACAATTTATCGACCACAGGCTTCCGGACCATGCGTCTGATAAAATAGGTAAAATATCTTTGCACGGGTGTAAATATCTTTGCACATAAGCTTAGGAATAACTTGTCTCGATGAAATTTATTGGTTTCCATTTTGTGCAATGTAACTACGATGTTTGTTTAGCCAGCAGAAATAATCAAATCATCCAGTCAACTGCCCAGCCAAAGAAACCAACCAAGATCAATATCTGGCTTCCGAGTTCCCAGCAATTCTCAGTATTTCTACTAACTGTCACAGTGACATAGCAGGGTGTGTTTCCCGTTCATCGGGTTCAATTTAGTCGAACGATGAATAGTTATTTTCTCTCTTCACAAGCAGATAATACAAACATAACTCAAAAGAAAAAAACGTTTCAGTCTGTTTTCCCTTTTATTCGACCCAGTACTTCAAGTAGACTGAAAAACTTATACTTACACTTAACGGGTTCCTTCGTAATAGATGCCGAGCAATCTGCTCTAGAGTTGATAAGCAATCAGGGAAATTGAAACATTTAGACTGGCACGGAATAGCTCATACAAGTGGCAGCAATGCAAGGGACACAAACGATGATCGAAGACATGTAGTTGGATAACAAACTGCTTGATGCCATAGGTTAAGACTAGAGGCGTGTGCAATGGGCATAATTTCATATAATGTTTACTGACTCGTGCATTGTAAGTCTGCATTCGTTGAATATTTGTGACATCTTTTACAATTCGTGCCTGCTCGGTGTCCATTATAAGGGCAGTAATGTTTCTTCAAAGTTGAACGTAGCAATGCCGCTTTGCCTTCTCTTCGTCCTTTTCGTTAGCGTCATGGAACAACTCGATCTAAACGTATTCTGCCTTTTAATATACAATCGCATAAATTGATTTTAAGGCTTTCAAAAAGTATGGTTTAGTGACAAAAGATCTCGCTTGCCTTCTACAGTCATATCGGACAAGGTGTAAATCCTTTCTGACATACTATACGCTAGAAACACTTAAGGAACTTTTTCATTGATTGGCGCTATGTATCGCGTGGGAACCAAATGTTTATACTCATAGAACTTCAATCGTTAAGTTGAATATCTATCAACAACAGTTGAGAAACATGCGTCATTTGCTATGGCCTTCCGATTCGCATTGAGAAAATAATGATGTATGTGGCAATCAATCTGTGCCATGACAAGGAAGTGAATCACACGTGTCAGCGCATAACAAAAACATGGTCAGTAAAAACATTCAGGCACGCTCTTTTCTTTGCAAGTATCTATAAAAACTCTTGTCCTTCAATTCAATGTTGTAATAAATTATTATCATCCAAGTTCGTTTGGCTTCAATTTTATTTGAATGTGCAGCGGTCAATAAATGTGTCTCATCCCAACCTATAGTATGAGCCGCCTATCATAGCTCAATGTGTATTAACTTACAGCATTGTGACACCACTTATGTTGCACATATCACACCGAATAACGTCATACATGTTCAAAATTATATACGCGACACGAATGTTCAGATTATTATTTCGCTGTGGGTGACAATATCAGATTTGATCATCTTGATCGTATATATTCCGTGCAATACACTATCCACAAGGCGTTATTTTCGTCATCGTAGAAATAATGATGTTAGCCTCTATTCCATTCATCGGCCGTAAGCAGTACATAATCCCCAATGACAACACAAAACAAGCTGGTTTATTAGATCTCGACTAGGAAATGACAAGCAATCAAATAAATACATAAAGCAAATCTAGTCATGCAGTGTTGTTAAACTTTTCTTAAGCTTCAGTGTAAAGGACCTCGCAGTGATCTGCATCCTAGAGTTTCCAATATAAATAAAGAATAACCAATTCAAGTTCGCTCGGTCCCTTTAATGCACAGAACCCGGAGATTTCGTTTTGACTTTGACCGCAAGCAAAGGTCATCGAAAAAGTGAAAAACTAGTATCTAGAATAACTCCGTGAATGATGGTTGGATCGTTATATAATTTATATAATTTTGTAGCTCAATGTAATTACAAACTTGTTCAAAATATATTATAGGACATCAAACCAATACTTTTCCCAGGTGCCCTAGGTCGAAAAATCGTGGTATCTGTCCAAATGTCAACCAAAATTTCATGGTAATTAAAATTGGGTCACATATTTCAATGACATCATTTCCGGTTACGAAAGCATAATTTTTTTTGAAAAATGACACACGTTCAATGTTTAATTTCTCCGTGTATAATAATTCGATTGTAAAACAGTGTATTCTGAAAGTGTAATGTAATTGTAAACTTTTTCTAAATATATGTAATTGTAAATTGATTTCCACCCAAAGGAAGCCCATTTGATTCTGAATGTATCAATAGAATAAATTGTGGTGTAAATTATCTATAGTTTTCTCACAAAGCAAGCTTGAAGAACAGCGGGTGTCACTTCTGTTAAGTGTTGGGTTTTCACTTTTTTTAACAGCAGCCTACACATCAAGCTGCACAAATGTCGCCGCTGTTCTCTGCTCGCCTCACTGGCACTGCCATCCTTATAGTTTTCATATAAAACTATGCTCAAAGAGAATTAGTTAAAATTGAGAAAAAAAGGAAACATAGCGCGGGATTAGAACACTGGCCTATTGAAAGCTAAACGCTTTACCCCTGCGCCACAAGGTCATGATTTTAAAGTTACCTTATGTTGTATATCAGATGAGGTACACTAGGTGCCTACAACGGGTTAAACACTCCGCGCATCATAACTTGTAGCTCTTCAGTATGATAATGTCCCGGATTACTCAACTGCGCTGCGTTTTGCACTACCACTTCGCTGATGATGAAAATGAAAATTAAGAAGACAGAGAGGCTTTTGAATGTATCAAATACTTTGAAGATTTAGGGGAAATTGAATTGGTAGTTATTGCGTCGTTTCTCTCGTGTTATTCATCGTATCGTAGTTTTATTCCATTGGGGGTAGCCCATTCTATTTTCAATCTTACCTAATTACAATAATTGTCAATTCCTATTATTTTTCTCATGATTGAAGCTAGAAGTCTACATTTGCTATGAGTCTGATCATTGGCCGCTATGATTTACTCAATTCCATTGGAGAACTTTCTCATCTTAACAATTATCTCTCGTCAAAGGCAGCAACTCATCATCAATACCATCATATTGATTTGTCAGCGTTAATATTATGATCATTTCTATCATGCTTCGCCTTCACCATCTGCCTTTGCCCTCTGGAGCATAATTTGAATAAGCATCATGGTCAATTCTGATTGTTATAAATTTCACTTATTGTGGTCATCATGTCATCATCATTTTTATCGTCACATAAATAAGTCGAAGCTTTTAATCATGAAACTTTTAATTGTCATCACCATTATCCTTCATCACTGCATTTTTAATACTGCTTTATCATTAATACAGCAATACGATTATGAAACACCGCAACTTGTGAATAGATTATGACAACTGTCATGTTTATTTCATAATAATGGTACCACCAGGGTTTGCATGTGCATGTAGACTGTGTCTGCATCTTGAGCATCACAAACAAATTAACCTTGATATATTTCAGGACAAAAAATGCAATCAATTTATTGAATATTGCCAAATAATATGTGCACTTAGAAACTAGATATTTCAACCATCGATTTGCATTGACATATCACATAATGATAAAACATTACAAATATTTAGAAGAAATACTATGGTCATAAGTTGCTAATGAACTTGTGATCAATAGAATAACAATTTATTTGCGTTTAACGTAAGTCAGCTTCTAAATAAATGTGTTACTGTTTATGTCTCGTGATACAAATCACATTTTCAAGATATTTTCGATATTTTTTTTACTTTGACCACAAGCTTAGGTCAAGGTCATCGAAAAAATGAAAAAATAGTATCTCGAATAACTTCGTTAATAATATTCGGATCGCTACAAAATTTACATCAATTTGTACCTGGTGTCATTTCTGCAGGCTTCAATTACAGCCACCTATCGGGCTGAACAAAGGTCGCCGCTGCTCTCTGCTCGCCTCACAGGCACGGTCTCAAGTATGGCATGCCGCGGTGATATCTAATAAACAAAGTTTTTACTTAAGTAGGCCAAATCATTGTCCCCGGACAGCATAAATTGTTTGATAAATTTGATCGGTTATAAAATCATCAATATACGTGCGATGGTCATGAAAATTGGTTGAATAGTGGTTGCCAAAAATTAAAATTATGGGCCCATTTTGAATTTTTTTAAACTTCCTGATACAGTTAGTCAAGTTCTCCCATGTACCAATGGACCTCTTGTTTTTGTGTTCATCTGTGTCTGTGTGATTGCATGGCTGTGTTTTAGTGACGGATGTTTGGATTAGGGGTAGTGGAACAACATTCACAGAGGCACAGAGGATCCAGTAATATACTGTAAGGATGCTGATACATAGAACATGGTTTATCCAACTGCATATGCAAAGTGTGCATCCAGAGAGTGGTGTCTGTGTCACTGGAGAACTTGATCATTAAAGAACACTATCCATGGACTGTAGTTTTGCTAGAAACAGAACGAGCGGGGAATAGCACTAAACATCAGAAGGAGAATACCTTTGCATTTTCTTTGATGAGTTTCGGCCTCGCTCATCTTCATTTCTGTCATTCTATTCACGCCGTTTTAGAGTCAGTGAAGAAAACTACAGCGTCCACACAATAACTCCATTTTATATCAAGGTATATGCAGAGACAGAGCAAAAGCAAGAACTGAATATGCCAGCTAAACATTAGCATCCGTCTTTAACGTGAAAACTAAGAAATGCGCATTTGCTTTACTGCCTTACAGGTGGTTACCCAATTTATGTTATTGTGATAAATTAGTATTTTTCTACAACATGATCAAAGTGTGCAACACATGCACCCATCTCAGGGTGTATCTGTGGTATAAGTTGACATAGGTGACAAAGCGTAATAAAGGTCACAATAAGCGTAATAGCCATCACCATGACGATACATGGTATACAGAATAGCAGCCCGCTGACAATAACCTCCATGATTTTAGCTTGGCTATAACACTCAGATTCGTCCACTTCGGAAGGATACCAATGGAAGCGTCAGGTGGGTGACGGATCGCTAAAGTTCACTTACGCTGACTGAGCCATTCTGGTTAAGGATGCATTCTTGTCAGTGCGCCTGTACTCTCGCTCCTGTCTATTGGCTCGAGTGATATCATGACCTGTCCCCGAATGACAAACACAACGCGCGACGAGTTCAACACTGAACTTTTCAGTAGCAGTCACTCTACATATATATATATATCTAGATAGATAGATCTAGATTAGATAGAGATAGAGAGAGAGAGAGAGAGAGAGATAGAGAGAGAGAGATATAGAGAGAGAGAGAGAGAGAGAGGAGAGATATAGAGGAGAGATATAGAGAGAGAGAGAGAGAGATAGGGAGAGAGACATAGATAGAGATATGTAGAGAGATATATATTTATATATATGCATAGATATATGATATATATATATATATATATATCTATATATATATATCTATATATATATATATATATATATATATATATATATATATATATATATATATATATATATATATATATATATATATATATATATATTTGCCAACATGGCGATTTTGTACGACATTTTGTAAACCTCGGTTTTGCACTAATTATCTGGTAAAATTAATTATTTCTTCATTTGTAGGATTAGCTTTGGCACTGACATATCGCCTTACGTTTGCCGTGGTCGGGCTCTACTTCCGTCGAAGGCGACCTGTGGTTTTTGCTACAGTTGTGATTGATACCGCCCCCAGCATCTGCAGATTCCCTTTATTTTTCAATCGGTCGTTGGATGTTCACACGCGGAAGGGAGCATAACATTGTTTGGCTGGGATCATGTTATTGTGTTGCGTGTTGGCTTAACCTATGGTGCCTGTCAATAAGGATTCAAGTGAACTCTCAGAGAGGTTTTAAGGCGAACCTGACGTTTCACACACTCTTAACCCAATCTAGTCAAAATGACTAGCTAACCTGGTCACCCAGCTATCGAAGTTAGTCAAACTCTGTAACGACTAATCACATGGTCAAATCGACTTAGCAACATAGTCACAATGACTAGCAAGTCTGGTCAGGTGTTATTTGACTAGTTACCTAGTCAATTTGACCACCCTGAGAGCGTTATCTTCTCTTTGTTGGGAGACCGCGATGCGCGGATCACACGGGTTGGTTACATAACCACAGATGCGCGCCGCGGCATACCGGAAGCTTGACCTTTGCGGCGGTTCTTTAACCAGTTGCTGCAGGAAATTGGAAATCTTCAGTTGAAATTTTCTGACAATCGCCTCCATACTATTAGGTGAGAATATTAAATAGTTTTCTGTATTTTTGTATGTATTGTCGTGTACCATTGCTGGTATCAGTACTAATGAGTGCTTAGCTTCAACCATAAGTCTACTATGTGTTTTAGAATGTCGCAACGCAGGACGACACCAGTAATAACATCTGTTGGAGAAGCTGTGGATGTAACAGAGGTCATGGCCATGGGCATGCTGATGGCCGCCATTTATGTGTTTTTATGTGCCTTACCACCTATCGACCAAAAAGACGTTTCGTTATGTACAGAAGCCTCTGAAGGTGATGCTGGTCGTTGATGATGAGGCTAAAGACCCAGTTGATGCGAAGCTTCTTTGTGTCAGGGCTAGTATTAACAAGGGCATGCATGTAAGTGTTTATATACAATAAAGTGTACTTGTTTTGCATATTATGTTGTCTGACTTGTTTTTACACTGGTTCTTACACTGGTTCGACCTTTAATCATATTCAAACTGACCTTCATTCATAGTCAAACTGACCAAATCTTCTAGTCGGTCTGACTAAGTACAATAGTCATTACTACTTACGCTATAGTCAATGTGACTAATGAGATAGTCATAGTGACTAATAGATTAGTCATATTGACCACTCTTTACTTGACTAGGTAGATTAGTCATTTTGACTAATCAATATTTGACTAACAGCATTAGTCAAATTGACTTAACACATTAGTCGTTTGGTGGACAGTCAATATGACTAGCCAAGTTAGTCAAGTTGACTAGATTACATTAAGAGTGCATTTGACGTTTCGGATGCAATTTGACCAGTGACCACAGTGGCATTTCCTATGAACTCCTGTCGGACTCATTTGAGATTCCACAGTATATCCACCATTTTATGTGGGATATTCGTAGCTATTTTACCTGCAGTAGAAACGTTCTCCTGTTTTGCTACAATCTCATTTCGCGCAGGATTATTTTACGGCGCCCTCGTGGCGTTTTACGGAGTAAATCGTTTGGCATCTGCAACTGGCTACCTCAGCTTTGCGAAAGGACTAGGCTCTTCTACGGGGCCAACCACAGCAGGTTAGTATGAGAGGCTGATGTGACAAGGGTACAACCCTATTACGTCATAGCGGGTTAGAATGAGAGGCTGAAGTGACAAGGAAGTGACTCATCAGATCGGAGATGTGTTCGTTTTGTAATGATGTTGCATTGCAAATGGGATCGATACAATTCATCTAGTTTCAGTGCTGTAATTATAATGTGGCGTGCAAGTATCAACATTGTTCGAATTTACCAAGTATAAAATGATTGATGATTACACGTTGTCTGTGCTATATTTGTCATAGCTGCTTATTTACCAACATGACTTCATTGCCCTCTTGAATGGGTTTCAGCTGGTTACCATGGGCACAAGAATACTGCACGATTTTTAGGGGCATATTAAAATACAGAAAGGATATACTAATCAGTTCAGTGCAAAATCACATTCAAAGACGTGCCAAAAACTCGCTATAGATAAGGCAAATAGTATTTGTCGTGTTTTGGAGATTCTTGGCCAAGAAATCCGTAAATCGATTAAAATATTAAATGTTAATTGATCATAGGTCATAGATTGTCACGTTCAAGCGAACAGAATGAGACGAACGATTCATATTACCCCGACCATGTCGAGCTGATAGCATTGTATGTGATCATAAATAGGAGCTGAAGGTACACAATAAGATATTATAAGATTCCAACAACAGAAGAGTGTGTGTTCCAAGATTAGCGTTAACACGACTTTTGAACTCTAAAATATAATGTGGATTACTGATCATATGTAAGTACCTGGCAGATATATACTTACAATCATTGCAATTCACGGCCATTTGTCTGATGCTACATTTGCGTATGATTTACTGATCGCCAAAGACCCCAAGTGAATGAAGCTGCGTTAGAATCGAGATTCCAGTGTTCTTTTTTGAATTACCAATCCAATTCTCTTCTTTCTGACCTTGAACGAAATATACAAAGGCTGTTTCCCATTCACGTCATGTTTACTTTGGTAATGATATGCTAGCATTCTACATCACTAGGAACTATAAGCTGATGCTTGAACAGCATTCTTAAGTGCCATCAATTGACTTGGCGCAAACCCGTTTAGTCACCAAGTCGAGCACACACACTTACATTGTTAGGACCACAACTCAACCTGACCCTGTAATACTCATCAAAGAATGACCCCATTACAGACACAGACGACTGTTTTAATGTGATACATCGATTGATAATATCAGTTATGACAAAAATAATCGGCGAATTTTTCACTTCGACTCTAAAATGATAGCCACTCTTCGGGTATTCTTTTGGCAGATAGAATTATGATCTCTGAAAAATAGAGTTTATGACCAGCAAATCCTTCACTGTTGTCTCAGACCGACGAACTATTTAGGAATTGATAAGAAAATCGACGCTAACATGGATCATGTTATACGTAACTGCACTTTGTTCAACATTGCGACTCAGTTTTGTCGGTTTTGGACAATGACACATAAAAAGTTAGGAAATATCTTTATGGGGATTTGCATTTGCACATGGCTGGAAGCATCTGTATTGTATGATGCAAATAATTATTGATGCTTCAGTAACAGCTGCATCGTCCAGTTTCAACTACGGGGGCATTCATAACAAAAACAACAATTTATATGCTTGGTTTAAGAAAAATGATGTATTGATGAGGCAGTCATGTTAAGACGATAATAATGACGCTGATGACAATAATGTTGATGATCTATGGCATCCAATATAATGTAAAATATAATTTATTAGCATGCAATGGCAGACAACACTGGATCAGTAAAGCAAGGCTAACGTGGCATATATTAAATGATTACATACATCATAATGCACCAGATTCACCATGTGTTTTGTAGAATTATGGAAAGATCTACTTGCAAAAACCACTCACGTAGAGCTGAAGATCATGACGTACTAATTTCATCTCTCTTCTCTATGAACCAATCCTTTAGCTTCATCAATTTTAGCTTTACTGACATTTTATATCATCATGACCTGTACTCCAAAGTAGCTGAAGCGTGTAACAAGGTAAACAGTGGGAAAACATGTTAGAGCAATGCATGGTATATACTGATTATATTTGTATTTTACAAATATAATACCACCCAGCTGTTGATATCTCAGGCTCCAAGCTATTCATAACATATGCATACCCCGTCAGATATGCTCAATCGACGAAAAAATTCAGTGAATGATCGAGTTAAGATTCATAGTGAAAGTGTCTCATGTATAAAAGGGCTGTTTGCATAATTTCAACACACTACACCTGCCTAATTTTGCCCTTAAGTTGATAATCAAATTTGTTGGTAATCAAAAATGTTGTCCACTTCTAATTTAACCGAGATGACCTGTATATGTAGATTTTTCGCATTTACATATCAATGAGAGCGATCAAATGCATTTCATGAAGAGCATCCGAACAAGTACGATTACTACAGTTGGTATGCAATTCGATGGCTTTGACCTTGGCTCTAGGTGAAGTCAACCATGATGCTGTATGAAAAGCAATACATTATTCACAGCGGTTGCAGAGGCTTCTTTGACTTGACGGAGAGCAGTAATGAGAACAAATGATGACGAAATCAGGTGTAATCAATCGTAGTTAAATTCGGTTTCTTAAAACCATCATTTTGTTGAGTTGTCCGGCAAACAAATCAGGTGGCTTTTAAGTTATCTATCTATATCAACGTATCCCGACCAAACTTCACGCACATAACTTAGGTTTTGATACTTATGAGCTCCGGGGAGCGACTAGAAACCTGTTTAAAAATAAGTGCTTATTTTCGTTCTAATATGAGATGGTATCTATGAAAACCACGTCCATTTCCTTAATATACTTTGTCGAGTCCGAGATCATGAGACAATATCTTACAGTAAATGAACGGCGAAAGCGACTCCAAACACAGTGATCTGTTAGGCTGTAGAGCAGCTTCGGGTAATCCGCAAATACCTGCTCAGAGCCTACACATTTCCTGATGTCATTCGTCTCAACATTTCGTCCCAACCTACCTGTTGTCCCGTCCTTGTCTCAAACCCCCGCTCTACTAACTGTCTAAGTACTGCCTGGATCACCTTTGCCCTTTCTAACATGATATATAATCCTCTAACTAAAGAATAAGCAGCGATTGAGCTCAGCGCACTGCCGACCTGTTGTTCCTGCTTTGATCTCCGATCAATGACATAGGGTCCTTTGGTTATGGCAGCGGCCCCACATATGTGTTAACGTAATGCATTGACGTCAGGCTCATAAGCTAGCCTCTCCAGTTCATGGTAAGAGCTTATAAAAGTAATCGCTTTAAAACAGGAGCGACATCTATTGTAAAATGACGAACACAATTGGCCAGCAACGCAACATATCGTCTATCAGCCAGCACTTCGCGACACCCACTAGTTTTTGACATTGAGCCACTAATATTAGATCAATACTTCCCAACAGAGTTAGCCGCGTTGGCGACCCAGGCCCGAGGAATCGGAAACACCACCACCACAAACATCGTAACACGATTTAAGGTTGTGGGACAACAGTGATACAGACTGGAGCTCTCTAAATCTAAACCAAATACGCTATGTAGTCAGTGAAAAAATGGATGACTCACTCAATGATGCGGGTAGTGATTCTTGTGTTAATGGTAGACTTCCTGCAGCTGGTTCTTGGAAAAACGGTAAGTATTGATCTATACATTAGGATGTCAGTGTTAAATCCATTTAATCCGCGCATTGGCGCGAGAGACTTCCAACATTATAATTTATCAAGGGGAAGTTTTGATATAGTTATATATTTATGGTTCGCCATTTATGTAGTTCGCGGATAAATAAAACATATATATATATATATATATTAGTAACCTTACAGACTCTGTTCATTGGGAGCTGAAGTTGTATAAAGAACTGATGGTTGATTACGACAAAAACATCAGACCAGTAAGGAATCCAGACACGCAACTGACGGCAAGCCTGTTCTTCTCATTAGCTCGCGTGGAGAGCTTGGTCAGTATATTTACAGAGATGTCTTAATGGCAATAGATACAGTACTTTTGTCGCACAAATAGGGATCAACGCACAAATATTCCAAACACCATGTCTATAAGGGAAGATACGGAAAACGTAGTAACAACAATTGCGACGACGATGAAACCCTGCAATTTGCACCTTGATTGTACAGGATGAGAAGGCACAAGTTCTGACAACGTTTGGTTGGATGCAAGTGGTGAGTTATCAACATCAATCTATTTGTAGTTTCTGACACATCAGTAAGCTGATATTAGTTGATGGCCTTCAAAAATATAGAAGAAGGTATCGAAATTTGCTTCTATGCCGTTAAAGTTGTGACTGTAATTCTTTATCCACTTAATATAGGGTGGTTAAGCATTATGAACTATTGTACAAATTTTCGCTAGGATTGTTAGACTTCTATTGTAATTTCATAATCATGATATTTTATTGTATTGTATGGAACAACAGATTGAGCTACTCGTAGTGCCAGAGGAAATCAAGCACATATCCGCAGTGAAACACGTGTTAATTTAGAGCGTTGCCATGACGATTGGTGTCCAAAACTTAAACATTTTTCATTAAAACAAGACAAAATGACAATCAATGCTGTTGAATACTATGCGACTAAAGGGTGTATGCAAAACTTGCCTTATCAGAAGGCGATCGTTATTCTTATATAATAGCATGATCCTCTGCATCGGCTTTGTACAGGTGTGCTCGTTACCCTAGCTTTGTCCAGGTGTGCTCGTTACCCTAGCTTTATCCAGGTGTGCTCGTTACCCTAGCTTTGTCCAGGTGTGCTCGTTACCCTAGCTTTGTCCAGATGTGCTCGTTACCCTAGCTTTGTCCAGGTGTGCTCGTTACCCTAGCTTTGTCCAGATGTGCTCGTTACCCTAGCTTTGTCCAGGTGTGCTCGTTACCCTAGCTTTGTCCAGATGTGCTCGTTACCCTAGCTTTGTCCAGGTGTGCTCGTTACCCTAGCTTTATCCAGGTGTGCTCGTTACCCTAGCTTTGTCCAGGTGTGCTCGTTACCCTAGCTTTGTCCAGATGTGCTCGTTACCCTAGCTTTGTCCAGATGTGCTCGTTACCCTAGCTTTGTCCAGATGTGCTCGTTACCCTAGCTTTGTCCAGGTGTGCTCGTTACCCTAGCTTTGTCCATGTGTGCTCGGTACCCTAGCTTTGTCCAGATGTGCTCGTTACCCTAGCTTTGTCCAGGTGTGCTCGTTATCCTAGCTTTGTCCAGGTGTGCTCGTTACCCTAGCTTTGTCCAGATGTGCTCGTTACCCTAGCTTTGTCCAGGTGTGCTCGTTACCCTAGCTTTGTCCAGGTGTGCTCGTTACCCTAGCTTTGTCCAGATGTGCTCGTTACCCTAGCTTTGTGCTCGTGCTCGTTACCCTAGCTTTGTCCAGGTGTGCTCGTTACCCTAGCTTTGTCCAGGTGTGCTCGTTACCCTAGCTTTGTCCAGGTGTGCTCGTTACCCTAGCTTTGTCCAGGTGTGCTCGTTACCCTAGCTTTGTCCAGGTGTGCTCGTTACCCTAGCTTTGTCCAGTGTGCTCGTTACCCTAGCTTTGTCCAGGTGTGCTCGTTACCCTTGCTTTGTCCAGGTGTGCTCGTTACCCTAGCTTTGTCCAGGTGTGCTCGTTACCCTAGCTTTGTCCAGGTGTGCTCGTTACCCTAGCTTTGTTCAGGTGTCGTAACCCTAGCTCGTTGTGCCCAAAACCTGTTAACTTTTTGGCTCTACCTTGTTACACTGGCAGCTATGTTTCACCCCAAACTTATTCAGATTCACTCTTTATTCTGCTGTGTTATACCCAGTTTTGGTCAGTTTTTCTCTGCCTTGTTCAGCTTTACATATCCTGTTATAGCCGCGGCTTTGTTCTTCTGATATAATGATTCAGGTCAGCAAGTCTGGCATTCAAACGTTCTACCTGATATTATATGTGCAGAACTGGGTGGATGAGATTCTCCAGTGGAACCCTGATGATTATGGCGGCGTGAATAAAATGACAATCAACGGAGAACAGCTGTGGATACCTGAGATTGCTATGCTCAACAGCGTAGACACGGGTTCGGATCTCACGCTCGACGCTCAATTCAGGTAGTAAAACTGATAAATGTTTCCCAAATGCATGTTATGTATATATTATTGGTGATGCTTCCTGTTTTAGAGTGAGCATCACATCAGATGGACAGGCATCATGGGGGCCTGGCTTCAAGTGGACAACTTCCTGTAAGGTTAACCTTCGCTACTTTCCATTTGACACCCAAGTTTGTGAGGTGCAGTTCATCAATTGGATTTACGGTGGTGCAGAGGTCAACCTCACATATCAATCTTCATTTGTTGATAAAACCTACTACGTCCAAAACGGTGAATGGGAACTCGTTTCTACAAAGGTTGGGCGAGGTGATCAAATTATTGCGGCTGGATCCGAAGATTACGTACTTCCGATGGTGGCCATGCAACTGAAACTGAAGAGAAGACCAACCTTCCTTGTTCTGAACCTGATTGTGCCAGCATTGATCATGACCCTTATGGCACTTCTAGTGTTCTGTCTGCCGGTTGAAGCTGGCGAAAAGGTTGAGTCGCATTCAAATGATAGCATATAAGATGGGAAAATAAATGATATTCCTTTCTTACCTGTAATCATGATACGGATCTATTAATATTCAGATATCCTTGGGAATCACTGTGCTTCTCTCCTACTCGGTGGTGCTACTAATGGTGTCTGACATAACACCTAGAGTCAGCGACACAGTCCCTTTACTCTGTAAGTAAATGGTACGGTATTCTATGAATCGTGCATATATTATCACCAGCATCGACAAAGACCGTCCTGGTTTTCATGTCAACAGCTGTGTACATCATCATCAGCATGGGGATGACTGGTCTGGTCCTGTTCAGCACCGTCTTAGTACTGAGTGTCCATCATCATTCTCCTGACAAGCCCGTGCCTACCTGGCTACACACCTCCATTCTCAGAGTACTCGCCTTTCTCCTCTGTATGAGGCGGCATCGTGACGTGCCAAGCAGCGATGGGGGCAAGTGGGGCAACAAGGTACAACCAATGACGTCAGATGTTCACTCGGTTGAAGACGTAGCCACAGATGACTCACACATGAAGGAACCAGCCGTCATTAGTGACGTCGTAAAGTTGCTACGAGCCCAGGAGGCAGAACGTACGGAGCAAAAGAGGAACGAGGACAACAAAGGCGACTGGGAAGCTGTTGCTCGGGTGATTGACAGATTCTTCTTGGTATTCTATGGTGTCATAATCATCATAACATCTGCCATCATAATGGGAGTGTTAGCAAGCAACGACGCCGATGGCTTCATGGAAGGTGTTTTGTACATTGTCTCGTAGGCAATTGCATACATTCATCACCATTGTCTCATACGAGTGATACATTCATCACCATTGTCTCTTACGAGTGATACATTCATCACCATTGTCTCTTACGAGTGATACATTCATCACCATTGTCTCTGACGAGTGATACATTCATACCATTGTTTCTGATGAGTGATACATTCATCACCACTGAAAAGATTATTTGCCCAAGGCTTGTCATTGGGTACCACCGTCAAGTATGCTATGCGTTTGAAAGCTGCATATACGCGTAACACTAAAATATGGACGATTACAGCTTATATGAATGAAGTGTAAGAAAGAATATAAATCATATTTTACTTAGCTTAGCATATATGAGAGATATTGGCAAATAGACATTAATGAGTCTTTAGAGTTCATTTGCAGCAGGATTTAAAAATAAATTACATGGAGCTACGTCATTTTCAACGCTCTACTACATGATCCAAGTCAATTAAATGGGCATTATGAACGTATATGCAGATATATATATATATATATATATATATATATATATATATATATATATATATATATATATATATATATATATATATATATATATATATATATATATATATATATATATAATAATAATAATAATAATAGCATTTATCTCGCACTCATGGTACAGATATTTGATGACGATCAAGTTCAAGTGCAATCATTTAACAAAGCGTGGGGTGCCATCATAAAATGCAAATAAAATTAAGTAGAACATTGATATCGTCTTGAGAAAAATCGGGAATATATTCACATTCACGGGCCCTACAAAGTTCTTGTATTGAGTTAACCAAGTTCAATCTTTCTTGATCAATGTTCGGTAGACAAATCTTGCTTGAAATATCATTAAAAGTAATGGTCTGGTCGTAAATCGTAGCAGTATTAAGATTAACGATACTCATAATATATCTTATATTATTTGCGACATTCGAATTACTAAAGGCACATAATCGGCTAACCGCCGATACAAGATCATTCGTGCTATTAAGACTATTTAAGAAAAATTTCATACATCGCAACATTAATTGTTCTCTTAGAGGTAATCTACCAGCTAAAAAAGGAATATGCATTGATCTTGTTCTAGGGTGTAATTTCCATATATGGCGGATGCATTTGCGCAAAGTGACACGTAAGCTTTTAAATGAATTACTCGAGAGCGTCCATAATGGGGATCCATAAAAACTTGTGCAATATTTGTCAAATAGTGTATTACGAACATTTACTGTACAGTGACCGAATCTTGACATCAGCATATTAGTTTTCGACACAACATCACCACATGCAGCATGAATATTCAATTGTTCGGAATTTCTTCCTATATAGGATCCAAGATGGATAGCATGTTCACTTACATTTAATCTAACACTGTTCAGTTGTAGATTCACATCGCGCTTTTGACAATTAAAAAGCAACAAATTGCTTTTTGATGTGGTAAATATAACATTATATTCCTTAGCAAACTCTTCGCAAGTTTTAAGCATAGATTTGGCCGCATTTAAAGAAGGAGCAATGAGAGCGACGTCGTCAGCATAACTCAGTGCGCCTGCATAACGGTGACCAACATGGCACCCGATTCCTCTGTTTGAGAGTCGTGACAATAATTCATCGATATACACACCAAACAAAATAGGTGACAAAACCGCCCCTTGTTTGACTCCATTAGCACAATTAAAATTGTCAGAGATGCTATTGCTCCAATTGACTCTTAACGTTTGATGCGTATACATATTTAGAAGGAGTTTAGCAGTCATATTACACATACCACGCTCTTGTAACAAACCATGCAATTTCATAAAATTAACTCGATCAAACGCTTTGGAAGCATCCAATAATATGACATAACATGGTGAGTCTTCGCTGACATAATTATCTATGATTTCCTTTAATACAAAAGTGCACTGTGTTGTTGAGTGTGACGGTTTAAATCCAAATTGTAAACTACCCGATTTCAATACATCACTTTGACAGTCAATAATCACATTATCTAACAGTATATATAGTTGGCCAACAGGCTTTATACAGGGCACATGTACAGTAACCCGTGCCGCTAATGTGTCTCGATCTGGGCTATGATCCCTGTCGTTTATGTGTCTAGATCTGGGCTATAATTCGTGCCGCTAATGCGTTTGGATCTGGGCTATAATCCGTGCCGTTGATGCGTCTGGATCTGGGCTATGATCCGTACCGTTAATGCTTCTGGATTTGGGCTTTAATCCGTGCCGCAAATGCGTCTGAATCTGGGCTATAATCCGTGCCGTTGATGCGTCTGGATCTGGGCTATGATCCGTACCGTTAATGCTTCTGGATTTGGGCTTTAATCCGTGCCGCAAATGCGTCTGAATCTGGGCTATAATCCGTGCCGCAAATGCGTCTGGATCTGGGCTATAATCCGTGCCGTTAACGCGTGTGGATCTGGGCTATAATCCATGCCGTTAATGCGTCTGGATCTGGGCTATAATCCGTGCTCGAATACGTCTCTTTTTGTTTAGCCTTTCGACAAGCCGGCAGTATGAACTAAGGCAGCACAATAACGTTTTTCGCTTTGCAAATAAGATTGTCTCTCCGTAGGAAAGATCTATTTCATAATGCTAGAGGAACGTACGCAGTTACTTATCAACATGCATGTGCATTTCATCAATTTGGTTCTGGAAAACGATTCATCGATCGATTCCCTACTGGGTAATGATATACAAAGACTCTAGTCCAATCGGTGACCCAAGCTATGTTTATGGCCTTTGTAAAG
Source organism: Urechis unicinctus (assembly GCA_034190875.2). Classification (NCBI taxonomy): domain Eukaryota; kingdom Metazoa; phylum Annelida; class Polychaeta; order Xenopneusta; family Urechidae; genus Urechis; species Urechis unicinctus. The sequence continues at coordinate 40,351,031 of CM067348.1, read as the reverse complement.
TTCGATTTCTTATTTTTTGACGGACCGTGAATTTTAACCCAAATATAGCATACGGTAGACTCTAAAATGCATACGAGGCTGAAAACGGGCGGAGTTTGAGCGACAATACCAGAAAATGGTAGTTTTGCGCATGCGTAATTACTGGTTCAGTTCGTTATTCGTTTGAATGTGTTTGTAAACGAAGTTCGGAGGCTGTTTCCTGTGCGCCATAATCGATGAATTATCAATGATTTGGTGATCCCTGTTACACGTTAGGATGCACCTCCTAACGACAAAATCTGTCCACATTCAGCAGGAAATAGTCAACGCTTGCCTGGATGCAGATGATGCTTAATGTGCAAGCGATAACAATGAAACCTCATTCGTAAACATAGTCGCTCTTGTCAAGGTAAAGAAAAACGACGATTTGATTATCTGGCATTTATTGCTTCAATGTCCTATTCTTCCATATAACCTTTTATCGTCTCCTCTCTATCAATTGGGTTAATTTCAGACACATATAAAAGTCCAAGACGAACATTGGGCGCTTCTATACTATTAACAAATCATGCTGGTCGATACATATCAATAGACGTGTTGAATTGTCATCAATTACAATGGTTGTTGATGGACAAATCGGTAAAAAGATGTTGTCAATCAGACACGGATCCATCCTGCAGGAAATATGATTGCATTCAGCGAAAAAGTTTCCTTGTTTAGGTTTTGATTACTTGGTGATCTTACTTAACTAGATACTACTTTTTTGATACAACCTAGGTCATTAGGTCGAATTTTCATCGGATCATCGTCAGAAATAACGATTCTGTCTATTCTAAGTCATGTACACACTGGTTTACCGACGTGTTTGGTTTTTTACAGTGATTTGTCATCATGGCCATCCAATAAACACCGCGCTACACGGCAATCATTCCTCTTGGCGCGAATGCCTTTATGATAGACAATGGAACTTGATATGCGTTTCAATTGATGCCCCAGAACTTATAGCCTACCTGAATGTGCGGCAGGGTCGGTGTGTGAGCTGTGTGGCAGGGTCAGTGTATGGGCTGATGTGTGGGAGGGTCAGTGTGTGGGCTGATGTGTGGGAGGGTCAGTGTATGAGCTGATGTGTGGCAGGGTCAGTGTATGGGCTGATGTGTGGGAGGGTGGGTGTGTGGGCTGATGTGCGGCAGGGTCGGTGTATGAGCTGATGTGTGGCAGGGTCAGTGTATGGGCTGATGTGTGGGAGGGTCAGTGTGTGGGCTGATGTGTGGGAGGTTGGGTGTGTGGGCTGATGTGCGGCAGGGTGGGTGTGTGGGCTCATGTGCGGCACTGTCAGTGTGTGGGCTGATGTGTGGCAGGGTGAGTGTGTGGGCTGATGTGTGGCAGAGTCGGTGTGTGGGCTGATGTGTGGCAGAGTCGGTGTGTGGGCTGATGTGCGGCAGAGTCGGTGTGTGGGCTGATGTGCGGCAGGGTCGGTGTGAGGGCTGATGTGTGGCAGAGTCGGTGTGTGGGCTGATGTGCGGCAGAGTCGGTGTGTGGGCTGATGTGCGGCAGGGTCGGTGTGTGGGCTGATGTGTGGCAGAGTCGGTGTGTGGGCTGATGTACGGCAGAGTCGGTGTGTAGGCTGATGTGCGGCAGGGTTGGTGTGTGGGCTGATGCGTTGGTCGGTGCATGTGCTGATGTGTGGGTGGGTAGGTTTGTGCATTTGAACGGGGAGTGGTTGAGCGCGTGTTGGGTGGAGGATCGGGGTGTGGGTGAGTACGTGTGGGGTGGAGGGTCGGGGTGTGGGTGAGTACGTGTGGGGTGGAGGATCGGGGTGTGGGGGTGAGTACGTGTGGGGTGGAGGATCGGGGTGTGGGTGAGTACGTGTGGGGTGGAGGATCGGGGTGTGGGTGAGTACGTGAGGGGGTAGGATCAGGGTGTGAGTGAGTACGCGTGGGGGTGGAGGATCGGGGTTTGGGTGAGTACGTGTGGGGTGGGTGGAGATCGGGTTGTGGGTGAGTACGTGTGGGGTGGAGGATCGGGGTGTGGGTGAGTACGTGAGGGGTGGAGGATCGGGGTGTGGAATGATCTGCTTTTGGTTCAGTATTTCGCACAGAGTTCCTTCTGTGTGCGCTGATTGATAGCAGTAACGATTTCCATCGGATACATATATTGCTGAAGTAGCCCCATTTCACATCCTGTTTGAATGGGTGTTAATGTACACGATTAATTTAAATATCTCACGATCAATTGGGTGAAAAACAGACTGTGTTCTCCGTGTACTTCTTAAACAGGGGCTTAAATCACGAATGTGCTGACTGACATTCGCTCTCCACTCGTAAGAAGGCGCCATGGATGACTGTGTTTGTACAGCCGAGTCTCCGCTCCTCACTTCCAAGTCACATTCATTGGATAAGGCATTGACCTTTAGCTGACCTTTATGTGATGACGAAATTATCGTACTGTTGATTTGAGCAGTTGATTCTATTTTGGTGACCCTATACATTCGATGGTCAGAAGAATATTAGCCAATAGTTCCCCGCCAAGACTCTGCTCTTATGAGACACCACTGAATGTGGTCTTACATTGACCCATTCAGTATCTATGTTTTCTGGGCAGCTAGGAATGCTTTAGAAATGCGTTTGTGATAGAATGGCAGCTAAGTTGTGTTCTATTATCTCTAGTGGGGCAGAGGTGTTTTGGAGTACTTAGACTGGCTATTGAGCAAGCGAATGTGTCGCGGCTTGGATCTGATCATGTACGAAGTAACAGCCGTTCCCTTTCCTGGCTGTGTACGACGGCTCTCCTAGTGTATATAAAAAGACAGCTAAGTAAACAACATACTACACAGCAGTTTCGTTTTAACGGCCGTTTTTCATCGATCCACGAGTGTGGCCCGTGGGACCACGTGTCTCACAGCATCCAGTCTGGGCGACATACAGACAAATCGGGAAGAACTACACTGATCTCAGAAACTTGAGAACAAAATGATATCATTTCCAGTTACTTTGAATGACGTCCAACATTTATGCTTACAAGATTGCGTTCAGTTTTGATTCAACGTCATCTCACTCTGTGTTTCAGTTTACAGGGATCGTGACCCCGAAACGCGTGTGACTTGACCAGGGGACGTGTGTGGTATACACGCAGTATGGTTACCAACCACGTGATTACTTGAGACATCATATGGTATCGTTGCTACCCAGGTTGCCGGCTGCTCATTGGATCTGGCGGAGTCTCTGTATCTAGTGGGTCTACAAGTTGACCTGTCTATTTTTTTAATGACTCCATTCACCCCAGAGACACCCTATTCTGGTAACATGGGATCCTTCAGGCAAATCTTGAACCCAGCATCAATCGAATTCGTAGTACCGTACAAGCAACCGCTTGTGGAGGGGCGGTACACATACGAGCGAGGTAAAGATGGCGACGTCGAAGAAGAAGCTCGTCTTGTAAAGCGCATGAAAAAGTTAGGAATAGCAAACAGCAAACGACACATGGAGGAGCAAGTGAGAGTGAGGCTCCAAAGGGACGCCATTGTTGGTGCCGTGAATGCGACCGACAGGCAGCACCCTCTACGTTGTCATGCAAAAACCATCCTGGAAGAAATTAGAAACGTCATTCAGACTGAAATTGCTAAAAGCAAAGAAGGTCATAGACAATTGTACAAAATGAGTATTTCAATAGAACAAGAGGTGAAGGTCACTGGCAAATCAGTCGTGGGAGCCATATTGACCAAAGAAATCCCACTGTAGTTTTCGATCAGTGTGGATATGACACTGATAATGTGCTCGTATTAGGCCGGGGTCACTGATGATGTGCTCGTATTAGGCCGGGGTAACTGATGATGTGCTTGCATTAGGCCGGGGTCACTGATGATGTGCTCGTATTAGGCCGGGGTCACTGATGATGTGCTTGTATTAGGCCGGGGTCACTGATGATGTACTCGTATTAGGCCGGGGTCACTGATGATGTGCTCGTATTAGGCCGGGGTAACTGATGATGTGCTCGTATTAGGCCGGGGTCACTGATGATGTGCTCGTATTAGGCCGGGGTCGCTAACATAGAAGTGCCTTTCTTGAACCATGGGTGATCTGGAATACGGAGCTCTCCGTCCGCCATCTTGTCGAGAAGACCCATTCAGGTCACGTCTCATTCTGATGATTCTAATTCTGTGTCTATGACGTCTGATATAGACGTCATGCGATTATAGGCATTAGCTACGATGCATAAGTTTAGTTAAACAGCTTCCCGTAAGCATTGTGTTCAATGTTGACCCTTGTTCTAATTGTTGGATGAGAGACATCAGCTTTCGCGGCCTCTGAATCTGAAGCGCCAAATGGCAATTAGGAAAAGCCTGCTGCCTGTATAGCAGATTCGTGATTGTACCATGGCGAATGATGTTATCTAAGTAGATTTAGTTCAAATAAGTCGAATTTTTATCGATGAAATAAGCGAAATATAAATATATGAGAAACAACACTTGTGTCTTAGCTTTAACTATTAATGCCGGGTTCGATATTCCATCTACATCAGGTACGGATACGCCTGCGTCGTGATCGGCATTCGATTTACAAAAGCCTCCACATGTCCAACTCGAGCCAACCTGTCAACACGCTGTCCAGCTGAATTTCATTAACACATCCGCGGAGGTTTTGCGCCAGGCTCAACCTCGGTTCATTGTCACCTAGCAGAATAAAACGTCGAAAGTTGGTAATGGCGGTACGTAGAAACGTTACAAATTGGTGACAGTGGTACGGATAAACGTTACAGCTTGGTTACTTTGGTGGGGAGAAACGTTACAACTTGGCGATAGTGTCACGGAGAAACGTTACAACTTGGCGATAGTGGTACGGAGAAACGTTACCACTTGGTTACTTTGGTGGGGAGAAACGTTACAACTTGGTACTAGTGGTACGGAGAAACGTTATAAATTGGTTATAGTGGTATGGAGAAACAAAAAAAATTGGTTATAGTGGTATGGAGAAACATAACAATTTGGTTAAAGTGTTATGGAGAAACATAACAATTTGGTTATAGTGGTGGGGAAAATGTTACAATTTTGTTATAGTGGTAAGGAGAAATGTTACTACAAGGTATTAGTGGTAAGAAAGAACGTTACACCTTGGTTATAGTGGTAGGAGAAACGTTCATACTTGGTGGGGAAAAGTTACAACTAAGATATAGTTGTATGGAGCAAAATTTATAAATATATATATATATAAATATATATATATATATATATATATATATATATATATATATATATATATATATATATATATATATATATATATATATATACATATATATATATCTATATATAATTTTCCACACCTTCCATGCAAGAAATGCGGCAACTCCTACATATCCCGCCATTTGCAATTTGTCGAAAACTTCGCTAGGTACGCAATGGTTCCTAGATTGGTTCCAACCTCTTCTATATCGTCTTCCAGAACCGACAAATTGTCGTCTATTTCCTCCTCTAAAGATTCAGCAATATCGTCTACCTTTTTTTCTATATCGTCGATCTTTTTCTCTATATTTCGCTTTTTTATAGTATAAATCGTATAGAGAAGGCCCATATTGTGGTGGGAATGGTAGTTGGGCGGGGCTACTTTCGAAATCCATTGTAGTAGACTTGGGCGGGAGGGTCAGAACCCCATTGGAATTGCTTCTAGTAGACTCTTGGGTTGGCTGGTGGAGGCCATTTGGATTGCTACTCTCGGCATCCTCCATAGAGCTTGCTGGCCCCTCCTCTGTTGCCCATATTTTTGATTGCCTAGTGGACCCGATGCCATGCTTCTTTTTCGCGGCAGCAAAGGGGATTCTTCCCTTGTCTGCACGTAGGTTTTGCACTGCTTCTTCGGAGAGGTATTCTGCGGATGGCATAGTATTTGTACCCAAGACTAAAGCTTCAAAAGGTATTCCCACCCACGACCACCCACGCCCTCCCAGTATTCCCACCCACGCCCTCCCAGTCTTCCCGACCCAGCCCACCCAGTATAGTGCTATACTAGGCTTCCATTTGGATTGTTACTCGAGCATGGCCAGCGATTGCTAGTGTACTCCAGCAACTTGTCTGGCAAAGCTAGCCGCCCCCAACGCGGCTCCACCCACGCGATCTATTACATCCTAGGCACGTGATACTCAGGTTACCAACGCAGTGACCCTCTGAGTTATTTTTTTCTGTCCAGCATCCACTGTTCTTCTTCCCACAGCGAATAGCCCTCCCACAACACAGGAATGTTGCAGTTGGCGCACCGCCCATCTTGCGCCTCGCACATGACCAGCACATGGTCCACATCCACGTTCCTACCACAGAGAGCGGCACATGCATCAAGTCGTCGACAACAAGATTGGAACTACCACCGCCGGGAATGGCAACAAACCTGTTCTGATGACGAATGCTCTTTGGGTGATATATCAGCGGCACTGGTATGGTGGGGAATAGAACTCTGCGCCGTTCCAAGAGGATTTCTGTGATCTGGTCGCGTATCTTTTTACGTGAGGCTAGGACCATATCCCCTGGATGCCACTGCTGGACAAAGTCATCCCATTTGAACAGGTTCGTTGCTTTCCGTGTCAGCCTACACTGTGTGGTGTTGGATTTGAGCTGCATGGATTTCTTTAGTTTTTGTAGTGCCGGATCCTTTGGCCTATAGTCTGTTAGTACCGTTTCGTAGTAGTCGGCATGGTCTCTCAGCCATTGGTGTGGGGGGCTCGCCAGAGATGGGAGGAGGCTGTCCCGGGTCCCCACAACATACGACCTGCGCGCCTTTCTCTCGCAGCCACCCAAGGAAGATTTCGAGCTGGGCTCTAGGCACAGTTCAGATCTCCTCCCAGATCAAGACTCGGGGAATCCACTTCTTCCCCATCACTTCTGGTGACCAGCCTTTATCGCCACACCACCGGAAGAAGCTATGATAGGTTTGTGCATCTGCCCCCGCTCTCTCATGCTCTTGGCTCGGCGATGAGTAGGCGTGAGCACCAATGGCTGGACGTCTTTGAATAGATCTATTGCCCTTGTGGTCTTTCCACTGCTACCACAACCCGCCAGGTAGGAGAGCTCCTTTGTGGACAGGGGATCGTTGATGGAAGGGGACAGCTTTGCTTCCGATGCCACCTGCATTCCTATACTAGGAGAATAACAAGCATATGTGGCTGCCTGTTTGGGTATATCGCCTTTGTCTCGCCACTGACCAGGTAGAGCCCCGGTGGCATTGCTGGCATAGCTGGGCACCCCGCGGCTGATCTTTACCAGGCTTTCTTTGTAGATGTAGATGGAGTCGGCGGCCACTCGCACCTTTTCGTCCGGTTGGAAGCGTTGTAGCATGGATATCAGGTTGATGTACACATAGCCTAACATGCTGGCTCGGAGATGAGTATATTGAGCCTGGTTGCCGTCGTAGTATGTCAGCACCCAGCCAATTGGACAGCGATCGGGACCAACAAGAGTTTCGTTGGCGGACATATCACGCAAGTGACCAGGCGTCGGGTAATGTTTTTGCGCTTTGTCCCTGTGTGAGCTTCCCGATCAGGTTACGGCCCAAATTTTTGTCGGAAGGCATCCACACGTCTGTTTGCTCTTCTAAGGATATGATAGCCTCTCGCAGGTGGCGTGAGACGAGGACCCGGCGTTCCACTAGGAAGGTAAGTAGCGCCAGTGACACCCATTTCTTTCTCTGAAATGACCGCCTACCCAGTGCACGACCACTGGATGTACTCCTGCGGCAAACTCCCATGCAACCACTTCTGTAAACCTTGTGGCGTCGTGCCCAGGCAGTGGTCCGTTGATGGCCACTCGTCGGAAACGGTGGCGTGGGTGACCGAAGCGGGCAAACCAGGGAGTGCAATCACCCAGTCCTTGGATGGACGCTGGATAGCAGTGTTTCATGTCGATCTCGGTCACATCCTCTGTTTTGTAATCCATGCTGTTCCACACCGCGCCGTGACTATACTCAACACAGGCAGCCCGAACGTCGGGGAGATATCCAGAAGGTGTAGGTCGCCTTTGGTTTTTCACACGTGCATGTATGCTGGCTGCGTGGTTAGCACCTACAGCCCGACCGGAGAGATCAGAGGCCCCAAGAGATGTGCACACAGTCTGTTTATGCTTTTGTAGAGCCCGAGGTCGATAGAGAGTGCCGTCCTCGAGTACGTACTGGTCAATGTTCAAGGTGGCGTCACCGGGCCCCAGAAGCCACACTGCGGAAGGTCGATCCCTGGTGGTTTCCTGAATTGATTGCCAGATGTCGCCTTCATAGAAGTCTACGGTGCGGGTGCGTGGAAACGAGAGATTGGCCGACCAGGCATGGCCATTGTGAAGAACGATCCCAATGGGAGCCCAGTGCTTGTGCCCTGGAATATTTTGCCGCTGGCAATGTCACGAACGACAATGCTGCGAGAAAGGATGCTTTCTAACACAGGTAGATCACCTATCCGTGCTCCGGAATCGTGCACCCATTCTTCCCATTCTAGAATCTTTTCTTTTCTTTTCTCAGTCAATCCGTTGCCAATCTGCTGCCGCACGAAATGCTCCAGGACTCGCTTGGCCACGCAGTTGACAATGGTGCTCTCTCTCATTGGGGAGAGCTTTTAGACATCTGCCTCACTGACCGCATATGTGCCGTAGATGACTGCCGTCACCGGATATGCATGCCTATAGTATTTCTGATTGATTCCTACCAAGACCCCTGGGCGTGTGTTTTTTGTCAGCAGAACGATTTTCTTATTCGTATCCTGCACGGGCAGATATTTGTCTCTGAGCTCCCACATGCCCCCCCCCCCCCCCCCCCCCACACCAACATCCCCCCACCCCCACCACCGGACTTCCTGCAGAAAATTGATTCGTAGTAGATATTTGCCTGGGGGAAACTTCTCGGATTTCTTTTGCGCATTCTGTGGCGAGCCCAGCGTCGGAGCCCGCGTTAGTGCTCCAGATTGTCCAAAGCATCGACACGTCATCTAGGTCAAACTCATCTTTGGCAGTTTCGTATGCGTGTGTCCAAGGAGCGTCTTGTGGAGGCGGTATTTGGTAACAGACTTTCGTGACCACCTCTTGCAGCTCTAGGGCCTGGAGCTGCGCCTCCTGCTCTTCCAAGGCTGTCTTAGAAAAGGCATATGGTGGACGCTACCCAGCCTTTGCCTCCAATTCTTTGCGTACGGCCTTTGCTCTCTCTGCATGAGTCATTGCGTATACCATATGAGTTTCCATTAGTGTTAATGCTTGTCACAGGGGAGCGGACTTTGACCCGTTGCGGCCTGCTGCGTTGGCTGGCTGCATGCGGAGATTCCCGTGGTATAGAGGCTCGGTTCCAAAACGACCTCAGTACGAGGCTGGGGCCATGTAGGCCACAAATGTATGACCAAAAGTACGCTCTCAAAGAAGGTTGGCGCGTGGATAGAAGGTTTTAAAATGAAAAAAGGCTTCCTCGATCCACTCGAGCCCCACCCCCCCTCGAGCCCCCACCCCCAAAAACGACAGTTACCCCTGTGCTGCAACATATATATATACACACACACACACACACACACATATATATATATATATATATATATATATATATATATATATATATATATATATATATATATATATATATATATATATATATGTGTATGTATATATATATATATGTGTGTATATATATATATATATATATATATATATATATATATATATATATATATATATATATATATATATATATATATATATATATATATATATAAAGTCATGAGTGACTTAGAACAGAAAGCTGTATAATAAGATATAACATGTAAGTCATGACACGCTGTGTCATTAAAAACGAACCAAAATGATATGCATGTAATTATCAACATATTCGCTTTTAAACCTGCAGCTGACAAGATGTTGATATATTTGTCGATGAAAAACAAATTGGCTGTTTGAATGCAAGTATTATTGCAATCGAAAAACCATACTTTGTCATATTTTACATATTTAATTCCGATCACATTGCTATTAACAATAACATGGTATTCGTTCTTATAATTCCATGGTTGAATAGGACACATATACAATATCTGTTATGAAGAAAAAACAATCACAGCAGGCGAATTATTTACCTATAAATTCATAGTAACATCTGAGATATGCGTTGTACAGATAGAATCATTTACCTCGGAATATGACCATCAAAGCATTCGCTGTAGTGACCGATAAATGTGCTATTAAGGTATGCCTAAGTAAATCGACACTACCTTGATGAGTATTATACTACCCTTGCTGTACATTGACACTACCTTGATGAGTTGATGAATTATACGCTGCACATTGACACTACCTACCCTTGCTGTACATTGACACTACCTTGATGAGTATTATACTACCCTTGCTGTACATTGACACTACCTTGATGAGTATTATACTACCCTTGCTGTACATTGACACTACCTTGATGAGTATTATACTACCCTTGCTTGACACTACCTTGATGAGTATTATACTACCCTTGCTGTACATTGACACTACCTTGATGAGTACCCTTGCTTATGAGTATTATACTACCCTTGCTGTACATTGACACTACCTTGATGAGTATTATACTACACTTGCTGTACATTGACACTACCTTGATGAGTATTATACTACCCTTGCTGCACATTGCCACTCTGTGGGGTTTCGTCGCTTTGGCGCAATTGACAATGCAATGTAACACTACAACATCTTATTAACTAGTGTGCATTTAAACTTTGCTGAAAGTTGCATCGTAATAATCATTGATACAATAGCATAAACCCTATCGTCCAGTTTTAACAACACGTGTATTCATGAATACAACATGTGCGGTATGTCTGCGTTTGCGTGCTTGAGGTAGGTACGTGTGTATTGATAGTCTCATTAAAACAACAAATTATCATGCTCATTTGAGTCATTACAAGTTATATAACAACAATCAACAGCCTATAAGAATCTTAGTATCCATCTAGGGCCGCTCGCATATCCCAAATTGGTTTGATGAGGCATACTCCCATTTACTTCACTTCATTTAACTAATACGGGACATAGGTTACAGGAAGAATATAGGACGGATTGGTGCAGCAACTTATATGCCTGGTTAATACAAAGATGCCGATCGTCGACGAGGATGGAGGGATGGGGGATTCGTCATATATGTATATATATATATATATATATATATATATATATATATATATATATATATATATATATATATATATATATATATATATATATATATATATATATATATATATATATATATATATATATATATATATATATATATATTGCTATTTCGTAGAAGCAGAACCAATGACCTGCATCAGTAGTTTTCCATCGCGTGACTGCTGTTAATGAGCTCACGTCATTAATATAATGAAATCATTGTTGACGCAATTGGCAGTTACCGCTATCAACTCAATGACACAGGCTTCTTTGGTTATGGCGGCGGCTTCACATATTTGTTTACTTAGTGCATTGACGTCAGACTCGTAAGATAGCCCGCCCCCGGTCGTTGTCAGAGCTAATATAATCACTGTCTTTCAAATATTAACGTTATCCACTTCCTCTCCCGTAGTCTTTGAAACCGGAGCGCCACTTATTGATTAATAATATTGCCATACAATTCCATATCGGGTCCATTAGCGAACTTTTGGCGACACCCACTTTATATTGTAATTGAGCCACTAACATCAGATCAATACATCCCAACAGAATACACCGTGCATGATGTAAGCAGCCAACACGGATGAACTTTTTGGACCACCACCAGAAACATCGAACGCTATAAAAGGTTGGGTGGAAAACAGAGATACAGACTGAAGCTTTCCAGTCATAACCAGACGTTTTGCAGTGAGTGAAAAATGGCTGACTCATTGATGCGGATAGTGATACTTGTGTTAATGGTACACACCTTGCAGTTGGTACTTGGAAACAAAGGTAAGTGTCAATTTAAAACCCATTGGCGAGAGAGACGTACTTCTTTTCATAATTATAATTCATTTAATGGTCAATACTAATATAGTAATATATTCATGGTCCGCCATTCATATAGTCTACGTATTGAAACAAATAAATATTAGTAACCTTACAGACTCTGTTCACTGGGAGCTGGAGCTGTATAAAGACCTGATGGTTAATTACGACAAAAACATCAGACCAGTAAGGAATCCAGACACGCAACTGACGGCAAGCCTGTTATTCTCGTTAGCTCGCGTGGAGAGCTTGGTAAGTATATTTACAGAGATGTCTTAAAGGCAAAAGATAAAGCACTTTTGTCGCACAAATCGTTTCCTGCTCACGAATATTTCACACATCACGTTTATACGAGATGGGACAGAAAACTTCTCAATAATGATTGCTACGAGGAAATATGTTCCTCCATGTGACTTTTTTCATAACATGCATATTTAAACAACGGATTATTAAGTTACATCATGAATGAATTGATAAAATGCTGCAATTTGTATGTTGAATGTACAGGATGAGAAGGCACAAGTACTGACAACGTTTGGTTGGATGCAAGTGGTGAGTCATCAACATCAATCTATTTGTAGTTTCTGACGCATCCGTAAGCTGATATTGGTTGATGGCCTTCAAAAATATAGAAGAAGTTATCGAAATTTGCTTCTATGACGTTAAAGTTGTGACTGTAATTCTTTATCCACTTAATATAGGGTGGTTAAGCATTATGAACTATTGTACAAATTTTCGCTAGGATTGTTAGACTTCTATTGTAATTTCATAATCATGATATTTTATTGTATTGTATGGAACAACAGATTGAGCTTCTCGTAGTGCCAGAGGAAATCAAGCACATATCCGCAGTGAAACACGTGTTAACGTAGAGCATTGCCATGACGATTGGTGTCCAAATCTTAAACATTTTTCATTAAAACAAGTCAAAATGACAATCAACGGTGTTGAATACTATGCGACTAAAGGGTGTATGCAAAACTTGCCTTATCAGAAGGCGATCGTTATTCTTATATAATAGCAGGATCCTCTGCATCGGCTTTGTACAGGTGTGCTCGTTACCCTAGCTTTGTCCAGGTGTGCTCGTTACCCTAGCTTTATCCAGGTGTGCTCGTTACCCTAGCTTTGTCCAGGTGTGCTCGTTACCCTAGCTTTGCCCAGGTGTGCTCGTTACCCTAGCTTTGTCCAGGTGTGCTCGTTACCTAGCTTTGTCCAAGTGTGCTCGTTACCCTAGCTTTGTCCAGGTGTGCTCGTTACCCTAGCTTTGTCCAGGTGTGCTCGTTACCCTAGCTTTGTCCAGGTGTGCTCGTTACCCTAGCTTTGTCCTCGTTACCCTAGCTTTGTCCAGGTGTGCTCGTTACCCTAGCTTTGTCCAGGTGTGCTCGTTACCCTAGCTTTGTCCAGGTGTGTGCTCGTTACCCTAGCTTTGTCCAGGTGTGCTCGTTAGCTACCCTAGCTTTGTCCAGGTGTGCTCGTTACCCTAGCTTTGTCCAGGTGTGCTCGTTACCCTAGCTTTTGTCCAGGTGTGCTCGTTACCCTAGCTTGTCCAGGTGTGCTCGTTACCCTAGCTTTGTCCAGGTGTGCTCGTTACCCTAGCTTTGTCCAGGTGTGCTCGTTACCCTAGCTTTGTCCAGGTGTGCTCGTTACCCTAGCTTTGTTCAGGTGTGCTCGTTACAGCTTTGTCGTGTGCTCGTTACCCTAGCTTTGTCCAGGTGTGCTCGTTACCCTAGCTTTGTCCAGGTGTGCTCGTTACCCTAGCTTTGTCCAGGTGTGCTCGTTACCCTAGCTTTGTCCAGTTACCCTAGCTTTGTCCAGGTGTGCTCGTTACCCTAGCTTTGTCCAGGTGTGCTCGTTACCCTAGCTTTGTCCAGATGTGCTCGTTACCCTAGCTTTGTCCAGGTGTGCTCGTTACCCTAGCTTTGTCCAGATGTGCTCGTTACCCTAGCTTTGTCCAGGTGTGCTCGTTACCCTAGCTTTGTCCAGGTGTGCTCGTTACCCTAGCTTTGTTCAGGTGTGCTCGTTTCCCAAACCTATTAACTTTTTGGCTCTACCTTGTTACACTGGCGGCTATGTTTCACCCCAAACTTATTCAGATTCACTCTTTATTCTGCTATTTTATACCCAGTTTTGGTCAGTTTCTTACTGCCTTGTTCAGCTTTACATATCCTGTTATAGCCGCGGCTTTGTTCTTCTGATATAATGATTCAGGTCAGCAAGTCTGGCATTCAAACGTTCTACCTGATATTATATGTGCAGAACTGGGTGGATGAGATTCTCCAGTGGAACCCTGCTGATTATGGCGGCGTGAATAAAATGACAATCAACGGAGAACAACTGTGGATACCTGAGATTGCTATGCTCAACAGCGTAGACACGGGTTCGGATCTCACGCTCGACGCTCAATTCAGGTAGTAAAACTGATAAATGTTTCCCAAATGCATGTTATCTATATATTATTGGTGTTGCTTCCTGTTTTAGAGTGAGCGTCACATCAGATGGACAGGCATTATGGGTGCCTTGCTTCAAGTGGACAACTTCCTGTAAGGTTAACCTTCGCTACTTTCCATTTGACACCCAAGTTTGTGAGGTGCAGTTCATCAATTGGATTTACGGTGGTGCAGAGGTCAACCTCACATATCAATCTTCATGTGTTGATAAAACCTACTACGTCCAAAACGGTGAATGGGAACTCGTTTCTACAAAGGTTGGGCGAGGTGATCAAATTATTGCGGTTGGATCTGAAGATTTCGTATTTCCGATGGTGGCCATGCAACTGAAACTGAAGAGAAGACCAACCTTCCTTGTTCTGAACCTGATTGTGCCAGCATTGATCATGACCCTTATGGCACTTCTAGTGTTTTGTCTGCCGGTTGAAGCTGGCGAAAAGGTTGAGTCGCATTCATATGATAGCATATAAAATGGGAAAATGTTTGATATTCATTCTCACATCTCACCTGTAATCACGATACGGATCTGTTAATATTCAGATATCCTTGGGAATCACTGTACTTCTCTCCTACTCGGTGGTGCTACTAATGGTGTCTGACATCACACCTAGAGTCAGCGACACAGTCCCTTTACTCTGTATGTAAATGGTACGGTATTCTATGAATTGTTCATACATTATCATCAACATCGACAAAGACCGTCATGGTTTTCATGTCAACAGCTGTGTACATCATCATCAGCATGGGGATGACTGGTCTGGTCCTGTTCAGCACCGTCTTAGTACTGAGTGTCCATCATCATTCTCCTGACAAGCCCGTGCCTACCTGGCTACACACCTCCATTCTCAGAGTACTCGCCTTTCTCCTCTGTATGAGGCGGCATCGTGACGTGCCAAGCAGCGATGGGGACAAGTGGGGCAACAAGGTACAACCTATGACGTCAGATGTTCACTCGGTTGAAGACGTAGCCACAGATGACTCACACATGAAGGAACCAGCCGTCATTAGTGACGTAGTAAAGTTGCTACGAGCCCAGGAGGCAGAACGTACGGAGCAAAAGAGGAACGAGGACAACAAAGGCGACTGGGAAGCTGTTGCTCGGATGATTGACAGATTCTTCTTGGTATTCTATGGTGTCACAATCATCATAACATCTGCCATCATAATGGGAGTGTTAGCAAGCAACGACGCCAATGGCTTCATGGAAGGTGTTTTGTATATTGTCTCTTAAAAGATTCCTTTAATTACCTTACCATAAACAATCTTGATGTTTTGCTTTCAAACCCTAACCTTGGTGAAGAATATGAATTTTAAGACATAAACTCTTATCTCTTTTACGTCGGGACGATTTGAGAAATGTCACAAATGTGACAGTTGGGTGTAGAATAATTGTCATATAAAACATTGAACCTTATGAGTAATTACAAGAAAGACAAAAAACACAGCTTTAAAAAGCAGATTATGGTCTCAATAAGCTGAATATTTGACGGATGGTCGGCCTATTTCAAACTAGTGAATATTACAACTACTAGATCGCGATACGACAACGTCGAAGTTCTCTGTTGATTTCGGATTCAATTGGTCGAATTATTTCGCGCATCATATTGAGATTTGAAGAATTAATTCGCCACTGGACTGTGTCATTGGCATTTCCAAATGCATCTGTATGCTGCAGTCAGATATGTTATTCGCGCGTGCGTTTCTTCACATGATTGAACCGATTGAAAGTGTTGAATGACATGCTGAGGTTCATACGAAATGTATCTAAACTTTGTTGGAGCTCGTGACCTTAGAAAGTAGTCCTAGGTCAGTAACAATACAGCGAGTTATTGAACACCGCAACAACCGTTTATAACAAGGTTAAGGTTGTTTGAGAAGCATTCTTGCACGAGTGTTTGTGCCGCTTTAACATGGAAAGCGATCGTACAAAGTATCAACAAACTGTCTGCATCGGTTTTGGAGGTGTTTGAAAAGTGCACATAAATGCTTACCATTCTTTTCACACTGAGCGTACAACACTTTAATCTGCTTATGAATCAAGCCATGGTATAATTTGCTTTACCAGCTCCGTCTTCATAACCAGCAATAACAGGCGAGAAAGTGTCCATAATTACTAAAAAAATCTTTATTTGATACTGTGACCTTCAAAAGTTAACCGTTTAATAGCACGAATATTAACATCGAAACATCCGTTTATGATATAAATTTGATCATGAAAGCTCTCGTTGTTATCAAGATACGGTAAATCAAACAAGTTGCTATTTTTCAGTGACCTTGAGGTAAGGTGAAGTTCATCTCAGAATCATTTTGGTGTGAGAATCTTGAACAAGCTGAAATAGAAAACTATCGTGCAAAGAATGAAAAGCATAAATGGCTGCCACTCGACGCACACTTAGTATTGCTAGTCACATTGACATAGGCAATGATACCAGTATTGCAACAAATGGGATTTATCAACTAAAAAATGCGATTTATTATTGCTTTACAATAATTTCAAAATTCAGTCGAAAAGATTCCACCAGCCGGCAAGTTTTATGTAAGTTTATCAAATAATTCAACTGGCCAGTTCTTTCTGTAACATAATGAATTAACATACAGTTGCCTCATAAGGTACCAAGCAAGTTGTTTGCTTAAGAAATGGACATCCCTAAGCAGCCTAGTCATTCAAACATGGGTGAAACCTCCCTCGCTTTAGATGCATTTAATGCGCTGATGGCAGGTGCACTACCCGAGGCACTAGTACAACAGCTGGGCTGGTATCACATGACCTTTTGTTACCAGCCTACCGTATCGGATGAAGCACTGAAACAGTGCTCATCAAAATCACATCGGACATGGACCATATGCTAGATGAGGGTGATGATGTGTCCGAGTCTTGTTGGATCTCAGTGCTGCATTACTTGATTACAAGATACTACTTTCTGGAGCACGAAATTGGCCTCACAGAAACGACCCTCCGCTGGATGGAGCCTTCCTCACAGGCAATTCAAATCGATGGTACTGTGTCTGAGCACATACCTCTCTCCATAGGAGTACCTAAGGGCTCTGTGTTGTGGCCTCTCCTATTCCTCGTGTATATTCTGCCCCTGCCTCAATGGGTTTGCTGATGACAGCCCGCTTTACACATTCTTCCCAAGGCGAAATGTGCTGACTCTAATGAGAAATCTTTGACGGAGGTGGAGGTACGGATGATCATTGGCAAACTTAAACTGAACGATGCATATACAGAGTGCATGATGTTGACCGGGAGGATTTCAAGGCAGTTGGATTAATTGCACGTGAGTATTGGTGATGAAATCATCGAGCCCAAAGTCCATGGAAGCTCAAGTGAATCATGTCATCCAGGGAGTCTACTATCACTTGAAGGCGGATTGCGCTCATTTGGAAATTCCTGACACATGATTCACGCATGCAACCATTACCACATAGCTTGATTTCCATAATGGTTAAACAGCGCATTCATTACTAGATATTCAACATTATTTTCAAAACGCTGCACACAACGTCAGCTCTACAATACGTCCAGAACAGTTCGTCTACAAGTCTGGAAGAGAGCTGAGGCTATCATCAGATCCATGGACTCTAGTTGTACCACAATCCTGCCACCAGTATTGTGGCCGCTCCTCCTGAGTAGCAGGTGCTTGGCTCTGGAACTCTCTGCCTGCAGATATCAGACTGCCACAGACTCAGATGTTCAAAAAGAAGCCGAAGACATTTTAGCCAAACAAGCGTATAATCAATCATGTTCATATTACTGATATTTAACTGGTTTACATATATAATTCAATAATGTTTTTAAGCTACCATCTATTATTTTTTGCTCTTTTATATAAATAAATATTTGCAAATACTTATAAATCTTATATACAGCGCATAGAAACAGTGTTTTTGTAATTTTGCGCTATAAAAATGAATAAATCATTATTATTATTATTGACGGTCATATGAGTGTCGTTATTGGCTTTGGCGTCGACAACATATCCACCTGGTTTCAGCATCTTGTAGATGCTCTGTACGGCAGCCGTTTGTTGAAGCCATTTTAATCCAGTTATCGCCCAAAAGATCATAGAGATGATTGCATTGTTTTCTGCCCACATCTCACGACGAAATAAGAATGTAACTCCCTACTTTGCTAGAAAGATTAACAAGCGTTAGTTAGATATTGCAGTCAGTGATACATTTTCGGCAACTTCAAACAAAATACAAAATTTCTAAATGTGTGTATTAAAGACTAGATGGATTGAATATGCAAGTTGGTCAGTTATCTTCCATTATGCATTGCTCGCCGTTTGACCTACATGGCAACAACATCCATATTGGACGTTGCAATTCATTCGATATTGGTCGTCATAACAGCATCTATGCTGGTACTTATTATAACGTCCAAGTTGGTCGTTATTATAAAGTCCATGTTGATGCTCGTTATAACGTCCATTTGTTGGTATTTATATATATATATATATATATATATATATATATATATATATATATATATATAATATATTTATATAATATATATATATATATATAATATATATATATTCATAAATATTATATATATCATATATATATATATGTATATATATATATATATATTTATATACATATATAGTCATATATAAATAGTATATGTATATATTTATGTATATATACATTTATATATATATGCATATATATTTATTATATATACGAATATATTTATATATAATTATATTATATATATATATCTTTAAATATATATATATATCTCTATAGTTATATACATATTTATATAAAGGTAATCTATCTATTTCTAGAATATATCTCTCTATATCTTATATTTATATAAATATATATATATCTATCTCTACCCTATCTCTTTATCCCTATATATATATATCTATCTCTTCCTCTATCTATTCTCTCTACATCTATATATTTTTATCTACATATATAGTCATATATAAATACATATATATATATATTTATGTATATATACATTATATATATGCATATATATTTTTATATATACGAATATATTTATATAGTTATCGTTATATTTATATACTCTCTATATATATATATATATATATATATATATATATATGTGTGTGTGTGTGTGTGTGTGTGTGTGTGTGTGTGTGTGTGTGTGTATGTGTGTGTGAGTATGTGTGTGTGTGTGTGTGGATGGCCTGTGCGTGTGTGTGTATGTGTGTTTATGCGCATTTGTGTGCGACGTATTTAAGGTAATTGCGTAAGGGTATTGACTATATATGGCATAAAAGTATATTTGGTCATGTAGGTGATCTCAAAAAGTGCGGCAAATCGATGCGCATGTATATATATACATATATATTTATAAATATATATATATATATATTATATATTTATACATATATATATATATATATATATATTTTTATACATATATAGTCATATATAAATATATATATATATTATGTATTTATACATTTATATATATGCATATATATTTATTATATATACGAATATATTTATATATAGTTATATTTATATATATATATATATATATATATATATATATATATGTGTGTGTGTGTGTGTGTGTGTGTGTGTGTGTGTGTGTGTGTGTGTGTGTGTGTGTGTGTGTGTGTGTGTGTGTGTGTGTGTGTGTGTGTGTGTGTGTGTGTGTGTGGATGGCCTGTGCGTGTGTGTGTATGTGTGTTTATGCGCATTTGTGTGCGACGTATTTAAGGTAATTGCGAATCCGCCTAAGGTATTGACTATAAGTGGCATAAAAGTATATTTGGTCATGTAGATGATCTCAAAAAGTGCGGCAAATTGATGCGCACACATTTGTTAATTCATCTGAAGCAAGAGCTAGAGGCGGAGAGGAATACTAATAATGCAATATATGATATGCAGACACGTCGGATTAGCGTCAATATTCCCACAATCTACCAAAACTGCATCTTGATATTTGATTTAAGAAAACTGTGAATGCAACAAGCTTCGCGCATGAACCCCGCATGTTGCTATGACCACACCCCTCCAACCTCCCCACCCCCTCATATCACCCGACGGCCCCGACCGCCACTTTACACCACACCCCTTTAAGTGCACAGCCTCAATGAGTCACCGCAACGGTAAATGTCAATTATATGCCACACCTTGCCGATCCATGAGTTGATCATGTCTCATAAAAAATATTGAGCGTACCATAGCATGTTTGCGTTGCATTGTGACTATTTTACTCTGGCTATTCAGATTATAAATACCCGTATACACGTAGTTCAACTTGTATTTTCGGACTGAAAATTATATGAATGCGTCAGACAGCTGTTATCAATGCGTCAGACAGCTGTTATCAATGCGTCAGACAGCTGTTATCAATGCGTCAGACAGCTGCTACTGGATGGAGATAGAAGACGAGAAGCTTTTCATTCAGTAATTACTGTCCTAGATATACTGTGCGTGAGAAATGTTATTCTAATCAATTGCTGAACGATTCGGGGTTCAATACATCATTTGTCTGCAGTGGATCATCAGTCCGCCTGCTGCCGCATGTGCTACCATAGAGAAAACTTTGAGGCGAGATATTTATTTGAGAAAGGTTAGTACCAAGAATTTCTGTAGTTAAGTATATCATTATCAAACACCTAGAACAGGCACAGACATAATTGTAATTCTCCTAACACTATTCGTTCAATGATTTGTGTGCATTTGAGTGAAGTAATAATGGTAGAATACCCGTACGCTTGACTTCGTCAATACTACGGTAACGTTATCAAAGTACTTCAAATCAACTTCAGCAATAAATGACGATCACCATTATTGACCAACTTTCAATATGGAAGATCTAGAAGGGTAAGTTTCAGCCAAGTGTATATTTCGAAGCTTTTGTTGTACCATATGCTTTAAGAAGTTGCAAACATCAGATGTGATATACTTCAAGCGATAAAGGTTCCACTCACGTAATGTATTCAGTGGGAACGCACATACCTTAGAAGATAGGACAAGGGACGCCATGAAAGGCATAAATCCTTGTGACTGATCACACCGGGATCCTCTACATCGCTTAGATCATTTGCATGTTTTTCCTGTTGATGCAATCTCTGCAATCGTATCTGTTGGCTAGAAAGTTCTTATGAAGCTGAAAGCCGCATTCAACCAAACATCTACTATTGGCGGCTTCGGTGGATTACGGTGCAGGGGGTCACGCTTTTCGCTATTTTAATTTGCGGAAATAATCAATCTTTTCCGTGAAGCACGCATCCCGTTTGTTTTAACATCCAGAAAATAAGATAATATTAATTCCTGACAGCGAGCTGCAGTGAAGAGTTGTAACAAACAGTTTGGGATTAGATTGCGAATTTATGTTTTCACTTCGACACGGTTTCTTTTAAAACATTATTCAATTATTCGAAATAAAAAGAGCGCATCAGTAATTGTAGCAGTTTGACGTTAATGATGATGACTTGATGTTGGTTTATTTGATCAAGCTGATTATGTGACCTCTTTCTATGATATATTTTTAAAATATTTTAAACTACATGATCAACTCGGAATATATTCTCCAGGTGCCAGTCAGTTAATAAATTGCAAATTTTTTGGGGAATTTCGTGCTACACTCCAGAGTTTTAATACAATAGCTCACGTTCGTGCATTCCGACGATTGTTATTCAGATTTCAGTACAAGAACAATCATAAGTCGATACAATTATCAAATTAAGAAGACAGAACACACTCACACACACTGTCTAGCTAAGATAATTGTTAATACACATGTCGTGCCAATTTAAGTCCTGTTTCAGAGCATCAGTACGGAATTGTGTTGGAATATACTTCTTTTGAAAGTTATTGGGTGTTCCATATCTACCTCATATTCTGCATTGTGCATTGCAGCATTAACTTAGGTAAGTTGTAACCGTTCCTTTATTGACGGCCGCGGAATATTTTGTTTGTTATAAACGCCCTCTCGAATTGCTTTGCTTGCTAAGAGTAAGACACAGAACCATCAAGAACCATCAAGTCGCTAACACTAGGTTATTTGACAGGATTGTTTACGTCGATAGTTCCCATTCTCTCCGCATCATTGAAAAAAAACTACTGTGAGTTCCTAAATGACTTAAGTACCTAGTGAGTACCTAGATGACTTGAGTATCTAGTGAGTACCTAGATGACTTGAGTACCTAGTGAGTACCTAAATGACTTGAAACCAGTCGCCAAAACAGGAAGAGAGTGACCTAGATTCCACAATCCCGAGTTTCCAATTAAGTAAAATCAACAGAGGAAGCGATTTGTTAGAGTTCTAGCCTGATATCACACACCTTCCATTGCTATAAAGCCAAAGCATCATGACCTCCGCAATGCGTTACTGACAATGTTTGCCGGATTGCATCAATGCGAACGTTACGATTTATCAGTCATACGGATCCGCATACACACATCTGTTCAAATGGCTACGAGGGTGTATTTTGCTACCAAAACGTTTTTTGTTAACTACATGTTCATAATAAACCAGATTAAAGCCATCGACAACGATGTTATATTAATTTAATGTTGTCAATAGAGATAACCCTTGATGTTATGCGTAAACCATAATTAAACGCTAAGATAAGGCTATCACATTATCAAGTTGATGTGTTAAAAGTTTCAGACCAACCGAGCGGGTAGTAAACCATTAACAGAATTAATGCACCTATCGCTCAGCAGAAGTATATCCTTACAATGAAATAATTGCTATCTGAACACACAATCACATTGTCAAAACCTCTATGATAAGCGTTCATAGAAATTTGTTGGCAAACCGTTAGATTTTTTAAGCCCCAAATGGAAGTTAAACTGTGGTATACAGTTTGAATAAATCATGTTTTTGTGTGGTTCAATGCAGATTAGTTAAAATATCCTGCGACAAGGAATAACAACAGATATATCGATTGATTAAGTTGAGCAGCTAGAGTGCAGACACGACATCCATGGGGATTATGCATTGCTTTGATGTATTGTTTAACTGGTGTTTGCAAAAATGTGTGTGTTCATAATCCACTACTATACAGTCACATACGTAGATCTCTTTGATACAGCCTGTCTGATACAGGGCAGACAGACTGCACTCCGTTATGTTACCAACGTCTATCAACGTCCTCTGGGGTATCAAGGCAAGATGGTGACTATTGCCTTTGACGAAATAAATTGACGCATCGGCTGGTGTTCTCCCTTGATATAACTCCGCTGATTAAAGTTCAGAACTGTGCGCTTCACGCTACCACGCGTGATGGCTATATGGCGGTGCAGTGCTGTCAAAGGGTCTTTGTTTTGAGAGAAGCAGGTATTTGTATTCGGGCAATATACGCAACTGTGGGTTGTATGTAAATGGACTGGCACTATCTGTCATATCACTTGTATAAATTCTAACATACTTGACATGCATTGCATATTTACAATATAGAAGAGGCGCCTTGATGGGATAGCCCTTTATATAGATAGATGAAGACATTGATGATTTTTCAATCGAAATGGATAACAATATAATTCTACAACCTTAATATTATTGTTATATATATGTAATATATATGTCTTCATGCGTCAGTACTGCCAGTAGTTTCCTCTAAATATTTTGTTGTCGACATTCAGAAAATAATATGTTTGGCGTCATTAAGACAGGAATGGAATGTGATATATATACTAAGGCCAATATATGGAGCATGGTGCTGACTGCAGTGAAAACATTCCGAAGTAATCATTTTATTGAATTTGATTTTGTGGCAATGGATCGACCTCATGACCGAGGCAAACTGATAGTTAGGCCTGGGTCACTGTTACTACTGTATTGTAATTACTCTGCATTTATACGCTCTGCGATTGAAACCACTGTATATATATATATATATATATATATATATATATATATATATATATATATATATATATAATCATATATATATATATATATATATATATAATATATATATATATATATATATATATATATATATATATATATATATATATATATATTATCACTACTAAGGCCACTCATCCTATAGATGTACTTATATTATGGAGCATGGTGCTCTGACTGCTGTGATAGAGTGAGATATATATATATATATATATAGATATATATAGAGATATATATATATATATAGAGATATATATCTAGAGATATATATATATCTATATAGATATAGAGGATATAGATCAGAGTATCTATCTATATCTATATATATCTCTCATATATATATATATAGATCTTTCTATATATATATATCTATATATCTATATATATATATATATATAGATATCTATATATATATATATATATATATATATATATATATATATATATATATATATATATATATATATATATATATATATATCCTGTGCATTATCACTACTAAGGCCACTCATCCTATAGGTGTACTTGTTACATTGCTGATACCTGTTTATATGTATATTATGGAGCATGGTGCTGACTGCAGTGAACTGCATTTTGAATTTCCTATGATAGGCCCGCGTTTAGACCCGACAAATGCCCCTTAGCTGCCATCTTTATTGTATTCCTTCGCCAAGTCAATTGTGATGCAAATACATAGACCAAAATGGTGGATCGATGAAATCGAGATATATTTCTTTGCCGCAATATTAGTGAAATAATTGACATGATATTGTAATTAATTCTGTTGACTGTGCAAATATCGGGAAGATATTGCAAGAAATGGGGACCACTAAATGACAGCGAGACATTGGCTCGCCGAATGTAAGGCAAATGTAATCTCCAGCTGATGTAAGGCAATCTCACCTCGTTTTCTTCTGTCAGGCGTAAGAACCGATTGCAAATGGTCAATCAACTTTGTTCTTTCCCAGTGACTCGACAATTACCTGCTTAAAATTGACAATGGCTCGAGCCTATTAGAATAGATCAGGCAGAATGCGTAGCAGGAACATTGTTTGCGTTAATACAATATTTGTATCGCAGTGTCCAATCTATATTGGCATAACTCGCATATACATGCATACAGACGATCTCATACAAACGATCTATGGGTTGTGTTGTGATCATTTGTACGCCTGGAAGAACAGAACAAGGTGAGTCAGCCGGCTCACTTGTGATGGGAAATAAATCTGCATTACTAAACAATGAGCTCGGCTATCACCGGAATCATTTCCTCATATTTCCGTATGACCACGACCAACCTTTATATTGTATGGTAGGTGGTGTGTTATTAGACCGATGTAACACTTACTAATCTGCTACACCTTAACCACGGTCATAATGCTGGCAATACGCAGCAGCACCAGTGTGCCCGCTTTACAGCAATAACGCGGAAACTTCTACTCTTGCAAGCCGCGATTCATTATATGGCGCTTGACAAGCGAATGCCAGATAAGGACACGATGCAACTTGTTATAAGATTCGGTATTTCCAACCTGAGACAAGCTTGTGTTGTAGCGGCTCAGCTTCGCGCAACATTCTTATTTGACAGAACTCGTGTTCTCTGCATCTGAGTCGCAAACAACACAAGCAACATTGCTGCGTCCAACATGCGGATTCACGGCTACCGCCGGTTTATCTTTAACGACAATACTCACCTGCGGCTCCATTTCAGTGTTTGTACTAGAACAACCTTTGTTTAAGCACGGCTATTTCGATTGTTTGTAACACACTAAAGACAATTACATCATTGTAGCTGTCAGATTTGCCACGTTCAATGAGGTCAATTACTTATTATTATTTACCGCATATCAAATCATACTGATTGACATCATTGATTGGCGCCTTGACGGGATAGGCCTATATATAGATAAAGACATTTGATGATTTTTCATTCAGAATGGATATCAAAATAATCTAATGCCTTAACATATTACTGATGCAGTAAGCGACCAGACTGGCAAGTAGCATGTCATTTCGTTCGGCCGCATTATATTATTATAGGCCTCTACCATTCGTACGTAGTCATAAGTTTACTAAGTCAGTTGATAAATGGTATTATCTCAATATGAGTAGATTTTCAGCTGCATTGTGGGCATGTCTGGTTTGTTTGCCAACCCGTTATCTGCAAAATTCAAGATGGCCACTTCATTTATACATGGATTGCAGCGTTTTGTTACAAACATTAAACATCCAGCGTGAGCTTGATCCGGATCCTAGCTTACATATGCATTGCTCTCTATCGCAATGAGTTTCAAATCAGGGTTTCATGCAGCCGTCTATTGGTGCCTACCGATGGGACCATTAATATTTTGATGACAAATTAGTTCCAGTGGCGTACTGTTTTGCTGCAATTTTGTATTTAACTCGGAAACACTAATCGGTCAATTCAAGTCCAGGCACCAACTGAACTTATTTTGATTTGACCATAAACGGGATCAGATGTGAATAGGGGTCCAATTACAAGGCTAATTCATGCACATCATTTCATCTAAATGAGGTAATAGAATACGTATGGGTGATAAGTGCTGCAGTGGGAGCTATTTGGGCTAAAGTCCATGCATAAATCAATGAATGCATTTGCGTAACCCACTCATTTAATTATTGGTTGGCCTTGTGCATTTTACCACGGTAACGACATGCGGGTGGGTGGGAAATTCAAAGATGGCTTTAGTAAGGGTACACGACATCATGTCTCTGGTGATAACATGTGAATAAGGCCATGCATAACGGCCTTAATATCGGTGTATTTGCCATTGCTGTACAGCCAGATGAGCCATTTGTATCATTGGACGGTCATTGTCTTTACGACAAAGATCGCTTTTACAGCAAACAAACAGATCATATGTGGGCAAACATATTTCTATTGATCAGTCACATCTATCTGCCGCTATGGTCTCTTGACGATGGCTTATTGTTTGTGTCCAAAAGATATCTGCAAAGATATCTGCAAAGATATCTGCAAACGAATACAGAGTTGCTGATACCCCTGTGTTGGGTAACAAAAAAATGTGGACGGATTCTGTTTGAATCCTGATTAGTTGAATTTGATTAGCCTTCACAAACCAATAACATGACAGACATTGTGTGTTTATCAGATGTATTCGTCGTCCAAGCATTACAATTATTCAGAAATAGGATGCGGCGTAAAGCAACAGTGAATTCGCCCGAAAACCAGGTGCTATCTCATAATTCAGTCTTGATTCCATTTCTGATCATTGATGGCAGCGCCTATTACATATCAATTTACTACGAATAAATGCGTTGGAGGCAAACATATCTTCGTGTTGTAACAGATCATTCTGCTTAGGAGAATGGCGCGGAATCCATCATGCTGGCTCGCGTGGGCTTACAACCAACTGAACAGCATGCAAAATGAAGTGTTCATTGCCATACAGATATGCCGTCTAGGCAGTGTACAAGCAAATGTCGTCGAAAATATTGAATTGAATCACACTACTATATCACATGTGCTTTGATGATAGTTATTCGCTGTTGTGTGGAATTATAGACCATGGCTGAACAATATGGATGAACACACCGACTATACTCTAAGCGGATAGGACTGCTCTTTGCAACGTGAACGTAAGGACGATGAGTTCCCATCAAACAAGATTACATCATGTGATAGGGTTGAGATGAATCCCGGGACTCCTAGCAGTTGTAGGTGGTGCGTTTCTGAATGTCGCTTTATTGAACTGCATTGGCCTTACAGTGCCGCTAATGACCAAGTTACTTTGTGTCAGTCATGGGATAGTGAGTTAATTGGTGTCACCCGGATGTTTAAATCCATACACCGGTAATTACGACTTAGACGAAATATCCAATAATCAAGCCCAATGAACTCTTAGCTCGATTCTTCTGTATGTAGTATGCAGATATCAAGCTCCGTTCATAAAATATACGACAACTAATGATCGCATGTAAAGAAGTTCCAATCTTGTATTGCACTCTGACTTTACAAATGTTCCAATATCAATAATCCATTCGCTAATCATTGCGCTATGATCAGTATCGATCAAGATATTGTGGCCATTCCTGAACCAATACAGTGACGAGAACGATGACAAGCGCAGACATCTCTTCTTTTTCTGACGGTACGGTTCTATTGGCACAGCTGGATAATCAAAATCAATAGTTTTAGCTGTATCAATAATTTAAAGGGAGTTCTCATCGCAGGTGGTGTTATATAGTCTGCTATCTATCATCACGCTCCTACAAATCCCTGCTTCACGGGTGATTCGTTTTGAATTCATTGCGATGCCGTTTGCAACCCTCGTGCAATGTTATTTTACAGCATCACGTGTTAAGTCACAAATGGCATTGTTGCAAAATGGATGAGGCGTTTATTCCGTTACGCGATCACTTAGCGAATTCGCAATGCATCAGAATCAATCTATTCATAAAACCGCTCGTAAGAGTTGACCCACAATTAATTATGCCAGAAAACCGACCGCAAGCAGCCGTCGTTGAGTCAGGCCACTCTCGCTCTACGTTTTATGGAAACAGAAAATATAAACTGAAATAGACATTATAAACAGAAATTGATTATAGCGATATGTCGCCTGAAAGCACCACTCGTTAACTTCGTGTAAAGCGTTAATATTACACAGATGTTGTTTCTCTTGCGAGAGTCATTTCGCTAATCAGATTACTAGCAATCTACCGTTTACAAAGAATTCCCGAACATTAATGACCTCATCTATTACAAGCACTGTGGGAAAGCTACGATAATCGTGTTATTCGCATTCAAGAGAAAGATCACAGAATCTACATTCTTTTCTGTTTTGACCACTGAGCAATGGGTTATGCAATTGATATATAGGAATTGAAATTGATCGTTTCAGGACAATGATTAGGCGCAAATACAGAAAACTGCAATCTGTTAACTGAACACGATGATTGCTCATCTTGCTAAACACATAGATCGAACAAACAGACAACAATCTTAAATCTATCAACTCAATTGCTTCGTTCCGAGCTCGTAAGCGTAAGATATTGTGAATGGATGGAATACTTCTGAAGAAAGTCAGTTTCCATTTAAAAAAACAATTGATAATACAGCGAAGAACATTTCGTTCTGTTTTTCACCTTAATTTATGAGAGACATTTCTTCTGATTAATTATTTCCTTTAACCACATTGATCCTGCTCACCCTGTATTTTCCCCAGGCCGATTCAGAAGAGTCGTTATTAGTTCTGTTACAACAAGCTTAACCCGCGTTATGGCTAACCCACATTACAATCATATATCTAGTTCAAATATGCGCTAATTCTACATTAGAATGCTTACGGAAGACGCTACAAACCACAGTTTATGAAAAGTCATGTCTTGGCTTAGATATGCACATCACATGTTCGCCGAACGTTTATTTTGAGCGCAGCAAATGTTATTAATAGTTAAGTCCTTGTGGCTTACTACGCTTTATAAGCACTATTTTGTAGGAGTGAAAGTCAATTTGCTATCAAAAATCTTTACCATTGCCATGTCTTCAAGGCGCAGTTCAATCGATCGGTCCTCGCAGTTGTAGATATGTTTGCTAAGCAAACTTTTTTGTTAGTCTCCTCCTTTTTTTGCAAGCCTCTCATAGTCTATTGAATGTCATTCTGTCTTTTTATCACCGAGCCATAAAAGGTACAAATGTCATCCCTGTTTCTGACGTGGGGACATTGTGGCTATTGCTTCCCCACCCGAATGATCGACATTGAATGCTTAATAATTCGTCATCGACTTCAATTGGCTGCTTCACCCACTACCGACCCACGCTAAAAGTATATCTTACAAACGACTAAATGATGAAATCGATGACGTTGCAATAAGGAGGCTGTAACTGGTGCCTTTGATAATATTTATATGCTGGTTACAAATAATGGCACAATTTTACACAGCAATTGAATCAGGATGTCTTTTCTTCAGTTTGAAAGTACTCTCCTGATAAGTGAGCCAGAAATCTGTTCCATTAGCATGTAACGTTAATAGGATCTCTGAACATTTCGAACATTTTCTAAAGTATTCAATGAATCAGCATCAACGCCAATCCATGCATCTCTTGGTGCGTTCTGTCCGTCAAGCGCAATGCAAAAGCACTGACTAGAAATAACAGTGAAGAAAACAATATATTAGTGGTATTTTAGGCCATTTATGCAAAATAATATGTGCAACATTGTTAGATTCCGATAACTAACGGAGGTTTGTATGTCAACTCTTGTCGTTTAGGTCATTAACACCCTCTCTTGTCAGTGTAAAACGTCATGGCCACTCCTGTCGTTACAAGTAATCCTTCCCTTTATAAATTAGAGCATCTTCATTATGCACAATATTCATAAGGAGAGAATTCCATATCTTCCACATATGCTTGTATCGTTGATGAGTTTAGACATTAGCTATTACAATGCTACAATGTCTTCAAGAAACACGCAGCTCTCCATCTGTTACACTGATTGGGCAAATTCGATTTGGTACAGGTTGCACCCTCTCCCTTGAATTACGCATTAGCTTTTCGTGTTTCCTTTCTACATCATTCGTCAATACGTACGTAATTGAATTATTTTGTCACCCAATTCGATTTCACTAGCATCGATGTCGTCGTCGATCAATGTACAAGATAATCCAACACCATCGTCTCTTGCGTCGTCATATATTATGAAGACGCAAGTAATGTTTTGCTCAGTCGAAAGATGCGATAACGATGATGTGCAGCGTTTAAAACTAGTTTATCTCATTAAACATGAAACTGTCCTGCAATGATGCGGAATTTCCGTTACTCATCAGCGTTAATCATATTTACGGACTGTTTTAACGAAATATCTTGTGCAAACAGGAAATGCTCACGCGCGACGTAGTAGTGTTGCGGGCTGATTGTCGTCCATTGCTTCTGATTTGACAAATCACTGGTTTCATTGCCATCATTTGAAAGATGAATGTTGTAAGACGCATTTGGTATCAGTGAAACGACAAAACTAACACCGTAAAGCCATGTTCAATGATTAATGCAGAATCTCGATAATGAGGGTCGTTGTTTGTGACGTTGGGATGTAGGACCTAATCAGGACCTCATATGACATCATGGTAGCGATCATATACGGCCCTGCAATCAATGCAACCACCTTCGTCATTTGTCCATATTTATCAGTCTTTTTATGATAACGTTTCATACCAAAACCAAGACAGCAACAAACAATGACAGCAATTCAGATACTGTGGAAAATTCTATCTTGTTAGCTATCTTGACGGAATGTAGTGAGGGCAGTGAGAGATACGTATTGCATGCAGCTCAGCTGGTTTTGAACCTACGCATTAAAGCCGTGGTAATTCATTCATTTGCGTTCTCTTATGCACAATATTACCGCAAGAGAACAGGTCTCCTTCCAGCACATTTATTAAGCCCCATGTAGCAATGTAATAAAATCAATATCAACTTTTGTTGCCTTTACATTGATCAGTCACCACCATGAGATTGTTGGCGAATTCACACGACCCTGATACTTCACGCCGTGGCATTTAGTATTCCGCAGCATGCTTTTAATGGATGATTGCAGTGCATAAACCAGTGAATATGTATTAACATCACACACCGACTGCCGCTTCATGTGGGGCTCATCATTGACAGCTATCACCAGACTATGTTCTATACAACCTTTATACACTGTAAATGTACATATGTTATGCAATTATTTGTCATAACAATAACGTGAACGTTTTCGTTATATATGTGCGTTCTATGTATAACTGGATCCCCCATAGTTTTCTCTTGCATATTTTATGAAGACGCATGGGATGCTTTGTTCAGTTACAATACGCACAAGCGCTCGGTGTTGACTGGCATATTGGACATAATGATGGTCTCTATGTTCCGCTTGTGGCTTTAAATTTAGAACTAATTGATTTCATTGAAAGTCACATTGTGTGTGTGCTTGTTTTGAAAAATGCGCTTTTGTAATGGACAGTAAAAACAAAAACAAATGTTCATCTGTGCAGAAATAAATTTTCCGTGTGTGATGCGGACGACATTCACACGGGTCGATAGCACTGCTATTTTTAGCCTTATTGTTTGACAGCTGAATAGCTTTACGCATAGGTGGATACCTAGCACTATTCATCCTCAAACTCCATGCATTATTGTCGGACTACGTGGATGTAAATACAAGCGAACGATTCTTGTCGAGGCAGGGTTCGATATTAAAGCGAGATTACATCGCGTTGTTTTAGGGCAATAG
Organism: Urechis unicinctus; assembly: GCA_034190875.2. Lineage (NCBI taxonomy): Eukaryota > Metazoa > Annelida > Polychaeta > Xenopneusta > Urechidae > Urechis > Urechis unicinctus. Next base: position 40,318,544 of record CM067348.1, on the reverse strand, counting down.
CTCACCATATAGCACATAACAAAACTGTCGGCCGAGACTACGTAGATGTAAATACAAGCAAACGATTCATGTCGAGGCAGGGTTCATCTTGTGGTAAAACAGTTTTATTCCCCATCGTATGTCAGCCGGCTGTGTCGCTTCGCTCTGTTCCATCAGACTTTCAAACCAATAGAGCATGACCCTTTAACTGCCGTTATCGGATTGGCCTCGGCCCTGGGGTACTCAACATTAGCTAGAGTCACAAGTCTCCAACTGTTCTCGTCTCGTTCAGTTTGATCATGCGTAATAACCAGTAGAGCGTGACCCTGTGACTCCCTCTACTGGATCGGCCTCCCTGTATGTTGAAATAGGACCACCATGAGGTGTGCTTGTGGGTGACCGCAGTACTGTGTGTACAGCCGCCGTAAGAATGTATGGCTGTCACACTGTCAGTCCTATTTCTCCCATTTATCTTACTGCAAACGAATCTGGGCTTTTCTATTTGAATATTCAAGGTTGAGGTCTTTTGCTAACGAATGACTGATGTATCACCGGGCAACAGTGGTCGTCAAACGTTATTGACAATGGGCCGTCGGTTTGTACGTATGATAGAATAGAACGGACTGAAATGCCTCCTTACATTAGTCAAGGAATAACTTTGCTACACCTATAATGAGCCACAGTCCAACTAAGGTTTATTGGCTAACATGTCTCGCAATGTCATCATGATGTTTTCTATAGTCAGCAGTCATACAGTCATACAGTCGATTGCCCAGCCTCAGAAACCAATCGAAATAAATATCTAGTTTCCTTCTTATTCTGTTCTTGTATTAGCAGCCACAATAGTAGATAAAAAAAAACATGGATCGAAGATGTCAACGCAGTACCATTTGCTGCCATTAACGCCAACGCATCATAGCAATTTTACTCTGCTTTTACCTCATTTTAATTATTTTAAATAACAGTTTTCCCAAGCGCCCCAAGTAAATAAATCGTAATAACAGTCCAAATGTCAACAAATTTGTCATGAATATTTCGAGCGCCGATAAAACCGTCAATACATGTCCGATAGTAATAAAAATTGGGTCACGTGTTTTCCGTGACATCTTAAGTCGGATCCGTAGATTTCATGGTTGTCGAGGATGAAACTTTAAGTTAGATTCGATTTTAAATCAGTAAACATATTCTGGAAGTGTAATGTAATTGTTAACTTTTTCTAAATATATGTAATTGTAAATAATGCATCGTTAAAAAAATTGTAGCAGGTCGAATATTTTTTCTGCAACAATGAAGTTCCGAAGAGCGATGTCTTTGATTGGACACTTTGGCGATGGAGTTTTGGATGGAAGAGTCACAAATTCTGGAGCATTCCAATTCTGAGAATGCAGCTGGTATTGTGCCGTTCAGATTCGAACTATAACTGTACGAAAACAGCGCAAGAGAATTTTCCAGTGACAGTTATGATTCTCGTGTTCCGAGGAACGTAAATTGGAACACAGACCGTCTTCAAAACATTGATTGGTGAGTCCCATTGGAATTGGAATCAGTGCACGGATCTTTGGATTTTGGGCAATTCTTATCGATCTTAATAAATCAAGCACCTTTGACCTACCACGTTTAATCCTAGGCAAAGAAACTTCGCATCTGACAGCGTCCGGGCAGTTTACTAATTTCGATCACTCATATTCGCGCTGTAGAATGTGGCATCAGATAATCAAAACACCAGCGGCGTGTGCCTTGCCTAGTTTAAACCAATTAACTAATGTACTCCGGTAGATCTTAGTCTTAGACAGAGTCTGGCATGAATTTTATAGGTTTTGAAACCCTGGTTTCAGGTGCATATGTGGAGGCTGCTGAGACATGCCAACTAGTTCTTGCGAACCATGTACGGGAGATACAGCTATTCTTACTCTTGGTAATAAAACCTGACGTTGGTCAGTTGGGCTAATGCCAACCGTCAGGGAAAGTGTCTGCTGACGAGAGATGTGCGGAGCAGGAGAAAGTGATGGTAAAACTAGCAAATTTACTAGAAATTAAATGTGTGACACAGCATCCCAATTCTAATGCTTCATGTCTAAATGAAGATGTGATGGAGACACACAAGGGAAACAAATAAGTACTGACAGACAACAAACGCCAAGTTGTAAATTTATGTTTAAAAAAATATTCTGTCAAATGAAATGTACCCACTGAGCCATTCCTTGTTTGGTGACACCTTGTGCTAGATCAGAGTTCTCGTTAAAATGAAGGACTGCTAGCAGTAGTCTACAGATCAAGAAAACCTACAGTTACGCTGGATACAGGCAGTTCATCTGATAATGCTACCATTATCTTGGAAAGAGAAGTTGGATCCCCATACCATTTCTCGAGATGACACACAATTATGTGGGTTATGCGATGGAATTAACACTTAGAGAAGCCGACTTATTGAATGCTTGGCGATTTTCTGGTATATCAAATGTAGAGTTCAGATCGATTGGGTGGGGTTTCTAGTGCTTCAATCGCCTCATCATTTATATCACTGGCCTTGCATATGTTGATTGTCGTTGCCAAAATATATTCTACATGGCCTATATTGAAAATATATATTAGTTGTTGATTTAAAAGAACAAATTATAATTTTCAAATAAAATGTTAAATTCAGAGACAATCCCTGCCATGACCATTCAGCACTTTCCATACTATGTGACCTCCTCCAAAATTTCCATTAAAATGCATAGTCGCAATAATTGATCTGAGCCTTTCTATCAGGTTGAAACATGATAAGTATGTGCTTTTCATGTTTGATTCATCACATGCTTTGTGATAAGTGGGATTCAGCAGTAAATTAACTCCAATCATGACTAGAATCTAAAGATCTCACTTAAATGTGCAAGTCCAAGCAGCTATACTCGTTAAGGGATGTTGGACACCATGTTGCATTATTTAATTAGAGGATTTGGTTAGTTCAACTTATTCTGCTGATGCTTTCAAAAGGAATCGATTTCTACATATATATCTATACACCACTTATTTTCACTTCTTGGGTTGGTGGGGGTGTCATTATCTAGCTGGGTAAGCCATATCTTTTTTATGTACATTGCAATAAAGGTCAGCTCTCCTTTTGTTGCTCGCTTTTCTCCACTGCCTTAGACCACCTGGCTACCTCTTGCGAACCAAGTACGGGAGATGCTGCTGCACTTCCTCTTGGTTCTAGTGTCTTACCTGAATGAAGGTAGGGAATTCAACGGAATGATCTGTGTTTCATGTGTTTTATCTAGTTTAATCTAGTTATGACAAATTATTTCGGATTAGCCCAACAAAATACTGCTCAGTTATTCATCTTAGTCCCGCAGGCTTCTAGATTTCAATACTCCGTTGTTAAAAGGTATTAACTTGACATATCACTCGTTGTTGATCAAGCAGCTGATTTTCCCTCACACAATCTATTCAACTTTGACTCAACCCTCTGTACTTGTAGCACCCTTCCTTTTGCTCATAAATTGCTTTCATCTTGGGTGTGAGCTGTGCTATTGCAACAAACAGAGGATAATTAAAATTGAGGACATCCTTTGCACGAGTACATTCCACATATATTGAGGTTAACTTCTACATATATAATTTGGCCCGTACGATACATCTTTGGAGGAGTCAACTTAGACAAAATATATGTGCCGACTGTAGTTCTATTCAATCCCAATATGAATTCTGGAATAAGTTGCATTCGGGTTTTGGCTCTAAATAGGAATAAATATGTAATCTCATCTCCTTCTTATTTACCTGACCGTCCATCATGTAGTTGTGTAGCTACCGAAGATTTATATCAGAGGAGGATGTGTTAGTAATCATTGAATACACTCACGGCATCTACTGGCAATCCACTTTGAGCGCACACTGCTGATTTAATACCAGCTCAATAGTTAAATGAAAGAGGAATGGTCGTAGCTCAAGCAGCCCATAATGGCGATTATCTATAATTAACTAAATAAAAGCACTAGGCTGTTACAAACAGGACGTGTATATTTGAGCCAGTATCATTCAGTACAGCCTCAATACATTGAGTGCGCCAGAGTGATTGCTCTACATTAGGCGAGGTTTTATCGGTTTAACACATTGCCACTATTTTGAAAATGTCGAAAGTATAAACGATATTATGGCAAGATCGTAATGTGTTATTTTGCTGCAACAATATTCCTTAAAGGTCAGAGTTAACATTGTTGCGAACATAAACAAACGCCACCGAAAACGTTTTAAAAAACGCAATAATGAAAATCCGACAAGTACAGAATTGGTGAGCGTTCGCGTTAAAGAGAAAATCGGCCGCAAACTTTCCGGAATTCGAAGCAACTCAGCTGAAATCTTCCAGGCCATTTTATTCCGTCCAGTCGCTAGGGGGCGTACCGCGTGACGTCATTTCTCGCGTTGAGGAATCTCGAAGACACATTTTATCCTTACCGTTCGGTTTTTATAATATGTCGACATCCGATGAAGACTGTGAGACGCCGTTAAACGAGGTCAGCATTCGCACAGCAATGAGTTAACAATATGAACCGCTGAGGGTCCCACAAAACTGTCAAAGAATTAGTAAGAATCTGAGTCGGGTTCCGAGTCTGATGCGAGCTCGTTGGTTCTTAATGGCAGCGAGGAAGCGGATGAGCAGCAATGTTTATGTAACAACTGCGCTGCAAAAAAAAAAAAGCCGACCTGTTGCTTACCGCGCCCAAAACTCGTACAATACATGAATAACTCTTTCAAATGTATCACCCAGCATCCCAGCTTTGTTTCCAACTGCATGGAGAATATGTACTCAAGGCGCCCAGGCACGAATTTATACAGATGGATGGCCCTATTGGTGACGAGATTTTCCCCAATGAGTAAGTCTGTACTTCATTGTAATTTTATGGAGCAAATTATATACTTTCCAAGTTGCACTGAGTCAAACAGCTTTGAATAATAGGCTTTCATGTTCCAAAGAACATAGTATATCAACATACATTGGTAACGGCTATAGACATTAGGGCTTGGACTCATTATTTATTTCATCCCAAAGCCTGTGTCTCCATCTCTGGGCACTGTAAAACCCATCTGTTAATTTGTTTCAATTACATAACACATGAACAAAGGTATGATTGTTGATCAACATCTCTTTCACTTTATTCTTGCAGAAGCTATTTGTTATGTCATAACAAAAAAACAATAATATTTACTGTAAATCAACAAAACAAAACTGGTGACTAATTCCCCGGCTGCCCCCTCCTTATACAGTATATGCGTTGCTCTGTACATCAACACGTTACATTGTATCCGCTACATGTCTTATGCATATAAAGTGTACATGAAATATCACAAAAAATATCTGCAACAGGAATTAATTTTAAATAAACATTCCAATCATATACTGAATATGAGGGCTGGTAAATATTCATATGTGAGGAATCATTATAAGCGTAGTAGATGAATGCTATTGCTTTCAGAGTCTTCCGCTTTCTTGCGTACAGAAGTTTTGTATACGTGATTTGGCATAAGAAAAACAGGAAGGTTCTCCCTTCATGCGTTGTCACCAAAATTCGAAGTGCCTTTCCTGACCTCTCTGGTCATTATCGTGGCTTTAGAGAAGCTTTATGACTGACTAGTGTTAAACCTACACATATGAGTACCAACCAACACTTATTTTGAAGGTCTTTTACAAGCAGCAGCAATGGGAGGGAGTACTTCTCTTTCTCTGACCAGTACTTTTGCTCTTCTGTAGCTCGGACGTTTCTCCCGAAGATGTAGTACCTGGGTCATCAGTCAATATATTTTTGAAGCACATGCCATAATACTTATATAAGTTGTTGTGATCAGCATGTATAAATAAATGATAACTGACTGAAATAAATCTCATTGAATAAATTATGCAAATAACACAGTTTCTGTAGGTTGATGTTCACTTGCTTTTAAGCAATTCAATCAATAACATTACTTACTAAATGTTATCGGTACTTTTACAGCTTTCAGCATTGGTTTACCGTGTGTGGCCTTGGGAATGAAATTTACCCACTGAGCCATTCCTTGTTTGGTGACACCTTGTGCTCGATCAGAGTTCTCGTTAAAATGAAGGACTGCTAGCAGTAGTCTACACAACAAGAAAACCTACAGTTAATGAAAATTCAAGTAACATGTTCTATAGATATAACTCGCAAGGAGTTGCACATAAAGGCGCATCTAAAACTATCACCACTTTCAATCTTTACCTTGCTTCCATAGTTGCAAACGGGAAGTGTACACTCTTGGGTGCGAAGAAAAATTACCACTTTATGAAACACTTTCAAACTTGACGTTTGCTCTGCTGGTGACAACCGACCAATATCCTTGACGAGAATCTTACTGCTGACAAGAAGTTCAAGCTCTTTATGTGGTTTGGAACCTGAGACATAAAGTTGACACCTCAATTGAATTGTACAGTTATTTAACATGAAAGGCAGTGATCTGAAACTTAATATATCTGAGCACTGTTAGCACAGGGTTTTGTTTGACAAAGCAATACTAAGCTGTGTAACACCAATGGGTGATTATATAAACACAAAGCCTAGTAATAACAATACATGTTACCTATATATCCTTTATATTATGTAAAGATCTAGTTTGATATATTCTGAATCACCTAATGGGATCCACTGTCTGTCATCTAACTCTTGATGAGTGCAGTCAGGGTACAACTTGCCATGGCTCGTGACAGACATCCACTTTTCCATTACCAGTGCCTCATCACCATGGCTCGAGGCTGCACAAAAAAGTAAACGTGATTGCTCATACTGCGAGCCCAGTCTGTAAGAATCTGACAATCGCGCCTTCTTCCTTTCGCAATAATTTTTTTCTTCACCCCTGTACAGCAACAGCATGGATGATATAACAGATGTGACATGTGTGACTTTTGGAACAACAACACTTGCCATAACAGGTTAAAGCAGTATGTAGTATGGCTGTACACCAGGTATACTAAAATACAAGTTACTCCATACTAGAGTCACAACAAACCTTTTGCAACATGTCATACATCAAACCAATGGTAAACGAGTGGCTGCTCCTCACGCATGTATTTCTTCACACCAATATGTCTATCAGTTGTTGAGGATGTGATCTCTATCTCATTCAGGCGTAATCAAATAACGTGGGGACAGCATCATCATTCAGTCGAGCGTTTCTTTTCAGGCCAAGTTGTTTAGTGCGCTCCGGATCGACTTTACAGGAATCACGAGTGAAGTGGTCAGAGGATAACACGTGCTTGTCTTGGGCTTCCACGAGGATAGTCGTTTCACTTTGGCTATCCAAACTTGTCGACTTGCTTTGTCGGATTCTTTTTGCGGAAAGTTGAAAAACCTCTTAACCGATCCTTCCCCATTCTTACATCCAACAGCGCAACAGCACGGCATATTCACCATTTCTTCTACAAAATATCGCTAAAAATGACGCGGCCTACCGTGTAAACACGAGTAGAAAAGTTGTCCTGTCTAAGCGCAGTAAACTGATAAGAAAATAATTAATTTCACTAATTAGAACGGTCTCATTGAGCATTCATAGGCAGAATCTATTGTTTTGGAATACGAACTAATGACTGACAACGAAATCATTTTTTTTGTTCTTGATCTTTAAACAGCCGTTCGAGACCAATCGGACGCAAATACGAGCAAACAATTCTGATTAAGAAAGGGGTTTTTCCCAGGGCCAGTCAACCGACAGTCTCACACCTCGTTCTGTTCTTTTAGTCGATTAAATCAGCAGAGCACGGTCCATAAAATGCTTTTATGGGGTCGACCTAAGCACTGAATTTTAGTCCCTATACAGGGGTAGGAATAAGCTTGATCAATGGGCCAGCCAGGCCCCTGGTTTCAAAGGTGCCACCAGCTACGACAAGTTACGACATTTGCGCATAGAAAATTATACAATAGAGATTGTCTCCTTAAAAATTTCTTCATTATGCATTAACAGTGGCACGCATAATGCGAGTTATGCTCCATTAAGACAGGAAGAGGTGTTGTCAAACAATCTATTTAAGCGGATTACATTAGTGGATAAATTACCTACGCCTTACTTCAACTCACTAACTACCTCCACCCATCCGCTTGAAGATCCCAAACCAAGCAATCACGCACAACAGCATGCATATTAATGCCTGAAACCATCTGAAGACCAATATCTTATTTCTTATGGACGTGAATTTTATATCATCTGAGGCGGAAAACGGTCAAAATTTAAACGAGAATACCAGAAAATGGTAGAAATTCATTTAAATATTTTTGTTAACAATGTTCGGAGGGATGGAACAATTTCTATATAAACACATTACATCGACGTTACATAATCTACAAAAACGGCGGAAAAGTCGAAATATAGACTTCCAGTTTTTGCATGAACAGTGAATTGAGTATTCAGCATTTATGTGCATGGTAAAACAAGACAAAAGCGCATTAAAGACCATAAAGACCTAGCGCCTTGCGTATAATGTTATTGGACGATTTAAATATTGTACAAATCAAAGTCTGAATATATGCATCTTAGTGTTCTTTACATTCACCAAACACACAGCGCGGGTTCACTGTTTTGATGATGGTCAGCAGCAACGTATGCAGACACAAGCCTTCATATAGATTTAGCCACAGATCCTCTAATGTTGGCAGAGATATGCAACACCTTGAACTCGCTTTGATGGTGAGGTAACACATTGTTGTAGAATATCCTCAATGATAACATGTTTTTAACTATTGCTTGATCATATGATGATTGCTCCACCTTCTTCATTCGAAAAAACGTGAATTGTACAAATGTCTTTTATTCATTAATCATAAAATAAATAATCAATCACATATGTAGCCCTTGCTTAGAGTCAGCCTCCGTGGCCTAGATGAAAGAGCAGAGATGGAGAGTGTACCAACGGTGTCTTCTCTTTTTTCATCATTATCAGTCGTGCATGAAGGCGTCATCCTGTCTTTGATTGATGAACGATTCCTTAGACATGTCAGTATCGCAGTATGATTTGCGTGTTGCAATAGAAATGCAGCAGAAGATTGTTATGTTTGTTTGTTTACGTCTAGAATAGATAATATTGTTCGGTTCAGCATTGCAAACTTCATATAATAAATAATTGTGTTTTATGAATTGGCAGACGGGCTGTTTTGATGATATATTATTCCCTCTCAAGGAGAAGGAAAGGTCAGTAGACCCTGAATATTACAACAATTTGTCTCAAGGACAACAATCATTGCGTATTTGAAAACGGTATCAAGAAAAATTCGTTAATCGAAAAATCTGCTTGAAGTCAGATCGGCATTGATGTAAAATATCCATATTAATGACAGTTTCATGGTGCAATGGCGTATTGATAAGAAGATAATTTATGCATATTGGTTATGTCTACAGACAAGAAATGGTCTTGGTGGATGATTGGAACCTTGAACAATTCACCAACCCATAATCACCACTGAGGATAAGCCAATTTGAATGTTTTCGTGCTTGATACTAGATTTATTTAAGACCCTAGGATTCCTTTGTTATGTTGGGTTAGGGTAGCCTGGCATGAATTTATGAGGTATTTGTGTGGGTGCATTTGTGTGCGTGGTTATTTGTGTTTATGTTTGTCTTTGTCTGTTTCTTATGTGTCTGTAAATCTGGATGATAAGCTATGGTACAATATGCAATTTCAGAAATGCGCCTGTGCTATATTATCCTATTACTACAATTCACAAGTTCGTCACTTGGAGATTGGTCAGTTCTAATCTAATGTACACCAAATATCACTTATCCTTATATTTTGCCGTAAATATAAGTTGGTCGAGTAAAGAAGTCGTTTTAAGTTTATTATCGTCCAAGAGTTGTGTCAACCTTACTTGGTATGCCAAGAATGGAGTTCAGGGAATGTGTTCTGTTCTCTGGCTTAAGACTGACTGCCCCGTCGGTCGATCTAAGGGCCGATCGGCGTCCGTTTAGGGGAGGCTCTAATTGGTTGGCCAATGAGAGCACAGGGACCGATTAATTATGGTTGCAGTACAGCCGCCTAAATGTTAAAATGTTACTTTACAACATCTCCCTCTCCTTTAAGGTGCATTAATATCCACCAAAGAAGGTAGACGTATGACTAACTAGGAGTAATATCTTGAACAGGAACTTTTTAGAAATTAAACTTTATAATTGTTTAGCAAGAACTATATTCATATTAATTTACTTATAAAAACTTTATGATATGTAACAAATACATCAATTACTACTCTCGTGAAAAGTATTTTTCTGTTTACAATGTAGTCGATTTGGACTAAATGCTTTTTAAAGCCGATGCAACTTTAAACACATGACCTTTGATCACCAGCATATCACGTAACACTTAGCAAATGTATGGTAGCGTATATGGTCACCTGCTGCCTCGCCCGCATTCTTTGGCATACGCTAACCTAGCATGCTCATTCAGCCTTTAAACACATTCGAGTTAAGGCCAACTGGCTGGCGAAATACCTCTCCAATTCGATGAGTCATCTGTCTGCAATGCTGTTTTATCTAAGGGATACCAAGACGATGCTGCTGCCTGTTAACAATAGGCGGTGAAGCCTAGTAAATTGGCTATTGATTGCGTGATGCCCCAGCGGATCACGTAGGTTATTCAGGCAATGTGTTTCGAATGCAGCATATGGTCATCATCTCAATCTCATGATACATCAATTTATGGTTACACCACGGGCAGAAACCCCACGAAGCACACTTCTCATAATCCAGCAATAGAATAACAAACGCCCTGACATAACTTACGGTTGGAATCTATATCTCTATCATCCTGCTCGGGAATGGATCCAATGCATATGCTTCACACATCTCAACATACTACATTGTTCTCTGTATGTGAAAGTACAGTTCATTTCGCGCATTGATTCACGTCGCTTTACCCTTGTCTTTGAGAATCTACACGTTACTATACTGATGTGTTCCAATTAAAGCACTTCTACATAAACGCTGATGCTTTCGTTCGACCTCATACATGATAAATCGTTCATCCTCATTGTCAGCACACATTTATTGCCATCATTGTCGACTTACCTATGGTTTGTATAATAAAATCATTTATGCACCAAGTGTCACTATTTAACTGAACGCTAAGCTATGGGGGGATAATAACATACAGATATCCATAGTTCACATTATCTGGTGTTTTCATCAATGGCTGCATTTGCGAAGGCTTGCATGTTCGATTATTTACTGATACATAATGGTCAACATATTTTATTGGAGTGGCCTGTGTCAACATGCATGACAATGGCAAGTTGCACTGCCATGCATGCTACATATTCATGCTACATGCTATATATTCAGGCAAGAATGGGCGGACATGTGAATTACATTCCTCATAAAACATCAACATTACCAAAACTCAAGTATCAATTTCACCCAGCAACTAGGCTTATTATGCAACACCTATGTCCTTTTTTGTCATAATAAAGGAATCTTACATCCTGAATAGCACTAGATGCCCAAGCTTAGCGGAAGGTTCTGCTAAAATATTAGCAGGAAAGTTTTCTACATAGATACATAATTGCTAGAGATCAAGCGATGAACAATTGCCAAAATAAAATTGTTTCAGCGTTTCATAAAACAAATGTAGTGATACGCTATGGTGTCTTTAGCAGACATTCAATGTAAGTGTCAAATGATAAAAGCAAATCCGCAAATGTGTGATTGACAATTTCCTCAGCCAAAATTATCGTTGCATGCATGAAGGCATTGGAAAGGGAAAACACCATGTCGAAATCCTCCATTAACGACCCCATGACACAGAGGACCAATTGCCATGGTCATTTGCCTCGAGAATATAATGATGGGGACAAAGTGAGGAGTGAATTGTCTCGGTGGTGATTTCTCGTGAAAGACGAATATGTGGTTTTTAAGACCGACACCAGGCATACACACGGGATAGATTAAGTAGTACTGTTAAGACTAACGTGATAGTCATCCAATTCACTTTGAAATAGGATGTGATGGATGGAGATTATCGCGATACTTAGACAGTTGCATATCAGCGTCATCTACCCAGTACTTGCCAACCCCAAGCCCACACCTGACTAAGTCAGTGCAACATCATATTATTGAATTACTGGGTCGGATAATCCCCTTTCAGGGATGAAACCAGAAGTCAATAAACTACAGCATATCTGTGAAATATCATGACAAAAGTAAATACATCCGTATAATTTTAATTATATGCTTTCTGATTGGCTGATATTTTTGTCGATGATAATTGTGCTGAGTGACGTCACTCGGCTGGATATATGCAAGGAGAGTCCATAACAGACTATTCAATTGGTTAAACAATACATCGATTGCTACCGATAATAATATCCGACCAATCAGATGCAAACGATCTTAAAGATGGGCAAACCCAGGTAACTTACAAAGACCACAGTCGCATTAAAGCGAATTAGGTACAGCCACCGAAGTTTGCAACGTCTCACATAAACAAGTAACTAATGCGCCGGCAGTGATTGCTAGCATAACTGCATCTATGTAAAGCTATATATCCAATGCCAGCACAGAATCACACTGAATGAGTATTTTGTTAACTTTAATAGCAGAAGGATCTGCATTAATCATGCAAAATATGTCATGTTATAGGCTTTTGTACGTGCGTATAATAAATCAAAATGGCTGCAATGATAACGCACACAACTGGCCGCTGACACATGGATTCCATTGGCGATCTACTTTGTGTTCGAACAACATATTTCTTTTGCATCATAAACGTGTCCCTAGTTAAATATCAACATGTCAGTAGATGCAGGAGAATACATTGATATTTACATGGAAACCATTATCGTTATCCTCATCGCGACCATTAATCCATAAAGAGCAAGACGTTTGATACCATGGTCCATTGATCCTAATTGTCAGCGGATTCTGCTCATAAGTGACTCAATGTAGCGTTGTAAATATAAATATGCAACATCCTTGTAATTACCATCACTTGAATGTTGGGGTTCATGGGGATGTAGATGGGACGCTATAGACTTCCGCTTCATTCACCAGTAATGACCTTCCAGTGACGCAAATGAACATTGCAACTGGTCTCCTGTCTGTCAGTGGGCATCCAACGAATGGTCGCTGCAGGGTACTTAGCCATCCCATTTTGTCCATTTATCCACTAGTAACTGAAGCACAGGCAATAAAGCATTGACAACTATGGCAATTATTAGTCCAATTTAATACTACAGATGTAGAGTAGCCTTCACGGTATTCAATGTTATTGTGAGAAATCTGGTTACAATGGGTATTACCTTGATTATACCCCTCGTGACTAGGATGTTCACGTTAAGATGTGGTCCCACCTCTGAATGGGGATGTATCTGACTCAGTGGCCCAATGACATCGCAACCCCCATCCATCCATCTTTCGCTTGAAGACCTTATCACTAATTAAAAGTGATGTAAAACCCTAGTATTCGATTTCGATCAGATTTGTTTTGGATGACTACCTTGTTAGCGTTGATAGTATAACTAAATATACCCCTTCAATCGCAAAAATATACAAAGCAATTCCACAAAAGTCGTTAATTCCGCTTGGTAGTTGCTTTATGGTAAAGCAGCATATTTGATTTACACCACAAATCGACATCGAGGCAAAACGCACATCATAAACAACTTCTTGTGGTTGCAGCATCTTGAGTAAAGCGTTGCAATCATCTCTAAGTAGGCACAACGAATTATTTGTTGGGAAAGCATGATCCCTTTTAATATTCAGTGCTTACAGAGATTGTGTCATTATTTTCCCTTAACAACATAAACCGATCGTCATTCATGTGTGATGGAACACCATGCGTCATAGTACTATTTTATTACAGAATATAACATTTAGCATCTTGATTTCGCTTGGCTAGATGCACATACATTACGTTCACTAAAGGCCACGAATGGAGCTGATGATTACAGAGGAAATATAGGTCGGGCAGAATTGTAATCATCAAGAACTCGCAGAAATTCTTAGGGTCTCAATGTAATTCCCTAGACCGCATAGCTATTCATAGAGCCTAGGAAAGAAGTCATAAATGAATCCATTGTTTTTCTGCACGATAATAAGTGTTGTTTGCATCCGCATCACCATGATGCTGCATATTATATATTACATTTGTGATATAAAAAGCCTTTAAACACCCCCTCCCCCGGCATGTTTAGTACTTTAACTAATATAATCAGCTGCATTTCCATAATCCTTTGTTACTGATTATCAATGGTATCCCCTCATGCTGAGCTAAATGTAGCTATGCTAATGGGAGAAAGCTCCATTTTGGTTACAACACTCAAAAGAGATCGCATTATGCGAGCGGCTCAGGATGAATGACGTGGTTCCTAGATAAAATACTCCTGAAGAAGACGTGCTATTTGTTGCCGCTAAATTAACCTGTTATGGCTTTGCCGGGAGGCAAATGAACATGGCAAATGGTCCTCTGTGTCATGGGGTCGTTAATGGAGGATTGCGACATGGTGCTACCCTTTCCAATGCCTTCGTGCATACAAAGGTAATTTTGGTTGAGGCAATATCGATTTAGCAGCTGTTGCAATTATCAATCACATATGCTGAGTTGCTTTCATAATATGATACTTCATATAAATATTTTCTAATGACACCCCTTCTTACCTGTATATTGTTGTGGGATGGCTAAGATAATAACATTTCATTTTTCATTTCATCGCCGATCATTTTGCACATTGCACTTTGCCGTACGCGGTGCAAAATATAACCCGCTACCCACATACATGAATCCTTAACGATCAGCACAATCTTTAAAACCAGACATATAAATGGCAACCCAAATCGGCCCTATAATTTCTTGTAAGCAATTCCCCTAAATATCTCTGAACCCGGATAAATTTTGCAACATAATTGTTGGTACACTACATTTGATTTTTGCCTCATAACAAACTGCATCATGCGATCATGCAATCCTGCTCCTGTAGATGCGTCAATGAGCATGGCAATGTGTTGTTTGTGTCTATGTTGAGGCTTTCAATGCAATCATATATCAGCAACGGAATCATTGACAAACCGCAGACGCTGTCTTTATAAATACAAGAGTAGCTCAAGCTGGACCAAAAAGCTCGTCTGCGACATAATCTCGTTTACCCGATATTCCCTTACACAGCGCGAAAGCATTTGCATCGTATGTTACTGATGATTATTGACGTAATTTCAACCGCTATATCATCCAGTTTATATTACTCGTGTATTTGTCTAGGTTCCAATTACGCATCATGACAGTGTCCATGTTTCTTTTGCGCATCGTGACAGTGTCCATGTTCCTATTGCGCATCGTGACAGTGTCCATGTTTCTATTGCGCATCGTGACAGCGTCCAGGTTCCTATTACGCATCATGACAGTGTCCATGTTTCTTTTGCGCATCGTGACAGCGTCCAGGTTCCTATTGCGCGGCGTTTCACTGTCCATGTTCCTATTGCGCATCGTGTCGGTGTCCATGTTCCTTTTGTGCATCATGTCAGTATCCAGGCTTCTATTGCGCATCGTGACAGTGTCCATGTTCCTATTGCGCATCGTGACAGTGTCCATGTTCCTATTGCGCATCGTGACAGTGTCCATGTTCCTATTGCGCATCGTGACAGTGTCCAGGTTCCTATTGCGCATCGTGGCGGTGTCCATGTTCCTATTGCGCATCGTGTCAGTGTCCAGGTTCCTATTGCGCATCGTGTCGGTGTCCATGTTGCTATTGTGTATCGTGTCAGTGTCCATGTTTCCATTGCGCATCGTGACAGTGTCCAGGTTCCTATGGCGCATCGTGTCAGCGTTCAGGTTCCTATTGCGCATCGTGTCGGTGTCCAGGTTCCTATTGCGCATCGTGTCAGTGTCCATGTTCCTATTGCGCATCGCGTCGGTGTCCATGTTTCTATTGTGCATCGTGTCAGTGTCCATGTTTCTATTGTGCATCGTGTCAGTGTCCATGTTTCTATTGTGCATCGTGTCAGTGTCCATGTTGCTATTGCGTATCGTGTCGGTGTCCATGTTTCCATTGCGCATCGTGTCAGCGTTCAGGTTCATATTGCGCATCGTGTCGGTGTCCAGGTTCCTATTGCGCGGCGTTTCACTGTCCATGTTTCTATTGCGCGGCGTTTTCTGTGTCCAGGTTCCTATTGCGCGGCGTTTCTGTGTCCATGTTTCTTTCGCGCGGCGTTTCTGTGTCCATGTTTCTATTGCGCGGCGTTGCTGTGTCCATGTTCCTATTGTGCGGCGTTTCATGTCGTTTCTTTCGCGCGGCGTTTCTGTGTCCATGTTTCTATTGCGCGGCGTTGCTGTGTCCATGTTCCTATTGTGCGGCGTTTCAGTGTCCATGTTTCTTTCGCGCGGCGTTTCTGTGTCAATGTTTCTATTGTGCGGCGTTTCTGTGTCCATGTTTCTTTCGCGCGGCGTTTCTGTGTCCATGTTTCTATTGCGCGGCGTTGCTGTGTCCATGTTCCTATTGTGCGGCGTTTCAGTGTCCATGTTTCTTTCGCGCGGCGTTTCTGTGTCCATGTTCCTATTGCGCATCGTGTCAGTGTCCAGGTTCCTATTGCGCATCGTGTCGGTGTCCATGTTGCTATTGTGCATCGTGTCAGTGTCCATGTTTCCATTGCGCATCGTGACAGTGTCCATGTTTCCTATGGCGCATCGTGTCAGCGTCCAGGTTCCTATCTCGTGTCAGCGTCCAGGTTCCTATTGCGCGTTCGTGTCAGTGTCCATGTTTCTATTATTGCGCATCGCGTCGGTGTCCATGTTTCTATTGTGCATCGTGTCAGTGTCCATGTTTCTATTGTGCATCGTGTCAGTGTCCATGTTTCTATTGTGCATCGTGTCAGTGTCCGTTTATTGCGTATCGTGTCCATGTTTTTCCATTGCGCATCGTGCAGCGTTTTCATATTGCGCATCGTGTCGGTGTCCAGGTTCCTATTGCGCGGCGTTTCACTGTCCATGTTCCTATTGCGCGGCGTTTCTGTGTCCATGTTTCTTTCGCGCGGCGTTTCTGTGTCCATGTTTCTATTGCGCGGCGTTGCTGTGTCCATGTTCCTATTGTGCGGCGTTTCAGTGTCCATGTTTCTTTCGCGCGGCGTTTCTGTGTCCATGTTTCTATTGCGCGGCGTTGCTGTGTCCATGTTCCTATTGTGCGGCGTTTCAGTGTCCATGTTTCTTTCGCGCGGCGTTTCTGTGTCAATGTTTCTATTGTGCGGCGTTTCTGTGTCCATGTTTCTTTCGCGCGGCGTTTCTGTGTCCATGTTTCTATTGCGCGGCGTTGCTGTGTCCATGTTCCTATTGTGCGGCGTTTCAGTGTCCATGTTCTTTCGCGCGGCGTTTCTGTGTCCATGTTTCTATTGTGCGGCGTTTCTGTGTCCATGTTTCTATTGCGCGGCGTTTCTGTGTCCATGTTTCTATTGCGCGGCGTTTCTGTGTCCATGTTCCTATTGCGCGGCGTTTCAGTGTCCATGTTTCTATTGGGAGTCGTGTCGATGTTCAGGTTCCTATACAGAGCCTCGTCACAGACAGCAACAACCAATTGCCATGCTCATATGTGTCACTACAGAAGTATTATAAGTTGATGAAGCAGCAGTCAATGGCACGCGATGTACAGTATCTTGGATCCCCAGCCTCCATCTAGAGTTGCTCGCGTGAAGCAATCTTGTTTGAGACAAAAACCGAATGGAGTCTACTACCATGATATATACACTTACATGTCTGGGTTTGATAATGTTGCTTATGGTAGATGGTACTGAGCAGGTTGGGAGGGTTGTGTAGTTTGTTGGTCTAAAAGACGTTGACACTTAATAAATGCATGATGTAAGAGTAATACGGGAGGTTGATGAAATAATGACCAGGGACGCAATTTAAGGCGACGATTTTCAAGTCAATGATGACTAAGATGATGATTACGATGAAGATAATGATGATGATCGTGATGATTATGATGATCATGACGACGACGATGATGATGATCATGATCATGACGACGACGACGATGATGATGATGATGATACACAGCCATGAATAACCCATGCATATATAAGCAGAAGCAAGTCGCTAAAACATTTAGGGTGGTTCTTTATTATGCGATCACATGGCAATCATAAGCACAGCATTAAGCCTTTCGCATCTGCTGCTTCCAATATAAAGCACAATATGGTTTTATTAGCATGCCATTCGCCTACAGCAGTTCTGTATTCTACAAATAAACTCGTGTGCGCGTCTAAACGGTGCAATATTTAATGTAGCATTTACTCGCCTATTCACTATGACCATGATAAGTATGCTGGAAGTCTTGTGGTAGTGAACAGGTCGACATGACAGTTGGATCCTTCAAAGACCACGCTGATTGTGAGCATTGCATCTCATACTAGTATAGTACATTTTCAATCATGACCATTAAGTGCAAGGTTAAATTACATTCCAATATTCCTTTTTGAAGAGCTGAAAAAGGGGTCCGTTTGTGAAAATCATCACAATCACCACAAATGTAAGATCACTTCATGCTAGTATAATCTGTCCTCTCCCTTCACGAGTTCCTCAAAATCGATCAATCTTAGCTTTTCCACCAGTGTGACTTGGATGTGTTATAGTTAAACTGACCCTATACCTATACCCATATGCGGACATATTCTTGTTGTACATTGTAACAGAACTCAAACCTAACACAACGCCAAGTACACTGCCAACTCATAGTTTGTTCTACAAAATCTACACACATATCTTGATTATAAGATCACACGTCCAAATGGACAAATCAACAAGCCATCAACCAACTGTGATATCAAATGAACCATCAGCCATTTTCTAAAATGGTCATTGGGCCCCGATTCGTCCTTGAATAAATACATGGAGTACACATGTATATATGAATATACGGCGGATATGTTTGTTGGGGCACGTATACAAAAAGCTACATCCCTCTACCTTCTCAATGGCAATGCCTGATATACAGTGTGATGGGTCAATAATCATTGGATAAATAATTATTTTCACACTTCAAATTATTCTTCAAATGTGTATCAGTAAACATGTGATTGGTACAATTCAAACGACTAGATACATTGTGTGCATGTTGCACCAACTTTACATATACAGGAATATAGTTTTGTCATAATGCTCAAATTCGTAATTTTACAATGCACTACATAATATATCCAATGCTATATGTACATTACTAATCCTTGAGTCTTAATGAGTATTCCTTAATCAACAAGTGACATGGCATATTAGACTGCAAATGTGACTAAATAAATGTGTACCATGTCAAAGTGCAATATCAACTTAATCTAGCAAGTTTGTCACAGAATTGATAATATACCGGCAATAGCACATCAAGCCTATCATTGTCCTAAGACTTCTGAACCACAACATACTCGACTAAGAAGCACTCGGATAAAACACTCCTTCTAAATACATTTTAGGCCATGTATAGTTCCAATCAATCCAAGCACAACTGTAATTCAACGTTATAAAATAATACATGTAAATATTATAATTGTTGTCAAACATATGCCAAATCTATCGGATTTCATGGAATGTGTGACAGTTGATGCTGTTGATTCAACATATAAGTCAAGCCTCGTGCTTACTTACCATGCAACGTACAATACATAGTGCTTGTTACGGACAAACCATGACGGAAACTGCTACATTACAGCATTAGTTTTGTCAACTCTGACCACTACGTGCCACAATACTGTTTGGTTGCAAAAACATACAAAAACGTCAGTCATTTCAACTTCATCTTGACTTCGCCTTGATTAATTCTGATAAACATCCCAACAAACAATTTCCATATGAAGTACACATTGACTATATATCCTCTGTTTCATTCGGTTCTGCTTCACGTTTGAGTCTATATTCAACAGCAGCATAGAAAAGAATGGCAAGAGAAAGGAGGCTGATGAGGATGTATAGCTTGACAGCTACACAGACAACAGCACCGAGCATGAAGGCAATGCAGGCCCCCAGGCCCTGTAACATGCGGAAGTTCTGGAAGGCCACGTCATGATCTTCACTGCAACTGATGTTCACCAAACCTGTAACAATCACGGCAAGCATAAGAAAATAAAACCCCATATTCTAGATTCTAAATTTAACAAGAATAACATTTTACAGAGGCAAGGCTATACATTTTATTCAGTTAATATGAGTGGATTATGAGTGTCAGCATGAAGAATAATGCTAAGTAAGACCGAAGCATCGTGCCTATCCATTGCCAAATAGACATTAAATAGAGCCATATAATTAATCGAGACATCGGCAATACATCATAATGTATGCCCATTCAAAATGTCATTATGAACTGTTACTGTTGTTTTTTTTAACCAGATGAAAGAAAACAAGTAAGAAATGTAATTACAATTGCATTGTGTTTGCCAAATGGCATCACAAATCCCCCAGAGAGCAGACACAACGAAGAAGACAGGTGTTAGAGCTTCTCCAGGTATCCATACCAGCAGAAAAACCATCAAGGCCAGGTGTAAAATGGCACCCATACCAATTATGGCCTCGCGTGGGATGTGTCGGGTAACGATACCCACCAACACAGAAAATAGAGAGTTGGTCATTCCTAAAGTGATCATGTTGTATCCAACGAACCGTTTACCAATGGTACATGTTATGTAAGACTGAAATCAGAGCAACAACATATTGATTATTATCAGTGGTGAACCATTATTTTATTATTCGACGTAAACAAATACGAAATACTTTAATTACCTTATTGTAATCCGCATAAACAAATCCTTGCTCAAAACCGTTAAAGAGGAGAAGAGGTATGAGAAGTCTATAAGTCTTATGTCGGGATAGTTGCTGAACGTTCGTCCACACCATCTACAAATAATACATAAAGCATGGCAAGCATTGTCAAAAATATTTTTAAAAAAGGATTAATTCCATAAATCATCTGTCTTGGGAAAGATATCCCAAAATACAAAACATGCCAAAACTTACCTGAAGACACGGTTTTTCGGAATCACTCTTGGCGCCGATTTTCTCCAGTCCAAAAAAAACGAGACTGAATCCAACAAAGGCGAAGACTAAATTGGATCCCATCAACTTCATAACAGGGCCCGATGCCGACGCCACAGCTGCAACAAAGTGTGTCAAACTTCATCAAAATATCAATTTCACAGCACAGGTGTTTTGGTTCTAACAGCAGCAACACTATCCGATATAGCTGTGTTAGTGGAACATAGCTGTGTTAGTGGAACGCAGGACACAGTATCGTTCCGACAAATTACGAAATCTCACTCATACCAATCAAGATTCACTCAAAAGACCACGTCTGATGATCAAGGATGATATCCTTTAATATGCAGTACAAACTTGCCACCATCCATGTAGCACCATTCGTTCATTATATTGCATGCTGTTCAGGGACTACTCCATCACTTGATGCCCCATTTCGCCTACGAGCTCGCTTGCTATATACGATGAATCGCCCAAAAGAAGTGCAATTCGCTTTCCAATTTCGCTTTGTGTAAATAACCGATTCCCAGAACGGCAATAGCTATGGTACCGCAACAACCAATACTGGCTAAATAAGTTACATCCGGGCACATTCAGGAACATATTGAGGTAGAATTGTAAGTAATGGATAATGAGTTATTCGCGAAATATATTTGGACTAACAGTCAAAGGGACAACTTCGCAATCATCGTACAATTGTTCATGACGATACATGATAATTATACCGCCAAAGATATTAACCAACGATAAATTTGTATTGACACCTAGATACTCCATAAGTAATGTGTAATATGAACCACCGACAATGCAACAGTTTGTGCAAGGTTGCATGCAGTAAAAAACGTTTGATGGTTTAGTATTGCTGACGCGGAGTGGGCATAGGGTGATGATTCACTGCATCTGTAACTCGTACGGGATCACAATAGGTCATGGAACGACTGAACTTTGATATTATGGTCTTACATATCTTGAAGCATATACGGAGCTAAAGTAGATAAATAAGGTTTTCGGGTAAATATGCTAACAATAGACATCCTGGATGTAAATCCCAACACCAAGCCCTAATAATATGAGAGACTGTTGATGATTCGATTCAAACTGAATCAGACCAATCAAAAAAATTAAAGGTGCCCACAGCATGTATTTCTTTATGTCATTGATGGATCAATGCTTCTCTCCTAATGTCCGTCCTAACCAGTCACGATTTATCTTCTGTATAGGATGCCTATGATTTGCTAGCACACGAAGATCATTAGTTAATGTATACTGGTGACGTTTCCGCCTAAACTCATGCACAAAAAGATATTAATATTGTCAAATGACATACATCAATTTGGCCAAAGTTGTTGACCTTTTTTACTTATGGCATAGCCAAACATGTAATAAGTTATGGACCGCGATGTACAGCAGTCACTAGTCGTCAAAACTTTTACCTTAGTCAGCAATCATTATCGTTTATAGCCTCGTGTAATATTGCCATTGAACAACAATAATATCTAGACGCTGATGTACACTATTTTAACGAACGACGCAGACGGAGGCCTGGTAACCAAGTCATTCATTACCTCGTCGAGGTACGGACATGAAGAGTTAAACCCCACATTCATAGCTTGTGTAATCGCCCATGCCGTCCCACAGGGTCCTTATCTCCAGACTAACACAGAGCAATTTAGAATCCCATTGTATGGGTCGGATAGAACAACGGCTGGCACAGAGCAGCTTGCGCAATACAAATGAAGGCTATCTTCATAGCATCTGTTCCAGTTGGAAGGCCCATGCATCTGCAGAGTCCCTGTGTGACATGCGGGTTATGGTTCGGGGGCATTGGGTGAAAGGGGAGGTACAGGCGTATTGACGACCAGGAGGCTTCGTCTTATTCTCATTTCACTTGGTAATGACATCTAATCCCGCACCAGTTAGGCTGCTGAACAACAGCAGATAGCGAATAATGCCTTGTGGGCTTACCGTAAATGTACATCTTGCGAACGACATTAAATGTCACACTCCCACCTCGTTACATCCCTACAATGCATGCTAAACCCATAGACTTTCACTAAGTAGATATTTGTACTTGACAATGTAAAATATCGAGCTTTACAAAGCTAAGGACAGCTAAATATCCTATTGGTAGTTTTGTTGACCTGGTTGCTTTTTCCGATTATATCATTAAATGATAATGATGTAAGTAATGGTGATTATAATGATGATAATAACGATCATCACTATCATCATAGTTATTGACATTTACCATCAAACGTGTTATCTAATAACATCCCTATCAATGTCATAATAATTATCATCACCACCACCATGGTGATAACTATCATAAACATCACAGAGATCCATTTACTTTTAAACGAATCACATACCTCTAGCTATATATTAACATATGCACTCAAAACAAATAAAGCAAATCAAAAACAACATGCAAACGAACCTGCACTGGACATATTCCACATACTGTGCTTCTCCTCACACGTATCATACCCCCCGCATTTGTCAGGGCTGTGTGCGTTCACTTCACCAGTAGCCCCCAGCAACAGGGACGAGACGAGGTTACCCCAGATGTGCGACGTCTGGAAACAAGCTAAGAATATCCCGTTGAATTTGTACATCTCCTGTTGAGTGAGTTCCTTGGATACTAAAGCATAATCCACTGCCAACTTCTGTATGTAAGTAACCTGTGCCCCCCAAGCCAAACTCTGGCCAAATCCTACGCCTATTGAGGTAGGAATGAGGGTGTAAAAATGAGGATAAAAGTGGGCAACCACCCAGAATAGGTAGAATAGTAGGCCTAAAACTATGGTCCACTTGGAAGTAAATTTATTGATTAACACTGGTGCAAAGAGGCAAGTGAGAAACATAGTGCCGTGGACACAACCCATTGCGATAACTCCAAGTCGGCCATTTGTGTTAATGCTCGATTGAAGATTCTGTATGGATCGAAAAGCTGTAAATACAAGGATAAAACTGAGCGTAAGGACTACTAGATTTTTTCGATATCTCCATTTGTGCCTTTCATAATCTGTGGAAGAGATGATATCAGGGGTTATTAGATCCGGGTCGTGAAGGAAAAGCCCTGTTCTGCTCGCGCTACTTCTGCCGGCTCCCCCAGGAGAGTTGCGCTCGGGTGCCAGCGGTCGATCACCGGGGAGCGTTGCGTATTTCTCCGACGCTGTAATTAGGTCCAGCGAATGAACGCTGGTCCCCTCGGGAATGACTGTGCAGATGTGATTTTCTCGTGCATCCGATTTTCCTAACTCAATTTCCTCGTGTTGTGTGGCTGCCTTGTAACTATCTTTTCGTTTTTTCCTCACGATTCCTTCGATAAAATCCACACCGGCTCCACTGTCCCCTCCTGAATTGGAATCGGATTTTGTCGCATGTCTGTAGCTCTCATTACGACGACGATGGACTTGCGTAGCAAACACATAACTGGCCCTTCGCGGTCGATAAAGCGAGAAATCAAAACTGATATTTCCGCTCAAATCCCATGGCGATAGCGACATCGTGACGTCGTATACACACTACAATGGACTTATATGCAAGCAACACAAAACCGATATATTCATTCTTCGGCTCCTTTTGAAGATGTCATTTAAATGCGACAGCGCCCGGGGATATGCAACAGGAATCGACCTCACCTCTGCTGGCGCCTGACAAAGAGATGCCGCGAGATACCGTCCTTCTTCTCTCTTCCCGGGTATCCAATTGTATCAACTAATCCGTTTCCTCAAAGAGCGCGAGCACTCGTTGTCATAACAACAAATGCTTGTAAAGGGGACAGTGGAAAGACTTGAGCACCATCTTTCCATCGCTCTTCGCCAATGTCACAGTGAACAGCAGCAGCAGCAACCGCTACGCAGCCTTCCCATCATGCTTCCCCTAGCAACCTGGTAACTAGCATCTTCATCTTCCGCAGGGACAATGCGACAATTCTCGTCGAAGGGAGATAATACCTTCCGAATTGACCCTCCCTAGTCCGGTTCGGCACGGCGACTGTGCGGGGAATAATTCTATTAACGGTAGTGAGCCCTGCGCCACCAGGCGTGCTGTCCTAGTACAAGGAAAATGTATTATAATGATATTAACAAGGGGCCCAACAGGAAGCCTCTTGCAGACTGGCACACTTGCACGCCCCCTGTCAGTCGGCGGCTAGCAGTGATTGCTGCATGTACCCCGGCTGTGCCCATCGCGAGGTCGCTTGTCGCCTTTGACAAATAAGTCCGCATCATCCACCTTGGCCAAGGCAGCCTGACGGTGAGACTTGGCTATGAAATCCCTCCACTCAATACCAAGTGATCTACAGCAAAGAACAGCCATGATATTGCCCTGGTCTGGACATTTGGGGAGACGGTCTGTTTGACAGCGTGGAGATTTGCACACCGGCTGACAGGATGGTAGCGATCTGCAGCGGGTTGATGTATGCGCCGTTCCGTTGGGTCATTATAAAGCCCGGCACCTGACACCTGCTCGCTGTGATTAAAGGCGAGGAGGGGCAGGGTAGCACGAGTTAATATGAGTCTGCTTCTGTCAGAGGCAGGCCTGCAGTGGCAAGGACGGGCAGGTCACATGTAGGCATGGCTTTCTCATAAGGGCTAGATAGGGGGTTGAAGTCTAGGGCATGAATATTTATATATATATATATATATATATATATATATATATATATATATATATATATATATATATATCTATATATATAGATAGATATATATATATATATATATCTATATATATAGATATATATCTCTCTCTCTCTATATCTATCTCTCTATATCTATCTCTCTCTCTATATATTCTATCTATCTCTCTCTCTCTCTCTCTCTCTATCTCTCTATATCTCTCTCTATCTCTATATCTCTATATATATATATATATGTATAAATATATATATATGTATATACGGACGTACTCATGCACTCATGCATACTTTTAAACAAGCTCATAGATACACAAGAAGCATATTTATATATATATACATATATATATATTTTTTATATATATATATATATATATATATATATATATATATATATATATACATAAATATATTTAAAAAACATATTAGTACTTATATAATATATATATATATATATACATGCATATATATATATGTATATATTTGTTTATATATATATATATGTGTGTGTATACGTATGTTTATATAATATATATATGTATATGTAATTATATCCATATATATGCATATATATATATATACATATATACATATATATACACATATATAAATATATATATATATATATAATATATATATATATATATACATATATATATATATATATATAGATAGATATATATTTATATAGATATAGATAGATAGATAGATAGATAGATAGATAGATAGATAGATAGATAGACAGACAGACAGACAGACAGACAGACAGACAGACAGACAGACAGACAGACAGACAGACAGATAGATAGATAGATAGATAGATAGATAGATAGATAGATAGATAGATAGATAGATAGATAGATAGATAGATAGATAGATAGATAGATAGATAGATAGATAGATAGATAGATAGATAGATAGATTAGATTGATTGATTGATTGATTGATTGATTGATTGATTGAGGGTGTCGATTGTTTGCGATTACCAATCTTCCCTAATATTTCAACGCGGCGCGAAGTCCTTTGACAACCTATACCGCGACGCTGGTTCGGTAACTCTTCATTGGCTTGTCAACCACCCAGCACCTGACATAACCATCGCTTACGGTAGCGGCGGTATCGGACGATACCAGCCACTCAGCTTCAGGAGTTCCACTCAGATACCAAATATATACTTTGCGAATGTTTTTTCCGAACATTTTATTTTTTTATTATTCTGCTTTGTATGGAAACGTTACTTTTTGAATCTGCAAGGAGGCTCTCTGTGTCAAACTCGCTACGGAGGCATTAAAATTACGCGACCGTATTCTTCTCAGCTCGACCCCTTGCGAGCGATAGCGAATGGAAAGTGAAAGTCCTCTCGCGGTAAAGATAAGAAATTATGCCATCGAAATGGGGAGGCGCAAACAGTGGGAAAGAAATAGCTGCAAAAAGTTGTCAGAGCAACGAAAACTTTGTCAAAAGAAGAAAAACCGAAGGTTAGTTTGCCGAAATATGGCATAATATTTTTATTAAATTGCCTAATGGCATAAATCTTGAAATTATCGTGTCGTAACTTTATCTCCGCCATCAAAGAAATTTGATAGAAAGAAAGAATAACTTGTTAGCGATAAATATGATTTGGTCCCCACTCATATAACCTCAAAGGATCACCGCTAATCACGCACACATGTATACACTTAATGCGTGGAGTTATTTCTGTATCTGTCATTCATGACAATCAAAAAAATATCTTTGATAATCTTCCATTTAAGATTCATCCTGGAATGGTGACAAGACAAGATTTGGACGACGAAGTACAATAAGAGCTTAAAGGTCAAATACAATCATTTTCATCATTTCTTTATTATGTGTTTCAAAATGTAGATGAATAACTCATCAATCAACGTGGCCCCGTAATTTATTGCACCGGCATGCATAAACGCTAAGAATCCACCAATAAGGTCCCACTCCCTTCTCGATGCCATTTTGCCTCAGTTGGCCGCTAGGTGTGACGTCACACTTGCTGCACAGCCTCCAAGAGACTTTGACAGTGAGCGAAGCGAAAAGCGATTTTTTTGGTTTTAAGATAACGCCGTATTTAAATGATTTTTTAATTTTACATTATTCAAGTCGAGGTTTACTGCATAATTCAGGGAATTTGTTTTTATTCCAATCCACGTGTATGAGGCAGAAGCGAGTTTTCTCGCCAAACTGCCTCTCATACTAGGTGGGAGGCCTGACTCGCGGAGTGCATGATGGGTGTTATGTTCTATTCATTTGTTGTATTTGTGAATTAATGACCTTTTATATTGATGTTTTCCTGTGTATCTATGAGATTTATTATAATCAGTAACGTGTATATTGTTTTCATGTATGTCTCTGCATTTTAGTATGTTGCTTACATTTCTCATTTCTAACCGTGTGTATATAAGCTGTGGCGGAAGACGCCAACGGCAGTTATCATTTTTGGATCTTAAAAGAAGAGCCTTCCTGAAGTTTTATTGGTGATTTCCATCAAGTGGAACCATATTGCTGTTATTCGTGTAAGTCAGAAGTGTTGTCGAGGTCCTGTAAAGCGGGACCTATGAACGGCACCGCTGACTGTCTGGTATTATCGCCAGTTGCGCTGAACCAATAGACTGAATAGTCTGATGTTGTGGCTGAAGTTAGGCAAGGCACTCGCCCCTGATGTGTTGATGATCTGATGCCACCTTAGGGGTGAGGGTCCGTATGGCAGAATCTTTAAGGATGTACGCAAATATGCTCCCTCTCGCAATGCAGACAAGGGACAGTTAAAATAATATGCATTTCATATCCACAAATGTCTAATCATCAATCTTTCCTAGAGTGCAACAACAGTCATACTCTTTAATCAACAGAATCAACGAAATCTAACACAATTTTAGGAATTGTTGTCCAACATGGCTACCGCACGAATCGAAAACGTGAGCGATATCATAGCGAATTAACTCAATTATGTTGCATTGTGGGAGTCGGCCATGTTGAATTTTTGAACAAATGTTTTTGTGCCGTATTTTAGTGCTCAAACCGAACAATTATACAAAACTGTAGTAGTAGAAACAGTCCTCGTGTCATTTTGCGATATAATCTTTCATTTTGCCATAATTTTTTGGGCATGGAGGGCTTTTGTAAGTTTTTAGCGAGTTCATCTGTTTTTATGACTTCGGAACCATAGAAATTTCGCAGGCGGCTCTTCGCCTCAAGCGCGCGTATGTGAGAGATCGAAAGTAGTAAATAGCGCGGCGCTGTCAGAGGCGGATTTTTTTGCCTAGGCTGAAGTATAACTGAAGTTAAAAGAAAGTCTAATAACGATCCCATTTCACTAATCGATCCCATTTCACTAATCGTTATTTATTTGTTTATGGTCATTGTATTTAAAGTCATGTTTTCCCCCTTGATTTGTGATTTTTTTTCTCAGTCATTGCACTATAACTCATGTTCATGTTTATTCCTGATCTCAGGCAAAATATGAATGGGATTTTTAGTCATTATTTACATCCTCATATATAGTCATGGGGGTTTTCTCAATATCTCAGGTAAGTATTATGTTTGTAGTCCTTATACTTATAGCCATTGTGTATAATGTTATTGTTTCGTTTATCTGTTGAAGATGTAATATTCAATCAAGGTACCAGTTTACATTATTTGCTGCAATAAATTCATCTACAGGACATTCAGTGCAGAGAATGGTCCTGTTGTACATTTGTTTTCCATGTTTATTTAAGAGTTCTTTTCTGTTCCCTTTGTGCATGCAAAAAAAATCAGCCCAAAAGGGCCATGATTTGCTAAAATTATACTTACAAAATGTTCTGGAATGCAACATTTTACAAGTGTATCAGTCACATATCGAGTGTATTAATAGTATGATGATGTTTAGAAGACATGCCACTTGGTCAAACTGGCAGTGTATGCTAGGAGTTCAGCTTAGCTCCATTCAGATACCCCACACAAAAATTCCTGGTTACGGGCCCGTACCCATGATAAGGCATAACCATAACGTGACAACATTGACTCGATTAAGCATTCAAGTGACATATGACCATATCGTTACACCCAATTATTCGACATGATGGGACCAAATCATCAATTGCCATAACCTGACTAAGCCATCGTATGACATAACCCTAACACGAACACGACAGAACCGTAACCATTATGTTACATAACCATTATGGTTATACGTAACCACTACGTGACTAAACCATCATGTGGCATAACCATAACGTGACATACAAATCGTCTGAAAAAGAAATCTTTTATGGGTGTGATTACGTGCTATCACCTGATATTTCTGCTGTCAGGTATAATAGCCCTCACTTGACATAACCTTCATGTATCATAACCTTCATGTAACGTCACCATCATTTGACATAGCCTTCATGTAACGTCACCATCACTTGACATTACCTTCATGTATCATGACCTTCATGTAACGTCACCATCACTTGATGTAAACTGTCAGAGGCGGATTTTTTTGCCTAGGCTGAAGTATAACTGAAGTTAAAAGAAAGTCTAATAACGATCCCATTTCACTAATCGATCCCATTTCACTAATCGTTATTTATTTGTTTTATGGTCATTGTATTTAAAGTCATGTTTTCCCCCTTGATTTGTGATTTTTTTTCTCAGTCATTGCACTATAACTCATGTTCATGTTTATTCCTGATCTCAGGCAAAATATGAATTGGGATTTTTAGTCATTATTTACATCCTCATATATAGTCATGGGGTTTTCTCATATCTCAGGTTAAGTATTATGTTTGTAGTCCTTATACTTATAGCCATTGTGTATAATGTTATTGTTTCGTTTATCTGTTGAAGATGTAATATTCAATCAAGGTACCAGTTTACATTATTTGCTGCAATAAATTCATCTACAGGACATTCAGTGCAGAGAATGGTCCTGTTGTACATTTGTTTTCCATGTTTATTTAAGAGTTCTTTTCTGTTCCCTTTGTGCATGCAAAAAAAAATCAGCCCAAAAGGGCCATGATTTGCTAAAATTATACTTACAAAATGTTCTGGAATGCAACATTTTACAAGTGTATCAGTCACATATCGAGTGTATTAATAGTATGATGATGTTTAGAAGACATGCCACTTGGTCAAACTGGCAGTGTATGCTAGGAGTTCAGCTTAGCTCCATTCAGATACCCCACACAAAAAAATTCCTGGTTACGGGCCCGTACCCATGATAAGGCATAACCATAACGTGACAACATTGACTCGATTAAGCATTCAAGTGACATATGACCATATCGTTACACCCAATTATTCGACATGATGGGACCAAATCATCAATTGCCATAACCTGACTAAGCCATCGTATGACATAACCCTAACACGACAGAACCGTAACCATTATGTTAAATAACCATTATGGTTATACGTAACCACTACGTGACTAAACCATCATGTGGCATAACCATAACGTGACATACAAATCGTCTGAAAAAGAAATCTTTTATGGGTGTGATTACGTGCTATCACCTGATATTTCTGCTGTCAGGTATAATAGCCCTCACTTGACATAACCTTCATGTATCATAACCTTCATGTAACGTCACCATCATTTGACATAGCCTTCATGTAACGTCACCATCACTTGACATTACCTTCATGTATCATGACCTTCATGTAACGTCACCATCACTTGATGTAAACTGTCAGAGGCGGATTTTTTTGCCTAGGCTGAAGTATAACTGAAGTTAAAAGAAAGTCTAATAACGATCCCATTTCACTAATCGATCCCATTTCACTAATCGTTATTTATTTGTTTATGGTCATTGTATTTAAAGTCATGTTTTCCCCCTTGATTTGTGATTTTTTTTTCTCAGTCATTGCACTATAACTCATGTTCATGTTTATTCCTGATCTCAGGCAAAATATGAATTGGGATTTTTAGTCATTATTTACATCCTCATATATAGTCATGGGGTTTTCTCATATCTCAGGTTAAGTATTATGTTTGTAGTCCTTATACTTATAGCCATTGTGTATAATGTTATTGTTTCGTTTATCTGTTGAAGATGTAATATTCAATCAAGGTACCAGTTTACATTATTTGCTGCAATAAATTCATCTACAGGACATTCAGTGCAGAGAATGGTCCTGTTGTACATTTGTTTTCCATGTTTATTTAAGAGTTCTTTCTGTTCCCTTTGTGCATGCAAAAAAAATCAGCCCAAAAGGGCCATGATTTGCTAAAATTATACTTACAAAATGTTCTGGAATGCAACATTTTTACAAGTGTATCAGTCACATATCGAGTGTATTAATAGTATGATGATGTTTAGAAGACATGCCACTTGGTCAAACTGGCAGTGTATGCTAGGAGTTCAGCTTAGCTCCATTCAGATACCCCACACAAAAATTCCTGGTTACGGGCCCGTACCCATGATAAGGCATAACCATAACGTGACAACATTGACTCGATTAAGCATTCAAGTGACATATGACCATATCGTTACACCCAATTATTCGACATGATGGGACCAAATCATCAATTGCCATAACCTGACTAAGCCATCGTATGACATAACCCTAACACGACAGAACCGTAACCATTATGTTACATAACCATTATGGTTATACATAACCACTACGTGACTAAACCATCATGTGGCATAACCATAACGTGACATACAAATCGTCTGAAAAAGAAATCTTTTATGGGTGTGATTACGTGCTATCACCTGATATTTCTGCTGTCAGGTATAATAGCCCTCACTTGACATAACCTTCATGTATCATAACCTTCATGTAACGTCACCATCATTTGACATAGCCTTCATGTAACGTCACCATCACTTGACATTACCTTCATGTATCATGACCTTCATGTAACGTCACCATCACTTGATGTAAACTGTCAGAGGCGGATTTTTTTGCCTAGGCTGAAGTATAACTGAAGTTAAAAGAAAGTCTAATAACGATCCCATTTCACTATCACTCGATCCCATTTCACTAATCGTTATTTATTTGTTATGGTCATTGTATTTAAAGTCATGTTTTCCCCGCTTGATTTGTGATTTTTTTTACCAGTCATTGCACTATAACTCATGTTCATGTTTATTCCTGATCTCAGGCAAAATATGAATTGGGATTTTTAGTCATTATTTACATCCTCATATATAGTCATGGGGTTTTCTCATATCTCAGGTTAAGTATTATGTTTTGTAGTCCTTATACTTATAGCCATTGTGTATAATGTTATTGTTTCGTTTATCTGTTGAAGATGTAATATTCAATCAAGGTACCAGTTTACATTATTTGCTGCAATAAATTCATCTACAGGACATTCAGTGCAGAGAATGGTCCTGTTGTACATTTGTTTTCCATGTTTATTTAAGAGTTCTTTTCTGTTCCCTTTGTGCATGCAAAAAAATCAGCCCAAAAGGGCCATGATTTGCTAAAATTATACTTACAAAATGTTCTGGAATGCAACATTTTACAAGTGTATCAGTCACATATCGAGTGTATTAATAGTATGATGATGTTTAGAAGACATGCCACTTGGTCAAAATGGCAGTGTATGCTAGGAGTTCAGCTTAGCTCCATTCAGATACCCCACACAAAAATTCCTGGTTACGGGCCCGTACCCATGATAAGGCATAACCATAACGTGACAACATTGACTCGATTAAGCATTCAAGTGACATATGACCATATCGTTACACCCAATTATTCGACATGATGGGACCAAATCATCAATTGCCATAACCTGACTAAGCCATCGTATGACATAACCCTAACACGACAGAACCGTAACCATTATGTTACATAACCATTATGGTTATACGTAACCACTACGTGACTAAACCATCATGTGGCATAACCATAACGTGACATACAAATCGTCTGAAAAAGAAATCTTTTATGGGTGTGATTACGTGCTATCACCTGATATTTCTGCTGTCAGGTATAATAGCCCTCACTTGACATAACCTTCATGTATCATAACCTTCATGTAACGTCACCATCATTTGACATAGCCTTCATGTAACGTCACCATCACTTGACATTACCTTCATGTATCATGACCTTCATGTAACGTCACCATCACTCGACATGACCTACACGTATCATAACCATCATGTAACGTCACCATCACTCGACATGACCTTCACGTATCATAACCATCATGTAACCACTGTGTGTGCAAGTAATCTACACGCTTATTTCTCAATATGATCTACCAAGCCAAATATAAATGTAAGAGTCGGACAAATCTGCATGTTTATCGTCAGTGGGTTTCCTATAGGGAAAACCTGAAGAATATGATATGTACTGATAAGTATGAGCTAACCAGCAATTCATCAGAATTTATAACTTCATTATCCTTCTTGGGAGACAAAAACCAGGTGTCACGGCGTGTTTCAGATTGTCAGCTTTGATGCGAACAAGATGGCTGAATCGAATCACACTGATTTGTTACTCACACAAGACATACACACTAGAGCGGTCGCTCATACAACGCGAAAATATGCACTGGGTCATGTCCAATTTACAGTTTCACTCCAATACTCGCACATTAATCATTATTATCATCATCAAAGTGACTTTTGATAATTGTCACAACTCAGGTTACATTCAGAGCTATTTGCCTTCTTTATGCATTGTCAATGTTCAATACAACAATGATACATGTATAATAACATAAAGAGGAAGATCAGGTATAAATATGACCACGATTAAACAAAACTAACCAAAATTTAGTAGCAAAGTCCACCGCAACACACGTTTCCTTTGTCTCCATCAGTATAAACGCGGTACATCCCTACCATTTTAACGAAAACCACCACAACCATATCATTCAATCATTATTACTCAGTTTCCAAATTGCAATATCTTTGGTTGGTTGATGCTCGTTGTAATGATGCTTGCATCAAACTTGCAGATTGCGACTACCCCTCAAGGTTTGCGATCTGAGAGATTACGCTTGTGCCTCATTTAGAAGCGTCCATAAATTAACCTACTATAACGCCCTGCAGGGCAACACCTCAACATATGCTTCTATTCTAAGCGTTTGACTAGTGCAGCGGTTATATCTTGATGGAATGGTCAATGTAAGAGGCATCTTGCTATGTACTTTGGCAGACATTGTGGCGCCTAGAGCACTGCTACTGTCGTTAAAATACAGTTATCTTGATGGTATGAGAAAACAAATTTCTTATAGAAACGCATGATAATACATAAACATATCTCTTGAACTTATGATTCAATACAAACTATTATTCATCATTTAATCTAGCAGATTTAATGATTTTGTTCCACTATACAATATATTTTAGCGGTCGGGTCTTTTCTATTTTGGGAATTTTAACGACTGTAACTGTGAACTGGGAAGATGGTGAGACAATGAGCAACTATTGATCCATATCGGAGAATATATAGCGCCAACCTTGTGGTAAACATATACTTGGTACCCGAAATTAGTTTCATAAAATTGTACACTTTAATTCTGTAAAGAATTGAAAGAATATATACATTTCAGTTATATTATTTGATTGAGTCAGTAAACGTAAACTTAAGCAGCTCGACGGAGCGCACTCTAGACACATTGACTGATGCGTGTTGCAAAGTTGAACTATCGAGCATGAAAATCTGTTATCATACCAATATTTATTGGGCTATATATCACATCGTGAGGTATTTTCTTAGTTTGCTAAGATCTTGGGCGTCTTATCGGGTGAGTGACATTTTAAGTACAAACAGACGGAGATTTGAAAAGCTTTTGACGCTAATGGATAATCGAATGGCACGTTCGCGCGGCGCTAGACGGCTCCGGTTTCCTTGAAAATTACGTAACGCCAGAGATGGGGTTGGCGGGCAGTGAATAGGGGCCTTCACATTCTCGGGTTTCCGTCGCGGCCGCCAGGCGGCGATACTGATTTTCCACCGGAAATAGGGGCATGTTTTTCCAAATCACAAACGCAATACACGACGCGGAACGTAGAGATTTAAGCTGTGGTGAATATTCGTCGTTTTGTGTTTGATATTGGTGTTATTTGGAGAAATTGTTTAGGAATATAGTTCCACAGACTATAGAGACTGCGCGGAAGCAACCATTCCCACGTTTACTTGCGCCGTAGTGGACTGCAAGGCCGATGTTCGCAAGAAAACGAAAAAAACACCCGTAGATGACAGTAAAGTTTCCGTCAGTTGTATTACTGACGTGACAAATATATAGACTGTGTAATTGTAATTGCCAGACATCAAAATAATCAAAGCGACAAGCCGTGCGACATGTCTCTTCTTAAGGCGGTAATGCTGGGTTAGACTTTGCATTGGTATTGAAGTCAGCCACTGCAAATATCATGGCCACAACATGTTTGCAACCACCATCATCTCTGCATAGAAAGATGAAAAAATAAATAACAAACTTTTTATCTCTCTTCCACCAAACGATAACACCACATTAAACAAGTTAATATTGTACCAGCAAGTCTTCATAGGTAGTTATATATATTAATGAGATGTGTGAATATCTGTATTCAACTTTCTTAAGTTAAGTATTCTAATTATATAATTTAAGAATTATTACCAAATGGGTACATTGTATGGACTGGGACTGCTCCCTAACACATTCCCCCCTCAGATAACACCTACAATGATTCAGAGATTTATATTCAACTGCATGTATGTGTCTGTTGAGGAACAGCTGATATCCCCTTTCGCTTTCAAATGATGCCAGCATGCTAGGTCTACATTTGCACTTGGTCATCATATGAATAAGACAGTAAGCCTCAGTAAGCTCAGGTGCGTTTGACATGTCGGCCTGCCATGCAGAATGTTTGTTGGACTCTGGGAAATTGACTTGCTGACCCTCTGTACTAATAGTTTTTCAATCATTGTAAATATTCTCTACATCATCTTCCCCGACCAAGTCCACAATATTTACGGTGCTGCAGGCATTTCTTACTAATTCTACGAGCTCAGTTTTCTTATAGCACGAGCAAGGGATTCCCCTATATTTCAAGAAAGTTTTCAGCTGGGGTACTTTCCACTAAGAAGGGGACAGTGATTACATGGTGTAGTAACAGTCACGCACGCTAACTTCGAAATGATATCGGGTGAATACTGATGTTCTTGCAGAATTCTCTGCAGACGACTGTAGATGAATGTAGTTGGCAACATTTTGGATCACTATTATATGATAATCTCTGTGTCTGAGAACTGTTTCAAATGTGCTCATTGTGACGTGACAGCGTTCAGATGAACCTAAGCGAAGTTCAGAATACGCTTGACACCTTCAGCGACGTCTTTGATGTCCTTAACAGCTATAGAGACGGCAAAAGAGTGCGCAACAACGCAGGAACTTAAATCAGCAACTAGTAAAACGCGAACAAAGCGTTGACAGCGCGACAGGCAGAGAAACATGCCCCCAGTTCCGGTAAAAATCACTGTGCGCGTCAATGAACCTCCAAGCGACGGAATCCCGAGAATGTAAAGGAATCTATTGCGAGCAAGTATGGCGTAAGGGTTAGTGATTAAGGGCATTACGGAGTTGGGGAGTAGATGTCTGAAATCGACAAAAAAACGCTACGTACTTTTTGAATGGCCCCGTAGTAATTGCCTTAGTAAATCACTCACGCGTTTATGTATATATGTTCAGTAAATTGTTGGTTCTTAATATCCCCTATCGTCGTCTGCTTTTAAAACTTTTAAAATCGCATCCAATACCAAATAGGAAATATCCATAGGGTATTGCAGACAATTATTGGTCAATCTATATTTGTTGGATCAACAAAGTGGCATCAGTGGAGATTCTTTTTGTTGATAATTTCAATCATCTAATCCCATGGACTAAATACAAAACCGTGGTGTGTGGGCTGCCTCTCTCACGCAATCAAAACCTCAACTCCTCCAATACCAATCCACCCATCAAATATATGGAATACACAAAAATACACTTTAAAAAATAATTACATAAACACATCATTGCAATATTTTATAGCTTCAGAACATACACAAATTACTGCCATAAACAAACATACCACAATTGTAGAGCTAATTTCAGGACACCATCGTTAAGTTATTCTCAAAATGCCAACAACATGCCAACTTGTAATCTAACAAAATCACATAGACAGTTACTTACAAATTTCATCCAACCATACATTGTAGGCAGGGGTTTAAAGGAACACAACAAGTACATAATCATGTCACTGAACGGTGGTCACGTTGTCACCGGCTCAATGGGATTGGATCTTCGTTTGATTATAAACACTCTGTGATTGGATAGTGTGACTGTGTATGAATGGCTCTCCCAAACAACTGCAGAGAGCAAAACAAGTATATCAAATGCATTAACAATATAGCCAAGTAAAATGTCTTCCAAATAACATGAGAAAAAAAGTAGTTGTGGAATGATGAAAAAGAGTATTATATTGGCTAGGTATCTAGAAACAAAAATTATTATTTCAAAATATGATCAATATAAGATTTTGTAGGTTTATTTATGGTAAGATCAACAACATTTACGGTGAATTATTTCCCTGCAGAAGCGATTGAAAAAATATTATATTACTTGAAAGTTTCTTGAAATTGACAGGTTTCCCTGAAGACTGACAGCTGAGTTGAACAGACCACCTAAGGATAGTCATTATCTTCTCAGCCATTTGTTCATCATTCTCCAAGTCGCCACCAGACTGGAAGCCCAGGAGAACAGGATTCAATGAACAATCAAATCATGACATCTTGATTTTATTTTGTAGGCAACGAAAAAGTGCATACCAAACATTAACCTTGATTAGAAACACTGGATCAATTTAGCTAAAGAGTAGATAGATAGGTGCTCACGTTTTGAACAGCGCCATCCTCGGTTAGAATAAGGTAACCAAGGCTATCTGGGATCCTCTCAATTGCATGAGTCATATCTATGTTCACATTCACACAAAATTGCTCAATATTGATGTGTGGCAATGCTACACAAAGAGTAAAAGAAGTATTCTTCAAAACAGAGCAAATATGATGTCAAAATATTCACCATCAAATGTCATATGACAATTAAATCAAGGTTTGCGATTAAAAGGATAGGATGTTTGATAATTTTTTCATTTGTTTACTTTGGGGCAATGTCATAACCGAAATGGACAGGATGGTGTTTTTGCTTTGAAAAGCATTCTATTATCCAAAATATCCCTACAGACGTTTAAAACATGATCAAGGTCAATGAATACGCAATCAATATGTGTGCTAACCTGGTCATGGAATTAATTTCTTAATAGTGTGCATTATGGTCATCAATAAAAATGGCTTAAACAGAGAAATTGTGTCAAATATTGTTAGTGACAGCAATAGTCACATAATTAAATTTCATGGATGTCAATGACGTCACTTCCGCTTCATATGTGCCAAAGTTTGTAAAAAAATGTAGAGTTTATATCTCAATATCTTCATTGATATCTCTCCCACAATAAGAAGTTCATATTCAGAATTCAATTGCAAACTTTTTCTAAATACATGTAATTGTAAATCATGCATTTTTAAAAAAATAACTCCAAGAAATTCTGTCAGCAATGCCCATGAACTCTGCCATCTGTGAAAGAGGATTCCCAACAGTCAAGAAAATCAAGAGTGATTGGCATTCAGCTATCAAAGTTTTTCACTGTGGAAGGGCCAAATGCTGCTGATTTGATGCAGCTCAAGCCGTAGACCGTTGGTATGAATCAGGGTAACCGACAAGGCGTCCAAGGTTTAACACCTGGGAGTAAAGGGTCTGGATCATGACTCTGATCCAGACTGATTTGGCAAAGCTTTCCCTCATTTTCTTGTTTAGACTGTTTCCTTGTGTTTTGTACAACATCGTGCCGTTTTCTTATTATTGCCTTTATACTATGTGCTAGAAATAACCAATGTTGAGTGAGATTACACCAATGCCACACTTTTACAACCTACCTGCCCCCGGGCAGGTGTGAAAATACTGTAATGTCCTGCCTGGTGATGACAATGATTTAGGACATAACGATGATCATGATAAAAAACAATGATGATAGTATAATAAAGACATGATGCAGATAGTGTCATGGAGCTGATAAAGATGAACATGATGACAATGATGATGACAATGATAATTATGATGATGAATAATGACTATAATGATGGCCATGATGATCGAGATCATGATGCCAATAATGCTCAGGAGGATTGACAAAAAATATCATCGCAGTTCGCCATCTCTTAGCCCTACAGACGTAGACGCCTTACTCTGTTTGAAAACGACGCAATGTTATAGATTTTGAGATCGATTCAGACAACTACCAAACACCAAACATACCCAAGTGATGGAGTTTAAGAATGCAATGATGTTCACGGACAATTTTATCCCTTTGTGGAGGGGAATTTCGTCCATGGTAATTAGTTATAGTTGGATAAATTTGGAAGCGGTAGAAAGTCCGAAACACAGCACCATGTTTGTTTTCAAGTTCAAGCCCACGTACATCGCGCATGCTCAGAATGATTTGACCCATCGACTACTATTGCTTCCTGCATCTGAACTCAATAAGATACAACAGATTGTGTATAAGATACAGCAAAGTGAGACAAAGTGCTTCTCAAGCTCAGCATGGAGGTAATACGGATGAGGCGGTGGGAAATCACGGGAAATCATGCGACCCAATATTTTCCAAAATGGCACTCATTGCATCGCGATTTTTCGGAAATGATACATATATCAAATATTGCATCGATTGGCGATAAGCTTTTGGTGCAATGGGACATATTTTTTCACAGGCTCTTGATATATGTTGTTTTTTAGATGCCAAACCAATCGATATAGTCAAACGCATGTTTCAATGTACGCCCAAAATATCGAAGCAGAACGGTATATATTTATATTACCGTTCGACCGGAGCTAACCATCTCTACAATGTCCCTCTTGATATTTCAGTGAGCACTGTAAGGTGGTTAAGATAACCCAGTGATGGTGCACCTTTGGATGTCATTCACTATAAAAGTTTGTGAGGTGAAAGTTGGCGCTAACGGAGAGCCAGCAGTCGCTAGGTCGGGTTTTGGCTATTTGATCAGTAGGCAAGGCACTCGCCTCTGGTATTTTGCTGATCTGATGCCACCTTAGGGGCGAGGGTCCGTATGGCAGAATCTTTAAGGATATAAGCAAATATGCTCCTTCTCGCAATTAATATCCATAAATGTCTTAACCATCAATCTTGCCTAGAGTCCAGCAACAGTCATACGCCTTTATTAACAGAATCAATGAAATTCAACACAATTTTAAGAATTGTTGTACAACATGGCTATCGCGCAATCGAAGACATGAACAATATCACAGCAAATTAACTAAATTATGTTGCATTGTGGGAGTTGGCCATGTTGAGTTTTTGAACAAAGTTTATTGATGTGAAACAGAACAATTAGGCAAAACTCTAGTAAAAGAAACTGTCCTCGTGTAATTTTGTGATATAATCTTTCATTTTGTCACAATTTTTTGGGCCTGAGGGGCTTTTGTAAGTTTTCAGCGAGTTCATCTGTCAACTTGAGTTCTTTGCCTATTTGATCAGAATCAGAGGACATGTCGAGTTTAACGATGTGACTGAAGTTTTAAAGTTTAAAGTCTGCAGAAGAGACTTCACATTAAGAATACATTCGAATATATTGTATGTATGTTAGAAATACCTGTTTTCGATTCGTTTTCCCAGTGGAAGTTGTATGGTGGATATTTTAACTGACCTCACCTCTCACAACATTCACAGACTGACAGTTTCATTGAGATCATGTGACAAACATTTTCGGGCAGCAGACTCGCAGTGAGAAAAAACAAACAAATATAAACTATAAACATGAATAATTTTATTAATCGTATCCTTCTATGTTTCGTAGCTTCAATAATAAATCAACATACGATTCTTTCATATAATTGCAACATGCGATTTATTTTAGGCAAAGTAGGAGGATTTTATATTTTGGTCATGTGACCTGTCATACGATTCAAAATGGCGGTGTGTGTAACGTCTGGCTGTGTGTGATAATTGTAATGATGATGAAAGTGGTTGTTTATTATTATTGCACCGAACAGCTGTCCGTTTTAGCACTTCTTTGTAAATAGCCGAATAGTTTGAAAAGCATGACATCGAAAGACATAATTGCACATCTGAAACATGTGGATTTTCCTACTCAACAGGTTGGTCCTACTGGTACTTGTTGTACTTGTAGACTAGGTTGTTTTCCCGGATTCGTGTTGTCAAATGCATTTCGTTGTACTCGAGGTTCTCGCCACGCTCCATTATACCATATGCAAAGCGTGTGCTGATATAGACACCTATATACCTGGGATAAGTCGATCTGTCCATGACTACATGATTCGAATTGTTTTTGTGGATAAATGTGAACTTGTCAGTCATATCACTTTAATCATCATATAAATTGTGATTGCCATGTTTTAAACGGAGAAGATAGATATGCTTTCATGTGTACATATTATAAAATTGTCCTGTTGTTGCTTGTGTTCAGAGGAGATTGCGCCATCTACGGAGTGTAGCTGCAAGAAATCTAACCGTTGCCAAGTGTTTTCAGGCTCAGGGTGGTATTGCTGCTCTGTCAACTTACTTCACCTTGCACAAAGATGAAGAATCTTCAGGTTCATTTATAGTTTAATATACACCCTTATTAGTTATTATTCCTGATTACATGATGTGTAGTTTTGTATTCACCTATGTATAATCTTTTTTGCAGCATTTTATCAGAGTGAAGTTATCCTAGGGTCTTTGGTGAGTAAATATTGTATTAAGAATTCAATAATATATGTCCTAAATGGACTTTATGATGAGAAACTTTCACATTATTGAATCGAAACGGATAACAAATCTCTTGAAATATAATTATTTGAAATTACCAAATTTGTATTAGTGTGTGATGCAAAGATGGTGCTATGATGCAACAATGAAGGTCTTTATGGTCATTTTGTATCTCACAGAACCCCACATGGAGAAGTTTCAGTATCAACCACTTAGAATCTGATTTTCTGGATGCTTCCAGTACATGTATCCTACTTAGGGTTTTTCAAATCAGCATATTTATAAAGACATCAAACAACTCATACGTTCTCAACTATACAATTATAAAGATTCACCACCAGATGCACTGTGGGTAGACCTTTACGACCTCATCATCATAATCGCAGGCTGTGATTTTACCGAAGGGGAGGTGGTTAGCACTTTAGCCAAAATCCAAATCTGCAGGAGATAGTAACTACGGATTTTCTGGGCAACTTGCCGTCCATGTGTTCATCTTGTTTTATGATTTCTCTCATTTGATTAGAGAACTGATCTGTTCTTACTGAGTTTCATCTCTACGAACCAATTCCATTGCTTCAGTCATATTATACTAATACTCAAGATTACAATTAGTTCTATCCTTAACAATACCTAGCTGTTGTTGTGAGAGTATGGCAAAAAATGACTGGCCAGGAACCTATTGTAACCATCCTCTGGGAGATTCATTTATCAGGACTAATCTATCTTGGAGACAAGGTGAGTGAGTTCAAGCTAAAGCTAATTGAAATTTGGTCTCCCAGCCATAGAGTCTGTCCTGCATTTGAACATAATGTGTTTACTTCGGTGCCATACAATTTTAATGGAAGATACTGGTATTTGTAGCTCCTGTAATTTTACAATCTGCCTTGGTCGTTATAGCTACAGAGGGATGACTTATGGCATTCAGGAAATACCCTCATTGTTGGACTGAGGGATGGGTTCTATGGTTGCCCTCATGAAGATGTGAGTGGAATGAAGCTGTTTCCATCATTAGCTGAAGCAATTCTTAACAATTTTTGGGACAATTTTACCTAATCTTTTTGAGTTGCTATATTATATAAAAGTAATTGATATATTTCTGTAATTTTTTACATTCATCTAAGAAACACTAGGAAATGGCCATTGGTTGAGTGTTCATACCTTACTGCTATGTATAATGTTAGTATGTACTTTCTTGTATATGTTATGATCTCAACAATCAACAGTATCATATCATGTCAGCCCATGATCAGGCCAATAATTTTATCATCCTAGCTTGAACTACTTTATCGCAAACTCACATACTTTTCTTTGCAATCATAACACATTGTATTTGTCATTGTGTTTGTAGCACGCATTTTATCCTTTTCATCGTAATTAATTACACATAAGCATGTTGTCAAATATCAATGTTAAAATTTGTTGGAAATTGGTCTGTGAAGTTATTAATTTTTTATGAAATTTCTATGTACATGTGATACCCAGGAGTTGGTGAATGGCCGAGCGTACACGGTGGACAGTGCCATGGTAGAGCAGGTGATGATCAAGCAATCTTATCACACCCACACCCTCGACAGGTATATACCACAAGTCATTGCTCTAAAGAGCCTCCCATAACTATGTCTTTATCAATAAAATTAGCATATTTAACAGATTTTGGCCCCTTTTTTAAAGATTACAGCTTATTTCACATATGATTGGCCTATTTTACTGTTATTTATTCACTGTCTTACATTGTCTCAACAATCACATTAGTCATGTATTTTTTCACCACAAAGGTCATATTATCTTAGCCATTGGTATTTTAAAAGCCAGTTTATGAGCACAACACATAGCGGGCACTCAACATTGACACTTGAAGCGGCCTACACCTCACTAGCAGGCACTCAATATTAACGTATTGAAGCAGCCTACATAACACTAGCAGGCACTCAACATTGATGCTTGAAGCAGCCTACACTTCACTAGCGGGCACTCAACATTGAAGCAGCCTACTAAAAACTAGCGGGCACTCAACATTGACGCATTGAAGCAGCTTACACTTAACTATGCTTGCTAACAAATTATTGTTCAACAGGTTGATACCACTTACCAGTCAACTCTATTTCTTAAAGTTCATATATGCAT
Source organism: Urechis unicinctus (assembly GCA_034190875.2). Lineage (NCBI taxonomy): Eukaryota > Metazoa > Annelida > Polychaeta > Xenopneusta > Urechidae > Urechis > Urechis unicinctus. The sequence goes on along the minus strand of CM067348.1, from coordinate 40,274,080 downwards.
AACATTGACTGGTGCATTCTATTCTTATTTCTTCTAGGATTCAAACTGTCCTACGTGCAATCCAACAAACTCGTGCATCTGTAAATAGAGTTAAATACTCCATTGGGAACCAGCTGGCGTACTGCCAGAGTGTCCAGAAAAAAGTAAACGACTATGTCACAATTCATTCTATCAGTATATGTTTTTCGATAGATCTTTATACTTATTTGTTGTGCTTTTTGTTGACTGTTAATCTGTTGTTGCTGTCCAGAAAGCGAAGCGGGAATTAAGTGTGTTGCGAGTGAACAAGATGAGGTGTGATTTAGAGTGGAGAACCATGAAGTTGCAAAGTCAAAAGGAGAATTATGAACTCAAGCAGACTGCCAATTATCAGCGAGGTACGAAGCACTCACAAATCAGCAACATTAGAATCATGATCATATTGATGCAGCCTACAGCCTTTTATAATTCATCAATGATCACCTCATGTTCATATGGTATCGTTGTCTTGTCAATTCATCTCAATTATTGCTCCACTGATATAAACCAAAGTTGCCCTGGTATTCTCTGTGGTTCTACTCATATTTCCAGATATCCCTCTGGTGCCACTATCAATTCTGGGTCCTCTGTGATCAGCTTGTGATCCTCAGGGTTCTTTGACATCACCTGTTATTCCACTTATATCAATAAGGGTTCCTTTGATATAAGGTTCTACATATATCAACAAGGGTACCCTTGATATTTGGTTATACTTATATCAGCAGAGGTTCTAGTATTTGGTTTTGCTTATATCAACAATGGTTTCTCTGATAGCAGCTTTTGCCCCTCAGTTGTCAGCCGAAGTTGTATTGACATCACCTTTGATTAAATTCATATGGACATAGGTTCCTCTGATGTCAACTGGACTCCTCTGACCTCTGCTTTGATTCCTGATGTCAACTGTGACTAATCTCACATTATAATACGCAGCTTCCTTTTTCAACTTGAATCAACAGATATTCCTTTTTTATCAGCTGAGGTTCCTCTAAAATTGACAGCGTTATCTCCTGCGGTTCAGCTGATCTAACTAGATATTGACAGAGTATACTCTATATCACCTATGGTTCCTCTTGTATCACGTTAACGGCTTATATCATGTACCACCACATTTTACAACAGCAAGGCATATTATTAATATATTAGTTTATTCTGTGTTCTTTGCATCCAGATGTCAGCATTGAAAATTCTTCTGAAAAGCTGGAGAAAGATTTGTCCCGCTTACACGAGAAAAAGAAGGCGTACTTTGACATAAGGTAACATCAATTTATGATGAATTTATGACGAACCATGTTTATCATACTGCAAACTGATATGTTTTGTTGCAAAGAGGGTCACAAAAGAGATTTGTACGGATATATATATCATATTTCACATTTTTTGCAGAGAGGGTCACATAAAAACAGGAGCTCAACTGGTGATGAGGAGGAAGCAGCTCATCTCCGAGCTCTCCTGTATCTACCCAATAAAAGAGGTCAACTAGTATTTTCTTGTCTATGTCGTAACATTGTTGCGTGGCACAATCTTCTCTGCCAATCAGAACTAGAGATAAAGCTCTACCCCCCCCCCCCCTCTCCCTTCCTTATTGCCTCAAGTTTCATGTGGCAATATAAATGTTCGCTTGCTCTCTGTTCACTTGTTTTATGTAGAAAACAGGTTATATCTGAATTGGATGAGGTTATTTCAATCACATTCTTTAATCTCAATTCACACGTTTTGTTTTCAGCATCAAGACAATACCTTCAGAATATGTGGTGTGAAACTACCAAATTCCGAAGACTTTAGCGGTGAGTTTGCAGATGCCAACATTCAGTCTATCTATGGCCTATATCACCCTTCTGTTTGTAGATGCCAACATTCAGTCTGTCTATGGCATATATCACCCCTGTTTGTAGATGCCAACATTCAGTCTGTCTATGGCCTATATCACCCCTCTGTTTGTAGATGCCAACATTCAGTCTATCTATGGCCTATATCACCCCTCTGTTTGTAGATGCCAACATTCAGTCTGTCTATGGCCTATATCACCCCTCTGTTTGTAGATGCCAACATTCAGTCTATCTATGGCCTATATCACCCCTCTGTTTGTAGATGCCAACATTCAGTCTGTCTATGGCCTATATCACCCCTCTGTTTGTAGATGCCAGTATTCAGTCTATCCATGACCTATATCACCTCTCTGCCATCTTATTGGATAAGCATTATTTGGTAGATCTATTGACTTATGAATCGCAAGTTGTACTCCAGACTTATTTGTGATTTTTGTTATGACGTTTGGATCAATTGTTCGTCGGACTGATATTGGATTCATTGTTCTTCAGACATATTGATCAGCTGTTTCTCTGAGTTGCTGGTCTATTGTTCTTCAGACATATTGATCAGCTGTTTCTCTGAGTTGCTGATCTATTGTTCTTCAGAAATATTGATCAGCTGTTTCTCTGAGTTGCTGATCTATTGTTCTTCAGATATATTGATCAGCTGTTTCTCTGAGTTGCTGATTGTTCTTCAATCTTGTTGGTTGATTGTTCTTTAACCTGATCATTTCTTCATCTGTATCTCCTCAGCTGTTCATACAGTTATCAGTATCTCCTCAGCTGTTCATACACTTATCTTTTTCAGGCCAGGATGAGATAATGATTGGCGTTTCTCTCAGCTTCACGTGTCACTTGGTTCAGATGATCAGCCAGTTCCTGGATGTGCCTCTACGCTATCCCATGGAGCACCGGGGGTCAAGGTCACTCATTCATGACCACATCATTGATAAGCTGTCTGAGAAAGAAAGAGAGTGAGTGGTTGTTTCAAGACTATTATGTTAATTTAAATCAGATATTTCTTGAGAAATAAGTAGAACAGCAGATAGTCCACGCTCGCATGAATGTAGCACTGCAGCCATTCAACTTATGTACATTCATCCAGACAGCTACACGACTTCAATTATCACAAGGGTCCTGCTATTTTGACATCAAGGTGGGGGATAGGTTTGTGGGGGGGGGGGGGGGTGTAGTTTCCCTAATAGCGGAGCTTGCATGAGTTCATCATTGATGTCAGTGTTTACTTCAAGATATATTTTCCAGCAATATGGTGCAATTTTTGTTTTGCTTCCATTTTTGTGTAGTTGCTACAATGACTCGTTTATAATCCTTACATGCAACTGGGAACACTGAATCATTGATAATTAATCGATTAAGACACACTGAATACAACCTCCAAACTTTGTTCACTAAATATTTAAATGAATAGCTAAATGAACCAGTAACTAAGCATGTGCAAAACCACCATTTTCTGGTATTATCGCTCAAATTCCGCCCGTTTTCTGCCCTAGATGTATTGTAGAGTCTACCGTGTGCCATATTTGGGTTAAAATCAAACTTTACAAAGGGCATAGCTGGGGTCACCGATTTTTATATCATTACTAAACCTAGTAGGGAATCGATTGACAAAAAAAAAATCAGATCATAATTTCGATGATATTGATGAAATGCACCTTTAAATTGTAAATCATTTGTGTTTTAGTGAGTGATCTTATCCCCACGTGCTTGAGGATATCCCCACATCAATAAGACAACAACAACCCCAAATAATCCATAACGTGTGATGATGTCTCTGATTTCTGTGTCAGTTTCCCTCTGTACAGCAAGGGCAAAGAGAAGTTCCAATTTCAGTATGGTGTTTACCTTCTCAACAAGAATATAGCACAGGTAAGTGGGTAATGGTTTGTAGTTTGTTGTAAAACAAATGGTTTAGAATGTTGACATGTCTGAGGTTTAGTGACAACCATGTTGTATGTTAACAAAACTATAGTTAGTTGATGCTTTTCTGATGCTCGAAACTTTGCAACACTTTGCATCGGAATGGACTCCAGCGTTCGAGTTTTTGTTTACACTTCATGACTATATACTTTATTTTTGGGGAAAACTAAGCATTTTCCACGAAAACATTTTATTACCAAGTTAACTTTTAAATAAAGCTACTAGGATATGTCACCATGAGTTATTTCATTTTCACATTTTCCATTTCCTTTACCTTATTTAGAGTTCAAGGTGAGAAATGAACCATTTAGTTGTGAGAATGAAAAGGACTTACTATACATCCGGGGTGGGGGGAAGGGGGGTACTTGTCCTGGGTAGTGGTGTGCTGCGGGACCTCAAAAACCTGTACCTGTCATGCAAGGTGAAAATGGCCCAAAAAACATACCCCGTAGTACAAGGTATCATGTAAATTAATAGCCTGTCGTACAAGGTGAAAAGGGGTTTGCTGCTTGGATGTTCAATCATCATAAATCAGATGTGCTGTAGATTCTTGGCGCCTAACATAGGGACCACTCATTGCATTTGCATTATCAACCATCGGCGGAAAATCCTAGGAGGAAATCTCAACATACTATATCATTGAACCCAAAATATATTATTAAACTGGTTGTACAGATGGGAAGAGAAAAACAACACAAAGCCCCAAAAATACCCAGTCGTACAGATTGCAGCTGTAAAATATACACCAAGGTACAGGTATGAAGCCCAACAAAACCAGGCGTACAAGCAGAGAGGACGAAAAAACGCCCCGTTGTGTATCACATGTATACTACCTCTATACACCCCCGGGATGTACATACACAGAAACAGCACCGATGACCATTAATTACTAAGCATCTGTCAAGTTAATGTGTTCAATCGCTTGACTTCCAGATGCGCTACTATTGTGGACTTGGCACGTCTGATCTCAGACTGACGCTGGCAAATCTCAAGTCTTTATTGGAGTTGCGTCTTGGAGTACGATTGTATGTATAATGGTATTGAAATAGTATTAAGGATAGTTAAAACATGTTGTTTTAACGATACTTACTTTGACAGTGCTCATTTGAAGGAATGTGGCCCACATGACTTATCATCCATGCTTTCACTTAGAATATTCCCATCCATTGAAAACTTTGTGATGTTACGGGACGTTTCTGATATTCAGATATTTTTAATTGTCTATGTGTGGTTGTGTTTGGTGCAGTGAGCAGACAGGTAGCCCTGAAGGTAACATATATGTATCACATTCCATTCATCCTGTCTCCAACAAGACTTCACACCATTCCTCACATCAGACACCAGAGGAGAGGGGTCACAAACAGAGCAGCTCGTCATCACCAACCCCTCCCACTTCCTCCCAACCCCAGAACAGCCTGTGTCTGACACCAACCACCAAGATTGGGTCGACTGACACTCAAGATCATGAACCATCAACCTCTCCCCCTTCCTCCCGACCCCAGGACATCAACCCTCACCTAACACCAACCACCAAGGTTGGGTTGACTGACACTCAGGTTCATGAACCCACAGAAAATCTTGACCTGGGTCAGAGCAAAGGTCAATTGACAAAAACAAATAATTCCATATTGGAATCTAAACAAGTTTCTTGTGTTAAAGAAGAGAGAGATAAACAGAAAGCTTCAGTTGGTTGCTACGACATGGAAGCTTCTTCTAGTGAAGACAGTGTGTGCGCAGTGTATGGGGCCAGTTTCAAGCAGTGGCCGAGAGCCAGTGCTTCACCGAACGAGACCTTACACGATTCCATTCTCATCAGTGCAACTTGTGCTATATCCAACCAAACCCCATCCTCTCCCTCCTCGCTGCTGGAACACCAAGCATCAGAGTTGCCAGATAGCAGCAATGGCGAGGCAGAATATCCTCGTTCCACATTCAAAACCAAGGCTATGTGTTTGGCCAAAGATGATGATGATGACTTTGTAGACAACCAATCAGACACAAACTTCACCCATGTACAATATGGCCACTCTTCTGACCGACGGGAATCCTCAACTTCCAGTGACCTAGCAACATTTTCAGCTCCTTACTTGTTGGACAAAGATGTAGACTCTGATAAACATTCCGGGGATATCCTAATATCAGACAGTTGATAGTTGTTATTTTATTATTAATCTGACATAACACGCCTTGTGCAGAATTGTGCTATAATACCCATTTTGGTTGTGTTCTCTTTGTCAAGCTTTAAAGCTCTCATTATTGGCAGGTAGATGGTGTTTAATTTATCATCGTGTATTAAGATAGGCATGTTTATATGATACGAGTAATAAACAATTTTATTAAATTTGGTGTTATTTTACCAGTGAACTCCTGCTTGTGTTTTGCTGTTTCACTTGTTGAAATACTTTCCGTTGCTATGTCTACATGTATTTGTGATGTGTGCCTAAAGACATGGAGGAGGGGGGGGGGGGGTTGTATGCAGAGATAATGTCAGATGCCTTACTGCAGTGGAAATGAGTATGTTTAAATTATAAGAGGTGGTGTCACAGGGGCGGTCAGTAACAAGTCACTGGTTGGGAGCTTGAGGTCCTGGGGAACATCTGATGATGAGGTGGCATCTGTGTAGATCTTGAGGTTGTTGCCGTGGTAGTTGTTACCTAGAATCTTGTCGGTCTTTGTATTTTTTAGCTTGACAAGGTCTCCACAGTATATGGACCAATCCATCCGGTGGATACGCCGACTTCTTTTATGTAGACTGTGGACCCTGTGAGAAACTCTTTGTTACTTTCATGGCGACGACCATAACACTCCTTCCGACGAGACTGAACAATGGCGATGTTGCCGGATACTGTGGAACAAAGGTCTTTACGAATGATGTACAGTGTGTCCAGAAAATCAGCACTGGCCGAGGCTGGAAGGGTTGCTGCGTTCGCGTCAGTAGACTTCAGGTCGATGGGCAGCTTGGCAATGCGGCCGTACATCACTTCGAAGGGCGTACACTTCGTTGATGCTGGAATAGATGTATGATAAGCAAACAAAACACCTGGAATGTACTGATCCCAATCATCGGTTTGATCGCTGACGAGCTTACTTGTCCTGTCGTCACGTTCCCTTTGGCGACTTGACTATAGGTGGTATGCAGAGGCTATACGGTGATCTGTCTGGAAAGAGACCATAAGGATGTCACAAATTCACGCCCCTGGTCACTGATAAGGCTGTCTATGCAGCATAGACAACATACAACTTCGCGCTCTTGTCCGGGATAGCGGATGCTTCAGACCACTCGCAGAAATGGTAGTCAAGGTCCCCCTAGCCCCTTGTTTGCGGGCCCTGTTTACATGTTAATGATATTCAATAGTCTCGCCAGCGAGAAGCGTAGCGAAACCCCTAGAGTCTGGGACGCAGACTAGGGAAATGGTCTGTTATAATAACTACGTACTTGTTACGATTTCCAGTTTCTTGTAGAGGGCCGATGATGTCAATCCCAACTAGACTGGACATCTTGGCAGGTACAGCTACAGGGTTGAGTGGTGGAGCTTCTTTGTTGACGGACCGACGTGGCAGCGTTATGGCACGGACGTCGCCTCGGTCACGAGGCAGCGTCATGGCACGAACGTCGACTCGGTCATGTGGCAGCGTTATGTCACATACGTCGCCTCGGTCACGTTACAGTGTCATGGCACAAACGTCACCTCGGTCACGTTGCAGCGTTATGGCACGGACGTCGCCTCGGTCATGTGGCAGCGTCATAGCACAAACGTCGACTCGGTCATTTGGCAGCGTTATGTCACATACGTCGCGTCGGTCACGTTACAGCGTCATGGCACAAACGTCGCCTCGGTTACGTGTCAGCGTCATGGCACGGACGTCGCCTCGGTCACGTGGTAGCGTCATAGCACGAACGTCGACTCGGTCATGTGGCAGCGTTACGCAACTGGATACGAAGCGCGCATAGCATCTGACTTCATGATGTTGTTTTCAACTATGTTTTTATTGAAAGTTATGATGGAAGAAACTCTGGACATTGAAATATAGACTTATTTATGAATAAATATAGTCTGGCCTAGGCCAAAATATACCCCGAGGTATAAACCAGCCTGGGCTATTTTATATTCCGGAGCATAGTTTGGCGGGGAGCCCGACATCCCGGGTTACACTTGGTGGGGAGGGGTGTAACCCGGATAGTAGTGGACCCGTCGTGTCAGGCAGAGATTGTTTAGCCTGGCCTATCGTGTGGACCGGTCAAGGGTCACGGGAAAGCAAGCCAGCTGACCGGGGACCCTTTATAAGGGCCACACACGGGTCAGTCAGGGAGATTCATCTAGTTAGAGAGAAGATTCAGGCCGAGATTCCAGGGGAGCTTCATTGTTGAAAATTAAATAAACCCAATAAGCAACTCTACTCCTGGACTCCAGCGGTATTCCTCTGGCTAGTCCCCACTCATGCAACTACAAGCAGCAACATTTTCCAACGAACGAAGAAGCGCGCATAAGCGATTAAATTAAGAATAAGAAGTCATAATCTGGCCTATTACACCGGCTTCAACGCGACCTCTACGCAAGTTAATCTGGCCTGCTACATCGGCTTCAATGCGACCTCTACGCAAGTCCACTTTATCTCCCGGCCTTTTAGATACCTCCAGGTTCAGTTAACAGAAGAATAATAATATAAATATTTAATTCGTACACAAAATACATTCACACAGAGAAAGCACACAATACAGAAAACAAAATATATAAGTGTTACATTAAGCACATGTGGTCTATAATTACATGCATATCGCGCTTGTGAATGTCTGGAATATAAGAACTTTGTGCCATTAGCAAGAAGTCTTAATATAGCACCAGCTATAGCTAGAGAAGCGACATTCATGAAATTCTTTGTGTCATTAACACTTCTTAAAACAGAGGACAATGAAACATTTTCAATATGAAACTTATTAATCTCATACATTGCACGTACGCCTGTGAGACTATTGCATGCATTTGAGCCACTACCTTATAGCGCAAGTCTAGTGCATAATTTGAAATATAAATTTGTAGAATTAATGGCATTATGAAAAAATTCTACTGAAATATCATTACAAATGCAGAGCAACAAATAATTGTGGGTTCTTGAGGTCGGACCCATGTGTGGACGAATGGCCTTACTCCTTACGAATGTGGGGTTTACTTGTTGATTTCATGTTCAATGCTTCGGATGAGTCTTAAATTGCAAAAGACGTTTGGGTGGACCCAGTTTGGTATCGCCTAAAAATACCCACGAATGGCGAATCACACTCACAACATAAGTAATATTATTCCAAAATGTGATATGGAAAAACTTTATAGCCACGAGTGATATGGGAACAGATCAACGTAAATTTTAAGAGCGTCTTACGGTGTAAGAAACGGTCCTTCACATGTTGTTTTCAAATATTGTTTCAATTCGATGGAAGTGGAATTATTCATACTTTTATTTTGTGAATGTCTGTTTTGTTTCGAACATAAGCTAACATAATAGGTTAAGTTGCTTTGTGAAAATTGTGTCAGAGAAGAAAGATAGTAATTGTCAGCTGATGTGCGAGGAAAAAATGATCCCTTATGACCATTACACTTGAATTGCTGTCAAATTTGGAAAATCAATAATCAAAATGAGAATACCAGCGAATAGAAATACAAAGATTAATAACTTCTTGTGATGGTCAGGAAATTAAACATTTACAATCAAAAACTTCATGGAGTAAATATTAGTCAGTTGTTAAGCAAATGGAATTCCCCACAAATCAAGGCACCAAAACCGAAACGTATGATATTCACAGTGATACATTTTATTATGTGATATAACTATGACAACATTAATTATTCTATGTCCTAATTGCTGCAATAATGCAGTATTTACCTAGAAATGCTAAAGGAAATCCATGGGAAGCTCTCAACAAAAATGGCACTCTACTTTTTTTTGAAAAAAACCATCAAAATATTTATGCCAGCAAATAGAAATAGGTATTTGCATGTGCATATCTATGGATCATATGTAGGTTACACCAACTACAACAATGAAAAGCTAATCATAGCTTCAAATGTACATGCAGCAAACCAGTTGCTCCACTTCATAAAATAAATTAAATTGCTACAAAAAAAACCATGCGTGACTTCATCTTCTGAGAAGTTAAACCATAGCTAGGATAAGCCAATGGGTGCCGAGCAGGGTAATGATGAAGACCGGCTTCCTGTCGCATCCGTAGCCGACCTCAGACACCATATAAGGGTCCATTTCATCGGTTGTAGAATGCGTGAGGACGATAACTTGACCGACCACTTGCAGTTTTCTGTTTTCTGTTATAAATTGGGAGGTAAAGCTGTAACGGTTTAGGAAGAAATGAATGAAAATATGTTAAAAGTAACAGTCTATTGGGTCTTCTATGAATATTGACATATATCAGTTAAACAGGAAATTGAGTTTGGCCCAATTGTAAATTATAATCACTCATTTCTACCCCTCTCGCTGCCTCGTGTGTAATTATCAAATATCTCTTCTCCTAACTTATTTCGTGCATGCTACACGTGCAACACACACCACTTTCATGCCATCTCTCTTGTTCCGTTTCTCCATTACTTTATCTCGACTTCTACTTGTCTCAATCGGCATCTCTTTTGCAAATATGATTGAGATAATACAAACTTGTCCAACAAACCTTCAATTATTTCGTCTATTGTTGCCGGCGTCACAATGTCTGACGTGTCATAATCTGTGTTTACACTTGGCGACCTGGCGGTCGTTTGTGGCGCCGCTGAGCGATTCTGGTACAAAGGACACCATTTGTGACATTGCGTGAGTGAGTCAACGTATTGTTCAGCGCAGATATCCTCACAATGGTGACACATTCTTATGATGGGATCACAGTATTCAGACGTTCGATCACAAGGGTAAGAACACTCCGATGACAGCGTATCACTCCATGATGACGCGAACGATACTGCAGTACACGACAGAGAAAAAACCACGAGAGATGTTGCAAGCCGCCCCATAACCGGATGTCCAATGTGGCGCAGCTGCAGTAACTAAATTAGGGATTTTCCTTCGTTTTACTTCCTGGGATTTAAACAGGGATTGATCTGTTGAAGCGACCTTTATATGAATAACCCGCTGTTCACAATCGTTTTAGTTTTGAACTAGCAAGACACAGGGCTGCTGCCGTCGACACAATGCAGTCGGATGGACTTGGAATGTGATGCTTAAGCGGCCCATGCCGAATAACCACAATGACTCAATAACCGCCGGGAATTTGTTGCCAGGCGTTTATTTCTGGAAGAGTATATTTCTGTATTAGTTGGGCTAAGCGGTGTGAAGTCCGTACGCTCAGGCATTCACATTTAGTCGTGGGTGTATATTACCAGATTATATATTGTAGTGGGAAAACGTGGTAGACCGATGATGTGTTGAACATGTCATACGTGTATATCTGTTGACACCTACTGGGTCTCTGTTGAGTCGCCATATCTGGGTAGGATCAATCATTTTGGAGCTGTGTGTAAGTGTTTGTGTGTACGTGTGTACGTGCATGTGTGTCTGTGCGTGTGTGTGTGTGTCTGCATGTGCGTGTGTGTGTGTGTGTAGGGAGGGAGAACGATTTTCACATTCGGCGCTCGATGTTAGGTTTCCAAGCGAGTGCCGTGAATTTATTCTGTTAAGAAACTATATATAGATCGAGCTCCTAGATGCTATGTTGCAAACTCGTTTCTGCCACTTCCTCTATGGATACAAATTGCAATATCTGTTTCGCGACTCTCCGTTGCGTAAGTTCTGCTTCGTTCCCACACTTAAAATGCCATGACAACAAGAATTCCTTCCTTTCTTCGACCGAATTATGCTTAATATTATCAACATAGCAGATGAACATTTGATAGAAACAATATTATATATAGAGCATTATTTCCAAAGCATGGATGCTGGGTGATGCATTCAAGATGTGTATCTTGTAACTGGTTGAAATCTTCTATTTGTCACACTTGTGAAATTTCTGGACAGCATCTGGACTTGTGG